>CP139509.1:279777023-280377023 GCA_021014915.2 Artemisia tridentata subsp. tridentata
TGACATAAATAATACAATTGAATTTCAATGGTTACAATGGAAAATCTGAAACTACAATGTTACAAATGAGAATTACAATAATTTCTAAGTCTGAATATAAGCTCTTCTAGTCATCTCTAATCCAAAGTAGCTAGTAAGTCTTCTAAGTCCAAGGTACTCTCCACTCATACCCAGCTTCCAAACTAAAACCTGCCGCAGGAAAAGAATGCGGCTGAGCTACGAAAGCTCAGTGAACAGATATAATGATAGCAAGCAGTAATAATGGGGTAGTGAAGTAAGTGAAATAATGCAAGGTATAACAAGAATTAGGAAAGAATAAAAGGTTATGCAGATATATCCAGAGTTAAGAAATAGTATACGACAGATAAGAGTAAAGGGAACAGTAATCCCAACCCGAGCCCAAGTCAAATCATGTCAAGTCAAGTATCAAGTCAAGTATGTATCCGGAGGGGTGACCTCGGAATACTAAGTACAAGGTTATAAGGTAAAGTAAACAGAAATCCACTACGAGCCCAGAAACAGAACATATCATACTAATGTAACCATATAAGCATATAGAGGGGAGACCTCTCAGAATACCAGATAATATGAGGGGAGTCCTCAATAAATGGAGTGATCAGCTCCCAGAAATGTGAAAGATGTGTATCGCACACACCATCAGTCACCAGATATAACAGAATATATAACAGATACAGATACAGATACAGAAAACAAATCTAGGATGCATCCATACGCCCCAGGTGGCCAAATACCTCCTCTACACACCACAAGTCAAATCAAATCAGGGACGGGACAGGTCATCACTCTCCTGCCCTAGAGTCATGCCATCGGTGCATCAATGACATGGACATGAAACCCTCATGCCTAGTGAATGGCTCGTAGTCTCAAACTGTGGGTCAGGGTCAAGTATCAAATGTCCAAGTATCCAAGTTCAAATTTAATATCAAGTGGTTCAAGTCCAATTTCCATTTCAATTATATCAGAAGGTTCATATCAAATGGTTCAATATCAGATGGTTCAATATCAGATGTTTATAATCAAAGTTTCATAGCAACAGTTCATTTAGAAAAAAAAAATGTTTCTATTTAAAAGTCCATTTAAAGCAATCTTTCAATAATGGTTTTCATAAAAATGATCTTACAAAATAGTTTTCATAAAAATGGTCTTTCAAAACGGTTTTCATAAAGATAGTCTTAAAAATAGTTTTCTTAAAAACTTTTAGTAACTTTCATTTAAAAGTGGTATCGCATCTTTTTAAAATAGCTTTTCTCAAACATTTTCATATATAATTAAGAGGGTTTTCGCATCCAGTTATAATATCAAGTGAATCTTCAAAATATCCAAGGATTTGAATATTCATGTCAAAGGGTGATGAACGAAGTATATCAAGTATCAAGGGAACATGGCAAGGTTCAATTATCAAGGTTCACAGATCAAGGGAAGCATAGCAAAGGCTTAGATTAAATAAGAAAGCCACAATAAGGAGGCTCAGATCATAATCAAACCAATATAGAAAAATGTAAGTGAAACATGAAGAACGAATCAAAGTATAAGGGAACATAGCAATGGCTTAGGGAATCCTATAGTGAATCAAGATCAAAATTCATGAGGAGGACACCCTTACTGAGAAAGGGTAGAATATCTGTACCTTATACCGCAAGTGAAAACACATCTAGAAATATAAAGATCGGAAACAAACTCCATCTTTAGCGAATCTACACGAATACATGGTCGTCTTATTATTAATATCTCATTTAAATCAGATTTCTCATTTTAGTCGGCTTTCTATTTTCAGCAGGTTTCCAAGATTAGCAAGTTTCTATTTTTAGAAAGTTTCCTTATTTAGCAAGTTTCCAAAAATAGCAAATTTTCATAATTAGACAAAATCCATAAAGTAATTAGGTTAAGTCATTTATTAAATATTATTATGGAAATAGGGTTCATTTTAGCAAGTCATGATAGTTTAGGGTTCATTATGACAACTTTCTATATTTTAGGGTTTCAAATGCAAATATGCCAAAGTTAAGGTCCAAAATGCAAATATTACAAGTTATTCATTTTAATCCATAAGTTTACCATAATTACAATTCCAATCCTTTAATTTCAACAATTTTACAAGTTAAACCCTTTTATTAAATAAATTACAAATTAAACCTTATAATTAATTAAATTACAATTTAATCCTTATAATATTCATATTTACACATTAAGCCTTCAATTAACCAAAATTACACATTATACCCCTTATATTTATATTTAAACGAAATACCTTCTATTTTACATAATTTACAAAACAAGTCCCTTTATTTTAATTACTTTCCATTCGAATTAACAATTTAATTAATTTACCATTTAAACCTTCTAAATTACAAAATACACATAACACCCCCCATATTATATTTTATACGATTAGTCCCTGGTCTAAAATCACTTTCAAAAATAACCCCCAAGTTTATAAAATTACAAAACACACCCTAATATTTTTAGTTTCAAATCGGTAGAATATTAAACAATAAAACCCTAACCCTAAAATTCCCCAATCATTATCAATCATCAAAACAACCTTAAAACACATTAAACACATCAGATTCATCATCAAAAACCTAACCCTAGTTTCATACGAATTGATTTTTATTTTTTTCTCTTTTTTCTTTTAAATCCGGTTAACAATTAACTCACCAAGGATGATTTAAGCTTCGAAAATTACAAGTATCATTTTTATAGTGTTATCTAGAACGAATAGGAACTGAGAAAAATAGTCTTGAAGGACACAAAATTCGTAAAAACCGGTTCACAATTTATTTAGTTTTTAGGGTTTAAAATCGTATTTTAATTCAAACGGCCTGAGTAGCATGCATGGATTGTTATAGCTATTTTATATGGATCATATATGATGTAAGAAGAGTTACAAAAATACCAATTAACTTTTAGAATGATCGAATAAGGGTGGAGAATTAATACCTCTCGGCCAACATGAAAATCGAACAAAAACTGAAACCGAGTGAATCAAGCCTTCAAAAATCGAACTCCTATTTTTCTACACTTCCTCTAGCACCCAGGAACTCAGGAAAAATGATAAGTGGTCGTGGAAAAATAATGGTGGTCGATTTGGAGTTTTTGTGTGTTTTTAGGGTTTTCGGTATGGAAATAAAAGGAACAATTAAATAAGCCGTGTGGAGGGGGGAGGAGATAGCATAATTCACGGCCTACATTAATGGGGAAATCAAATTTAATGATTTTGTAAAGTTTCCTAATTTGTTTGATGATTATCTCTTAATTTAAATGGTTTTATATGTTTAACAAATAAATAATGTGTACATATATAATATTTTCGGTCCCTATGACTTTTTCATGTGTGACAAATATTTTTGTACATTGTAAAATATTAAAATGTAGTAATAAAAAAAATTATCTTACTTCATATGTTGCTCATTTCCAAGAGTTTGGGATTTATTTGGTGTTTTATGCATTTATTAATTGAAATTTAAAGTTACAAGGGTATTTTGGTAATTTTGCATGTTTTGAAATTTTGGGTTTTACACCTTTGCACCCTGTAAGTCAATTCTTCCCCGTTCACATGTGATTTTTTACTAGTTTTTGTTATAATAAATAATCAATGCATAATCACATGTGATATAAAAATTATTACCGGACACATGATATATCACATGTTATTTAAGAAGGTAGTAAGAAGCTACCACATGTGATTTAAAAATTACTACGAGACACATGCTATATCATATGTCATTTTCAGAAAAATCACATAGTGATTTATTACTAGTTTTTGTTATAATAAATAATCAATGCATGATCACATGTGATATAAAAATTATTGCGAGACACATGTGATTTTTTACTAGTTTTTGTAATAAGAGAAAGTACATAGATATGTAATTTCAATAATATTAAATAACTTGTGATTTAAAAGAAATGAAAAATAAAATGCCATTAAAGGAAGAAATCACGTGTGATATTTAACTAGTATGTTATTTTGTATCACAAGTGATACCTAATATGTTATTTTGTATCACAGGTGATACCTAATATCTTAGCCAAAACAATTTAATGCTTTATCACAAGTGATAAATGTCAAAGTATTCCATAAAATTACAAAAATAAAAAATATACCAATCAGTAAAACTCAAAATTTCAATCAGTAAAAAAAATACAAGCCTTTAACCTTTTATGAACAAAAAAAAAAAAAAAAAAAAAAAAAAAAAAAAAAAAAAAAAAAAAAAAAAAACTTCTTGATTAGCCATTGGCAATGAACTTGAAGTGACATTCATCAATCGAAGTGTAAATAATCCCCTCCGATACCAGATTATTAAGTGCATCCCTGTTAAAAATAAGAGCATCTGTCAGCATTACTATTTGTGTTTGTGTGTATGTGTGTATGTACAAGAAAGAACATTACAGTATCTTGCTCAAAGGCATGCCCAGCTGTTTGACAAGTTCTTCTTGGTGTATCCCCACTTCCTGATTTCTGAAACACAGTTTTCTCAAGTTAAGATTCAATTTCATATGCACATCTGGCCATTAAAAGTCAGGCTGGCATATACTGAAATCCAACGTATTTATATATGGAAAAAAAATAGGCCAATAGCTGAGAGAAGCCGATTAGAAGGTACATAGAGACTTGCACGGTACCAGGAAGCTGCAAATAATCTAACACCATTTTTTCAATTCCTGAGACCCCAACAATTTGATGTTGACCATTGAACAAAGAATAACAAAACAAAAACACGGTAAGCAATAACTAAACCAGAAGTGGAATTTCGATCAATTTACTTTTAAGCGGTCGATTCAGCTTATGTTTCATTTATAACGGGTCAAATGGATTGAAGCAGATTAAAAGTTTTTTTTATGTGTACTTTTGATGCATACAACTAATAAAAACACTCTTCGAAAAACTAGATTATTATTGAAGCAATATGTTTCATGTAATCATATATAGCACACAAATAATCAATATTTTCTTCAACAGAATGAACAAAATGTGTTTCAGGTGAGCTCGACCCAGACGTCCTGTTTCGACATACCACAAATTGACCTGTTTTGACCACTTACCCAACCCGTCTATATTGACATCTCTAATTTAAGCCGCAACCTGCGTGCACCAAGGTTCAATGGCTCATCAGTTTGAATGTTGTATGCAGTATGTAAAAAAGTTGTTTGACACTGAAAGCCTAATAAAGTGAAAACTGAAAACAAAGTCTATTTGCTTACTTGATTTGTTGGGGCAGTTTGATATGTCGTTGAAGTTGGCATGTGAGCTTGATTACTAACACTAGCTCTTATCACAGACAAAAATCATCTTTGTTATAGTACACATCGAAAAAAACTGAGCATTATTCTTAATAAACAATGTGGGAAATAAGAAGAAACCAGAGTCAAATCTATCTCACATATGATTGGAGTGCATATATCAACAAGATTAGAATGTTCAAGCACAACAAAGACCAAAATAGGGCTGAGCATCGGGCCGCTCCCTACCCGTCCCGACCCGATCCCGACTATACCGAATCCCGACAAGCCGGAAAACACAAACCGAGTCCCGACCTGATTAAGCTCGGTTCGGTTTCGGGACAGTCGGGACGGGATTCGGGAGTCGGTCGGTTTTGCTCACCCCTAGACCAAAATTCAAGGACAGCGATAACTAAAACATATGTTGCTTGTTGTTTAGCTATACACCTATCACTAAATAATTCATGAAAAAAGTACAGCAATTTACAAAAAAGAAGAAACGACAATAAGTTTCGAGTTTTCAGTCAAGCTACATTGCCACAACTCATATATTCATTTTCAAACCAAAAAAGAATCGTAAACATGCCTTATTGCATCCATCTCCTTTGTGTCTACAAGATCATTTACCCTACAACATCACAAGCACACAAGCTTATGTCATGAAACCACATAATAGGCAGTAAACAGAAGCATGAAAAGCTTGTATACCATCTGTTGCAGTCGACCCATCCCGACCCGATCCCGACTATCCCGAATCCCGACAAGCCGGAAAATACAAACCGAGTCCCGAACCGATTAAGCTCGGTTCGGTTTCGGGACAGTCGGGACGGGACGGGATCGGTTGGTTTAATCGGTTTTGTTTGTTGTTTTTTGGTTTTTGGCCCGTCCCGACCCGAATCCCGAAAAAACGGAAAACACAAACCGAGTCCCGACCCGTTTGAGATCAGTTCGGTTTCTGGACAGGATTCGGGACTCGGGATCGGGACGGGATTCGGGAGCCGGTCGGTTTTCCTCACCCCTAGTATAGTCAATAGAAATAGATAAATATATATCAAACAGACTGCAATGGCATACCAGATACCATGTAGAATATGAATCCATATATATACCTCTTCAGGCATCAGTGGACATGAGCCATTTGCTTTTCGAATAAATGAGTCAACACGCAGTTCATCATGAATGATTTTCTGCTTGATCATTTGTGCACGTCGGTACTGTATAAGTTCAGTATTGATATCCTACACAAAAGTGGATGATAGTCAGGTATGAAAATCATATATGATCCACCTAGAACCTTCTAATGGCACTATAAGGGTAAAATTTAATGTAAAACTAACTATAACCTAGAAAAGCTCAGCACAGCCCTGATGAGCCAAGCTATCTCTTACTAGACCAGGATGATATGCAAGATAAGGTTGCCCTGAAGCTCTTAACCTGCATAAGAAAAATATTTAGATTAGATATTGGTTTATCTAAGACCAAAGAAATCTTAACAATTCACAGAATGGGTGAGTATAAATTCTCTCGTGATGTCAAAAAGAAAAGAAGAGTGATATATGTGTCTCATCTCAAAAAGCGTATGCCAAAATTAGTACTTTGGATCATTTAATAACAACATAAAGTTAAAGAGCAAATGAGAATGTTTAACCTTTTCACCATTGGATGTGCAAGTGCTAGAATCTCAGGACGGAAATGAAGTGCGTGAAATGCTACCCGGCATCTGAGCCTTTGATATTCAACGAACTTCGACGAGAGGATGGGCTGATAATAAGATGGGTATTAGAAATGCCTTTGACAAAATAGATGAGACAACTTCGTGCAATCAAGAACCAATATGAAAATTATTTTAAAAATATCTACAAAAATCGCAAGTTTCCTTGAGAAAGTGAAGTAGATAGTAGTTGCAATTCAGCATATAATCCTCCATACTATCAGATGAAATGACTCAAACAAACAGATGATAGGAGGGGCTAATTTAAACGTTTGGAACAGAAAGAGATTGTAGCAGAATCCCTGGTCCAAACTAAGTAATCAGTGGCAGTATACATGCCATCATAAAAGCAAGTGCTAGACTTTTAGGAAAGCAGGGAATAGATAAAACACAATCCAAATATATGTTCAAAAGCCAATTTATATACATGGGTGTTATGTAGTCAATGAATACTGAATAGTGATATTATACAAAAAGGATTCCTCAATCTGATAAATTACTGGCGATATTATCACAGCTAATACCACATACTAGATACACATCTGTTAAGAGGTTCACGTCCACTTTGAGATTGAGATCTGTAAATCTCAGTTGATGTGATGGATGACTGGAGCATACTTGCGGAACTTGAAATCACTCATATTATAGTAGTGCAATCTTTTTTAATCGCCCCAGGCTATTATCAAAAGCGAGCTCAGTCTTACTAAAATACTAATCACACTATCTGTATTTTCTGTTCTAACCATGACTTGTTGACAAAGAACTATCCACTAAGTTGGCAGACATTGCTCACACAATATAATCTCTGCGTTATGCATTTGCATATTTGCGTTCATTACCTAAATTACATTTATAGAGGGCGTGGAAGATACATATTATTCTCTTTTGCCTTTTCGTTAATTTATCCATTGATTGCAAGGTGATGCTACAAGTAGACTTATTGAGGGAGAAAATAAGATTGTTACTTACTTCAAGGTGTAAGCACCGCCTGCTTTGACTTTGCCACAGTCCTTGCAACCCTAAATCCCAACAGCCTTTCTCTTCACCGCATACTGTGTTTTCAAGTAAATAAATTTAATAACAGATGGCCAGAAGCAAATACATTAGGAAACTAATCGAAAAATTATACCATGCCGCAGAATTCACAGAAGTACTTGCTGTGCTGGCTGACTTCCATTTTCTTGATCTGCTTTCGCAAACTAGCACCATAACGGGTACCTAGCAAGAGTCAAAAGCATTGGAACATTGTAAGAAACTTGTAACATTAGCAAACATGATACTCTCATAGTTTTGAGCTACTATGTAATAAAACGCTATCCTACACCCAATGTTTATGTGATGCGGCTGTGGACATATATCAGCATAATAATACAGTAGCATTTATATTACTAGCCTATATCGACAATCAGCAAAACACAACGATAACGAAAAAGAGAAAGGAAAGACGACGCTTACCGTACTTTCCAACTATACCAGCCTTCTTCGTCCTCTTTGTCTGCAATTCACATTTTAAGAGGTAACCATTAAACCATAAGCATAAGCTAAAGAATGTTTTTTTTAGCTTATAGTTTATGTGGTTTTCGGCTTATGTGACATGTGATATCACAAGTGATATCACCTGTGATATCACAGTGATATGACAGGTTATATCACATGTGATATCACAGGTGATATGTGATATATCACCATGTGATATCACATGTGATATGTGATATCACAGGTGATATGTGATATATCACATTTTATTGCATCTCACATTGATGATCAGAAACTGCTTATTATAACTCAAAATAAGCAAACTCCTAAATAACCTTTGTATGTAAACAAGCCAGGTCAACTTGCGCCAACGAAAACATAAATATCTATTTAAACAAGCGAATATAAATCATGCTAGCATCACATATCCAACAATCTACCTACAATCGCTTTTAAGAAGAAGAGTCACAAAACTGATTCTGCTTAAGCAGATAAGCAATCATCTACCTAGAATCACTATTTAATTCCATAATTCTCAAATAAGAATACCTGCTTATTCTACTATTTTACCTCAAATAAGCAATCTAACAACTTCCTAAAAAGCCTTTGTGCATAAACAAGCCCTAATTCAGGTCAACTCGGCCAAAATCGCTACGAAAACACCAATACCTATTCAAATCACACAATCCACATCATCCTAACAATACATAACATCACAATTTCAAAAATTAGGGTTTCAATAAAACTAATCAATTTTGACACAAATAATCAACATATAAATAGATGATCAATCGATTGATAACGGTAAAACTGTAAATTAGCTGACAATTGAATATAATTACATAAATAGATCAGCTTTGTTAGATTGTAACTGAATCTGTTATTCGGTTAAATTTGATGATGATGATGATGATGACGTCACCGTTAACCGGCGAGGTTTTGTATCAGAGAGTAATGTGTGTTTGTGTGTGTTTTGTGTGCGTGTGTTTGTGGTGAAGTGTGAGTAGCGTGTTTTTTTTTTTTTTTTTTTTTTTTTTTTTTTTTTTTTTTTTTTTTAAGTTTACAAAATTGCCCCTAAGTGTATTTTTTTTAGTTGATTTCAGCCATTGATCAAATTTAAATCAATTGATGGAAGTTGTCCCTTGGTATGTAAGGTTTTTATAGTTTGTAGAATAACTCCACTCATACATAAATGATAAATGTTTTTCGAATATGAAAATGTCCATAACCAAACAAAAATTTGGCATTAAACTTACCTTAATAAATATATTAAATAATTATGTGTAGAAAAATTATTATTTAATGTATTATATATATCATTAACCATTTATACAGATTGCATATTAATTTGTGTTCCTTAAACTTCAAAATGCATTTAATAAAGGAAAATATCTGCTTCCATTATATATAGTATAGATTTCTAATAAACAAATGAACCGATATTTGATTTGTAAAAAAAAAAAAAAAAAATGGGATATAAATTTGAATGTAATGAAGAAGCAACAAAACTTGCTCATCACAATAGATTTGAAGAAAATCAATCTTATGACTTATGAATTTTATCAACAAAATGTAAAAGGAAATAATAATTTTCTAATAATGTTAGATCTTGTTTATGCATGATATCTTTTTATGTGCCTAACCTATTTGTTAGGGGTGAGCAGAAAAACCGAAACCAAACTGAAAACCTACAAAAACTGAACTGAATAACCGACCAAAACTAAAAACCGATGGTTAAGCTTTTACTTTTTCAAAAACCAAAAAATTAGCTTAGGTTTTCATCAAAATACCGAACCATAAAAACCGAACCGAACCGAACCGGTTTTATTATATAATTAATATAATAAAAATAAATAACTAAATAAATCAAATTTATAAATTTATATTCATTTTGTTGGTGGATTTATAATATATTTATCTTAACGTTTATATGCGTGTTTGTCGTGTACATGTGTTTACTTGACAATATATCAATACATATATAACAATGATCATACAATGTGTATATTCATTTGCATGTGTGTATACCTCATCTATATATGTGTAATTGTAGAAATATGACAAATATGGGATAAACATTATTAGACTTAGATTGAAAAATAAAGAATAACCAATTTTTTACGTAAAACAAGTTTGTTGGTATAAATTGGTCACACCCAAATATAAACGGTTAGAAACCGAAATAACCAAACCGAAACCAAACCGCCAAAAATCAAACGATTTCAGTTTTGGGTTTTATAAAAACCAAATATTTCGGTTCGGTTTCGGTTTAGCCAAAAACCGAACCAAACCAAACCATGCTCACCCCTACTATTTGTATTCTCTCCTTGTGAATGAATATATTTCCTATGCTTTATAAATGTTACTCGTATCAACTTATTTTTACTAAGAAAACACATTTATTTAAAACTTAAAACATTATAAAATGAGTGATGTTATTAGACTAAAATAACCATAATCATAAAAGTCAATGCAATATATTAAATATTTAAATTCTGAATTACAATTTATATTTTTAACTTTCTTCACTCTCAGTTACTCTACACCTATATATATAAAAATAACTTCTTGCCATTATCGCTATGCATGAGTAGTCGGCTAGTAATTTAAATACATGTTTCATCATCGGAGGTGATTTGCACACTAAATAAATTGATGAGGAGTTGAGGACACCACAATTATGCACATTGTATGTTGTAACATATGCATTAGAGGTGTAGTATTATGGTGTACCCATCAATTTATTTGTTGTGCACTTGTGCAAATCAACTTCCATTTTTAATACATGCTTCTATCATTTTAAGCATAAGATCACATGTTTCTACATTTTTTCTCGTTTATTATATATGTTTTCATTGACCGAGTCTCTTAGTCCATGATTAGAAGTATTCAAGCACACAACGTATAAGAAAATAGAAGGGGGTAACTTTTGTATCTTAAATTTTCGCCCTTTTAAAATCAAATTAATTTACAATATTTTGCCTTAAGAAAATATATATTAGCATCTTGAAATATTGTATGTGTGAGAAGACTAAACAAAAATATCATCAAATTGTCTACTACTCCATCAAGCACCTAAATTGTTTACTACGAGATTTGGTATTTAAACTTTACTGGATATATAAATTTGAAAGTTAATCATAAAAGTGTTAAAAATAGTCACACAGTACTTAAAATAAATATTAGAAATTTAAAAGAAAATGATTTTTTTTTTTCTGTACAATTGCAATTAGGGTTGTTATTTGGGTAAGCCCAAACAGAATAAGCCTTACTCCAGCCAGATTAATCATGTTTTGGAGAAGAAAAACATTACCATTACCCGTGCACAACCCTAATAAGGTCCAAGTTATTCTGGTACAAGTTAACCCCAAATAAGCCAAATTATAACATGAAAATATAAATAAGTCCATAATGTTTTTATAAAAAACCAAATAAAAATATGAAAAGAATTAAAATTCTTTATGCGGATTACCCCGAATAACGTTAAAACTCTCACCCAAAACACAACCCTAATAAGCGTTCGGGTTAATCGGATTAACCCGAATAACCTGAATAATTTTTTTTAACTCGTATAACCTAACTCGAATAAGCTTATTCGGGTTCGATAAGGTTGAGTTAGTTGGGATGGGATGTATTTTACATCTCTGATTTCAATCTTCTTTGTAACATACAAACACCTTCCTAAATAACCAACTGACTTAGCTCAGTTGGCCACCAGAGTTTCTTCTAGAGTTTGAGGAGGGGTTTTACCCGGGTTCGAGTCTCGCAAGTGATAAAGAAAATTTGAATTTTCTTTTTAGTGCGAAGCCGTGAGTTATAAGGGTTTCCCTTCGCGGGTCTCTTCTAGTGGTTCGGGTCCTGGGAACTGCACATTTGGATGGTTTAACTCGAGGGTTGTATTTCAAGTGTGTTGTCGTTAAAAAAAAAAAAAAAAAAAAAAACCTTCCTAAATCCATTTATGACTTCAACATCTTAATTCTAACACATCAAATGTTAAACAAACCAACTAAGAAAAACACAAAAACATACATTAAAAATTCAACCGACATATCACAAGATCTCTCACACATCTACTTGACTTACTTAACTCAATTTAATGTCTTCTTCTTTACTTTTTTTTACTCGTACCACTCTCTCACATCCACCTGCTCCAACACTCTCACTCACATCTTCACTCCCAAATCTCAAACCAAAAGAACCACTTCAATGGGTTCTGTTTCTTTAAAAATTGGTGATGGAACAGCTAGATTTAAGCCCACATCTTTTTGCTCATCAGCAGTACACATACTTATGTTATTCTCAGTCATAACCACTAACCTCTTTGCTTTATATGCTTTTACATACACACCTAAACCAACCTCACATCGTTTTCATATACTTAACCATCACCACACTCACAAGAACATATCTTTGATTTCTGAGCAAGTGAGTTTAATACTAAGAGAAATTGATGCATCACAAAAGAAACTAGCCCAGATGGAAAAAGAGCTTCTTGGGTATGATAGTATTGATCTTTCAACACCCAATATCCCAAATGAGCTTAAATTGTTTTTGCAAAGGAATCAGTTGCCTTTAGGTAAAGATTCAAGGACTGGGATCACTGAGATGGTGTCATCAGTGGGTCATAGTTGTTATAAAGCTTTGGATGTTATGTCACAATATATGAGTTATAGGCCTAATGGAGTGTGCCCAGATGATTGGAGTGTGGCTCAGAAGCTGGTTTTAAATGGGTGTGAGCCATTGCCTAGAAGAAGGTGTTTTGCTAAAACTATTTCTAAGGTTGGTCTTTTATCTTTGCCTAATTCACTTTGGAGTAATGTTAGTGAAAAGAGTTATAGTTGGAGTGGTATTGGTTGTAAGGATTTGATATGTTTGAATAGTAAGAAACTGAATAAAGATTGTGGTGGTTGTTTTGATTTGAGGAAAAGTGGGAATGAGTATGCAAGATTTGTTAAGTCAAAGGGTAAAAATGATTTCTTGATTGATGATGTTTTGGGGTTAGGTAATGGAATTAGGATTGGATTTGATATTGGTGGTGGATCTGGTACTTTTGCTGCTAGGATGGCTGAAAGAAATGTTACAATTGTGACTGCTAGTTTAAATGTAGATGCACCTTTTAATGAGTTTATTGCAGCTAGAGGGTTGTTTCCGTTGTATTTAAGTTTAGATCATAGGTTTCCTTTTTACGATAATGTGTTTGATATCATTCATGTTGGAAATGGTTTGGATGTCGGTGGGCGATATGAGAAGCTTGAGTTTTTGATGTTTGATATTGATCGGGTTATTAGGGCTGGTGGGTTGTTTTGGTTGGATAATTTTCTTTGTTCTAATGAAGAGAAGAGGAAGAATTTGACTCGGTTGATTGAACGATTTGGGTATAAGAAATTGAAATGGGTTGTTGGTGAGAAGATTAATGGTTCGGGGAACTCTGAGGTTTACTTGTCTGCTGTACTTCAGAAGCCGGTTAGAGCTTAAAGATTTGGATGGTTAGTGTCCTTGGTTGGTTTTAGTTTGATCTATTATATATTTGTGAAATTATGATTGAATTTTTATGGTTACATAGATTTATATTCCTTGTAGAATGCGAAATAAGTGAAATGAAAATGCTTGTTCGTATATGCGATAAGTTGGAATTTGGTTCAGATATTTGCTTTGTTTGTTAGAATTATTGACTTAATAGTTAAATTTGATACCATGTTAGATTCTTGAACATGTGTATATCTTATAGTTGATTTATTAGCTATTGTCTTGGACATCCATTGAGAAATTATGTTATTGTAAATTCATGGGCCTAGTCCTTTTTGCAAGAGGCAATGAAGATTGTGTTAGGAGACCTAGATTGTGCTAACAAGCCATGGTGCATGAAGTTCAGCCTTCTGCTTAGTGCATAATATCATGGCCACTTCTCATTGAGAGGATTAGTGGCAAGGTTTGTTTTTGCATATAGATGATTGATAGAATTGTTATGTTGGTTGATTTTGCATGTTGACTTAAGCTGTGATATGTTTAATTACATACTTATATCATCTTCATCATCACGTAAGATTATTTTTCCTTTTATCTTGGTTATAGTATCAGCGGTCAATGATGTTTTAATTGCAGTTGACCTTCTGACATGGTCTGTAATATTATAATTGTAGTTGACCTTCTGACATGAGTTTTGGGAGGCTTTAATGCTTAATGCATAATGAATTAAACAATTTATTTACAAAAATTGAGTAGTTGTAGTTATATAGTAATAACTGCATAATTGTGATAGGATTAAGACTTCGCTTGGTGACTTCTAGCCGATGATGCACGAAAATCAACCCTCTATTTCACCCTTCTTGCACCGTTGTCACTTCTCATGGGAAGGGCTCGTTCCTAATGGCAAGTTTTTTGTGTGCATACAGATGAGTGATAGGGTGATTGACTTAAAGCTGTAGCGTGCTTAGTTGCACACTTATATCACCATGATTCCTTTAAATAATCTGCTATGGTAGTTTTGTACCTTGAGCCAATAGTGTTTTAATTGATGTCGACCTTTTGGCATGTGCAATACTTGTTTACTAGAACCATTGACTTTTGAGATGCTTAAATGCTGATTGCATAATGATTTAAACAATTTATTGACAAGAATTGAGTTGTTATAGTTAGAGTTATAGCTGAATTATTGTAATAGGATTAAGAGAGTGAGTTTGTTGACTTTGTTCAAGTCTTTCTTGGTTGCTGCAGCGTGAACTCTGTGTGCGTGAGCATTCTTTTGCTGACTTTCTCATATAAAATTCTAAACCACTTTGTTTAGGTAGAATCATGTCTTTTCTAGAGCTTATTGACCGGCAAACTATGACGGAATTAAATACATATTAATTCCTTTTAGAATGCCAAATAACTGAAATAAAGATGCTTGTATATTGGATGATACGTTGGAACTTGGCTCATAATTTTGCTTTGTGCGCTACAGTTACTGACTACATGTATTTTTCTTTTTGGAACGGCACGATTATGGGTGCTTCAAATAAAAGGGGAAACACCAATGTGTAAAGCTCCCCCCCCGGCCGGGGGTCAAAGCCACCAAATATTATTAAATTAATAGAGTAATAATTAATTTAAATGCCTAGTCAGATTCTTGTATTTCTGTATATCATACTGTTGATTTTGAAGTTGTTATCTGAAAGATCCATGGGGGAACAATGCTGATGCAAGTTCATGGGTTTGAAGAACAATCTGAAAGATTCTTGTATTTCGGTACATCAGTGACTTGAAATCTAGCCATGGTGCACAAGGTCGCACCATTTTTTGAGGGCGCAATATTTCCCTTACTGCACCACGCTTACCTAATGTCCATACTGTAGGGCCCCCTAAGTTATAATCTTTTTTTTTTTTTGGATAATATAAGGTGCTGTCAGTAATTGTTTTGAGTGTAGTTGAGCTTTTGATATTTTAATGGTTTAAGATTGTCAATCTCATCCTAAAACAGCAGAAGTCTGAATAAGTAAGATTGAGCTAGATAATCAAACAAATACTGTTTAACATGATGCCAATAATAGATCACGAGTAAAATGAGTTGGGTCATGTTAATTATTGAATCGAACGGTTGGACCGTTTTAAAGAAAATGTAAGATGTATTGGTTACATAACAAATGAACTGTGGCAAGTCATGGTCCAAAGAAGAGTTCTGTCTTGGCTCTTGGCTCTGGAAGAACATTAGCTATATGCTTACTACATGTAAATCGATAAATGTTTATGCGAAGCCGGGCTGAAAGAGAACAACCCTAACGTGTAAGATGTATGTACATAGGAGGTGAGTAGAGTTAACATGTGGTGTCGCAGAATCATAACATTGATTTTGCATCACTACAATTTAACTCTACTCACATCCTATGCACGTGAACACGCTACCTTTAGCTAAGAGATTGTTCTCTTATGGTTGTATTGTGTTTAATAAAATAGATGTTGTATCAAAAGAAACAAATTACTCTGCTTTTATAATTAACTTATGAGAAATGATACTTCTTTCTACTTATAAATTCTTACAGATTTTTCTAGTGATGGTTTAGATGAAGAGAACATGTAATATTTTAATATAGGTAGGAGGATGAGTAAAAATAAAATGTAAGAGGATGTAACAATGATCTTAACTTATTTCCAGCTGAAATTTGGAGATTAAAGAGTATAACCCATTTTCTTTTATCAATATTCACTAATAACCCGTTTTAGATCCATAACCTTGTGGGAGTTCAGCATATTAATGGCCAAGTTGTGATGCGTGAGAGGAAACCGGGCCAGTGACACCCCCCTCAAAAACATAATGGGCTGGGATAGGACTTTTTTTTTTTTAGACTTTAGAAGAATTGGAAATTTTGTATGGTAAATGACTAAATAAATATATGAAGGAAAATGATTATGATGTTTAAAATTATGAATACACTTGTATCAAAATCAATATGTCATTTATTGATTTGTGAAAAAGTAGGTCTATTTGTTGTCATCATCAAGACGCTAGCACATAATATTTTGTATACATTTAGGCATATTAGTTAAGTATGCCAATCCACCTCATACATGAAATGTACTAAAAACTCATTTTAATTATTGAAAGGTGATTTGAAAATATTAAATTTTGATTTTTACACAACAAATCTTGCTATAAACAGTTCTCTGGTATATTGCATGTCGTTTGTTTTGCGAGCATTGCTAAATCCTCTTAAAATATCTTTCTACCAATCCTCCAATACATACAAAAATCTTGCTATAAACAATTCTCTGGTATATTGCATGTTGTTTGTTTTGCGAGCATTGCTAAATCCTCTTAAAATATCTTTCTACCAATCCTCCAATACATACAACAATATTATATATATATATATATATATATATATATATATATATATATATATATATTCACTTATTCTCCCTCTGCATCTAAACCATCAGTTCTGACACTTGTCAAAATCATGTAAGTAGGAGGATAAGTAGGAGGTTTTGGTAGGACGATTAGGTTGCATTTAGCAATGGAAAAGTTTCCTTAGTTTTTATTTTTCAGTTTTCTTGAGAATGGCAGAGCTATTCTTTCTCTAGAGAACACTTAAAAACGTGTTTAGATGGGAGAATTATTCTTGGGGCAGTTATGGAGAACTCATAAAATGAGTTTTCTAAATGATAGTTATAAACTTAGAAAACAGGTTTTCTATCTTTCCAAGAAGACTTTTGGGAAAAACCCACTTTGAATGTTTTTTCTATTTTCTTAGGTTTTCAAAGAAAATCTTTCTAGAAAACAACCCATTTTTCCATTATACCAATTGTGCGCATGAAAAGAAAAAAGTAGATGTGTGCCAATGACATTATAATAAAGACTCAACTATCATACCAATTTTAATAGATAAAAAAAATTGTATAAGACTGAGTGTAGTGGTTCGGTCGGATGATAAGTCGACCTCATCACCGACGCGTTCCAACCATTACACCCCCAAGGGGACGCGTCTTAGGCAAGAAAAAAGGGGAAGTCGGTTGTTTATGCTACCGAGTTGAAAGGCAAAACTAACCCCCCCCCCCCCCCCCCGATTTGACCGTTTGGTTACTAATGCTACCGAGATATGCAATGTTGTAGTGGAGCGAGACTCTTCTTGTGTTCCAACCTGTTACCCTGAGATCACTTGTTCTTTATTTTGATGGTGTTGTACCATTTTGCGCGTGATGTTTTGGTCTTTTGAGCAGTCGAGTCGCTTTGCTCGATGAGTTTTCACATCGTGCCGCTTTTTGCTATTTGTAGTTTTTTGTCCCTTTAGTGACGGGATGTAGTCTTAGCTTAGATGTTTTCACTTTGCTATATAATAAGCATGTGTTAGCTATTTATAGCAAGGTTGTCAGGATCGCGATCCTGCTCGTAGGATCGTACGATCCTACGATCCTACACACACAAAACGAGCAGGATCGTTACGGGATCGTAATTCAGGTAGGATCGTTACAGGATCGTGGGATCGCTCGTAGGATCGTAGGATCGTGACCGATCCGATCCTGTTGGTAACCCTTTTTTCAGGTAGGATCGTTACAGGATCGTGGGATCGCTCGTAGGATCGTGAATGATCCGATCCTGTTTTTTTTTTTTTTTTTTACTTTTTTTGACTTTTTTTTAGAGGAAGGTTTTTAAAAATGGTTTGTATACATATGTAAAGGAAAAGCCGAAAACGATCCTAGGTAGGATCCGATCCTACGATCCTACGATCCCGATCTTGCAAAGCCAAAAACGATCCTAGGTAGGATCCCGATCCTGACAACCTTGTGTTAGCTATTTATAGCTTTCATCTTTGCAACATGCATGTATAGTTTTTCATCCCTTTTGTAGCGGGATGATATCGTAGTTCGGAATTGGAACTACATGTGGATTTCATTATCCTTTTTATGAGGGATTAATGTTACTGGGGCGGTCAACCCGTTCTATGAGAGATACAAGCTCACATTTTGTTTCTTAACTGTAACACCCCAAAAATATGGTACAGCGGAAAACTATTCAAGCTTTCGGGGTGCTACGGGGATTGGTACACAACACAAGCATAAGAAAACGAAAATACATTATCCGTTTATATAAAACATTTCAAACCCAATATTTAATGTTTACATTTATACAAAAGTGCGGAAGTAAGGCCAACAGTCAAACATAAGGTAGGTCCTTATTTTAGTTATCAGAGTTGAAATTGATCCATGAGCCGTGCCACTTGCCAAGCCTCCAAGTTAAGCGTTCAACAATAGTTTCATCAGTTGTCTGAGAATACATGCTAAAAGATCAGCTTACGTTAGTGAGTTCATAGGTTTAAGCAAAAGTATAACAGTGGACCAAGATAAGTTATTTGCTGCATTGGACTAAGATAGATATAAATCACAAATTCCACATATATCAGCAAAACACAACCAATCTAGTATCAATATGATAGGTCACGATAGCCCTCTCTCATATCGACAGACACAGTAGGGCCCTAGGATATATTTGACCTTAGACAGGCAACACATTATAGCAAATGGTATCCGGGTTATTTGCTACCCTGGTCTAATACAAATATTTGTTGCATATATCTAACCTTAGCTAGTCAACACGTTATAGCAAATCATAAAACAGTAGTTATGTCCATTCAAAACAGTTTTGCATGTTTTCTTACCCCAATGTTTCAATAAACAGTTCACGTGTAAAAGTGGGACTATGAAACTCACATACATATCAAATAATCTCATAACGCCTTCAAATAATTAAATCAAATATTTCAGCCAAACGGTCAAATCTTAAGTAAACAGTTCGCGTATCCAAATAAACAGTCATTGAGTTTAGTTAAAAACAAGCATGTATTCTCCCCCAAAACAGTTATAAAACAGGTAAAAGTAGAGGTCATGAACTCACCTCAGTCCAGCAATGCAATATCACAACAATATCAGTGGGTAGAATAGCACAATAAACCAAACAGTAGCACGGCACAACAGCTCAAGGGTAGTATAGCACAACGGCAACTATGACAACACGGCACAACGGACTCGGCACGACCTAATAATATAAATACTCGTCTCAAAATACATTTCATAAATCAAATGCGCAAGGGTTTCCAAAGTTAACTCGTTCCATTCCTAAAATCAATCATTTTCATTCCCAAAATAATCCAATTCCATTTCCAAAATAATCAAGTTCTGTTTCCAAAAATAGTCTAGTTTTATCCATTTTATATATGTTTGGTATCATCGTTCGTGTAGTGGTGAAAAGACGCTGACTCAAGTGTACACACGCCAAAACAAATGACAACAACGGGATCGTCGTGAAAAACATGACAAAAGTCAGGGAGTGACGACGGAAATGACTCACAAGTATCACACATAACAAACACACCAAGTAGTTGAAAGGATTGGTAGTCGTCGGGTATAATCCCATTATGTTTCATAAACATATTCGTTTTATTTAACAAAACTCATCATGACTTATTCGTTCGTAGAACGTTCTAAGTCACGTGATTTGATTAGTTTCCATTAAAAAATATATATTAAGTTTGGTGTTGCAAATTTCTCAAAGTAATTCGACTATGAATCAATCATCAAGTAATTAAATAATCTAACACATAACCCAATAAATCCACATAAGGTACCCTACGGTCAATGTGCCTCGAAACGTCTAATAACTTTCGTATTTCCCATTTAAAAACATTATTAACTCGTATACTTCAAAAATTGCTTTTGTGTATTAGTATATATTAAATAACAAATTAAAATTTGTTAGTTACTATTCCTCAATGGAAAATTTATTATCTCTTTCTTTGGGTCAAAACATAAGTAAAGTCACTAAGTATTATCCGTTTCGAGTCACATTTTATTATCAACACCCTCGGGTCAACTTATAATCCCAAACCCAATTAATACCAAATAAACCCTCGGTCACGTGAGTCGGGTCAATAGTCAACATAAAAGTCATTAGTCCAATAAAGGCTCACAATTCTTCCCGAGACCACGAGGTCTCGGCAAATCCTTGTTATGGCCAAAAACATCACAGTTCATAAACAATTCTAAATCCATCACCATAATTCACAGTTTAACCAAAAATCAATAAACCAAAACCAAATTAAATCAAATCTACCTAAGTCTAACTAAAGCCAACCACAGGGTCAAGCCAAACAAAATCATACCGAGACCACGTGGTCTCGGCTTAACATCACCAGGCCAATATCTCACCATATCGGATTAAAATCAACATGGATTCCCAAGACCAAGCCAAATCCGTCTATTATCTAACCTTAACCAAAACTAAACCAAACGGGCCAACAACAATAACTCGGCGAGACCACAAGTGTCTCGGCTAACCTTATGCCACAAGTTCTCAATTCAAAACAACCAAAATAGTTACCAAGCTATTCGGACCAAACAAATAAATAAATAAGCAAAACAAAACACGACCATAAGCACGAAATAAGCTCGGTTGAGCTTATTCCGCCTCGTATACACGACGACACGACTAAAAAACATAACCAAATGTAAATCCGTGACCACAACGATGATACCCCATGACTTTTAATAGTTTTTCGCTTATAAAAATGATTAACCCACTTGTTTTTAAACCCAAACCCACTCGTAAATAGCTAAAACGACTCGTTTCGAAACGAGTTCGACCCCACACCGTTTCACACGAGGGTGAGAACGGTGTGTCTCACCTTATCTTCACCGGATCTAAATGTGGCACACTAAAATAACTTGAAAACGGCAGGGTGTGGGTGATGGGGGATGGGGGTGTGGTTTGAGGTGCGTGCACCGCAGATTAGTGGTGTACGTGATGTGGTGATGACGGTGGAGTGTTTATTTGGTGGTGGTGAAGGGCGGTGACGGTTGGTGATGGTGTTTGTAGGTGCGGCGGCTACAAGTGAAGGGGGAGGGAGTGATATAAGTTTTTAGGGTTAGAGTTAAGTGGAAGAAATGGACAAATGAGAGGGGGGTCCGGTTATATATCTCCCCAGGGACCATTTCTGTAATTTCGGGTAACTTGGAGGGGCGCGGGTTAAATATCGCATGAGGGGCTAGAAGTGGCAGTTTTATTAAACTTTTATTATAATGCGTGTCGAGCTCGTTTAACACCGTAAAAATTTCTCGTGAGACGTTTCAAGTTGCACCGATATTTTTAAAATTATTTTTCCGTTAAAAATGACTATAAATACGTCTATATTCGTTTTACGCGTCAAAAATGAATATTTCACGTATTATTAGGTTAGACCGTGCCGACTCACGTTGTGCTCAAACTCAAGATCTACGGGGAAACTTCATATATCACGTAACAATATTCCAATAAAATTACATATATTCCAAAACAATTCCCCAATTCGTTCCCAAAACGATGCCCATATATTAATATTCGTTTTAAATCAAAATACGGCATTAAAATAATCCCCAAAAATTACAGGTTGTCACATTAACAGACTGTGCATTTTGTCTTTGAAGCGGTTTTATGTAGGATCGATATAATCAAGCTTAATCTTAATGGTAACCTAGAGAGAGAGACATGATAAACTAGAGAGAGATTAAAGAGAAAAACATTCTTTATTTCACACACTAGAGGTTTAGTGTGTGTGACTAACTCTCATCTTGTGAGGTTGTGAGGGGTATTTATACCCACATACATAAGTTCCTACCCACTCAACTATACAATAGTTGAGAAGTCTCTTAACTTACATGAACCTACATCCAAAACATTAACTATTACATTTAGTACATATTAGACCCTAGACTATGATCTACACTTTTTGTATTCTAACAATTTCCCCCTAAAGGGTAAATTATATGGGTCTTATATAAATCTTCAATACTTTGGATGTTCTCTTGGACACTTTTGAGTTCTGATGTAGCTCTGCATGCTTTTCTTGAATGATCCCATAAAAACTCTTCATTTTACTTGAACTCGAAGCTTGTTTATGTAGTAGACTTGTTTTCTTTGTTCCATACATGCTTTGTGATCATTAGGTAAAATTCTTATCTTTCTTGCCTTCGATCAACATCTTCAAGTGTTTGTTCTTTCATCTTCTATGACATACTCATTCCACTTATAAGTCTTTAGTTTCTAATCTTATGTCTTCCCTCTTTTCTTCATTGAACTTGACTTTGACTTGTTCTTGACATTATTGACTTTGATGATTAATTTGTTTAGATTATCTTTGTCTTGAACTTGTTGAGGAAGAATCATATGAGTATGAGTATGTGGAGTTTAAAGATGTTTATGTAAATGGTGGTGTATGAGGATCGGTTGCATTCATCATTACCTGTTACACAAAATGTAGATGATAATAATGTCAGGCCAATCAATCATCGTGGACCTTTTTTTAGAGAATTGTTCCACTATGATTATTTTCTTGATAAATGTATTGATTCCATTCACCTTAAGCGGGTAGAATTAACCTCCTTATCTTGTTAAGGAAAAATATCAACAGATATGATAAATCTAAGTGTAGACCTACGTCATCAGGACTCGATTCATATATGGAATCTCCTTAGTAGGTTTTCCAGCTCAAAGTGCCAAGTAATTCCTTTTAAGAATTTCCCCACCTGCCGTTACCATGAATTGGATGCCCTCAAGAAAGCTAACAACAATCCAGGTGAGCCGCTGGAGTACACATAAAGTATCGCTCAACAACTGTAGACCGTTTGAAGCTAAGTAACCACAATGCTTAATCCATAAATGATTAACTAGGAGACCCACTATCAGTGCTGCTTGATGTTGACACTGGCGGGGTTTTCATTCAATCATCAAGGATCACTATTTGATTACCACTATGAACATTCTGGAAAGATTAATGGGATCTGCGCAGGACTCTTAAGTACAACTCGTGTTCTTATTGGTGAACAACAAGTGTAAGTTGGCATGTGTCCTACGAGATTTTATTTTTTAATCTCTTTTAGCTCTAGACTCAATTTGTGCATCTTGGATTTAGTGAGCGGAAGCTGGAGCAGACTGCCACCTTTTCAATATCAACACATATCGGAGTGAGATGTCAATAGATTACGTGTTTAATCTCCGTGAGAAATGAAATAAGAAACAGTTGAGAGAAACTTGAGTGGCTAGGGAAGGGTTGTGCATTGCATCACTAGGTCCATGATGTTTGTATTCAATATCATTATCATCTTAGTGATAACTGATAGCATATGTATTAACCCGGTTTTTGCCCTAAGTGTATGGAGGGTTTTCATTTCTTTTAACCATTTCATAACTTTTCTTTTTCATTCTACAACCCCTTCAATGCATGTCATGTCGTCTTCACTATCACCATGTTATGATTGTTCTGGTTGATAACTCATAAAAATGATAGCATTTTTCCCATTTCTCATTCATCTGCTCGACCGACGGACTTCTACTTTATCTAGTAAAATGTCCCTGGGTAGGCCCCTCCGGCTCTGGCTGACCATTGGATAATACCTAACCCTTAACCACCTTATATCTCCTCGATCATCATTGTAAGTTTGGTTGGTTTGGTATAGATCGTAGCCATGAAAACCATTTAAAATCAATCAACGTAGTGTTTGAATAATCAAATAGTTTTTACACTTTGAAAGTTTTCTTTTTGAGAAACACTCCCCCTACGCATGTTCATAGATATTTCAATCAAAGAGTTTGCACACGAAGGGAAGAGTATGCACTTTTGACTTTTCGAGCCATGATCACATTTTAATCACTTTTTCTCTCCTTCAAATATAGTGTATCCGTGATATTTTTTATATCAATTGATTAAAAGACATGTTTTTTTTGTAAAGCATATGAAGAGAAAATGGATCGCATGATCACATATGGAGAGAAAATAAAAGCATATGTTTTCCTTGCAAAAATAGGAAACCACATGAACATAAGTTGCAATTTACCCTATAATAAATGACTAAAGTTTGAAAAATAATTTATGTGGAAACGTAGAGGGGGGGGGTGAATACGTTTACCATTTTAAAACTTAAAACTTGTTGTATCAAATTTCCAATTTGGCTTGTTCTAATATGAAAGATGTTTGTTGTAGTTTATGACTACCAAGTTGTCACACAAGTATTATCAAATAATCACAACACAAGCAATCACATAATGCAAACATAAAAATAAAGAGATAAGTAAAAGAAAGCGCAAACCGAACACAATGATTTATAGTGGTTCGGTCACGGAGCTCCTCTCCGCCCTACTCCACTCCCCGAGTACCCAACTCGAGAGTTACTTCACTAGATCAACAAGCTCCTTTTCTTAGGCGGAGAAAACCTTTACACGTCGCTTACTTCCTTTTCCGGTACTAAGCAAAACACCGGGTTCTTTATAAGGGCACAACCACTCCCGTTGGTTCTTTACAAGGGTACAACCACTCCCATCGTCGCTTATACAATTTCCGACACTAAGCTAGATGTCGAGTTCTTTACAAGGGTACAACCACTCCCACTATGTTTTATGGCCCAACATAGAAACCTTGTGTTTTATGGCACAAACACATAAACCACCTAATCTAGTATGAATAGATTACAATGATGATCCATGACATTAATGGTTCATGGATATGAATGGCTAATCTAAATGAACATCCATTGATCGGAATCCTTCAATGTATGAAGATCACAAGCTCCCTAAACTTGTTGTGATGGATCTTCATATATGTAAGTGAGATCTACATGAACTTCTCGAATGAGAAGTCTTCAATCATCGAAGATGTCAAGTACCCTTGAATCTTCACATGTTGGAATGCTATGGTGGATAATGACTTCAAGATCTTCTAACCTTCTTGGTAGATCAGGAAGTATGCTATGGATGATGTCTCATGATCTTGAGCTTACTTCACAGGATCATCAACAATGTATGCTTACAACATGATGAAAGTTAGTAACATTATGATCATTATGTAAAGGGTGATTAATGTATGAATCTACATGTTTTGCTACTGATCTAAGTGTGTGAAATAAGTGAGGGAATGTGTGTTCTAATTGCATAAACAATGGGTAAACAATGGGCTAGTATTTATAGGCAAAATGTAAAAACAGCTCACTGTTTTGGAGGATCCTGAAAAAGGGATCCGCGGGATCCGTCGGGATCCGCCCTTTATACTAAAGGGATCCGCCCTTTGTATCAAAGGGATCCGCGGAATAACAAAGGGATCCGCGGGATCCGCCGAACCAGACAGCTAGCAAATCTTACCATATCTTACCATATCTTGCCATATCTTGCCATATCTTCAAAAGTCAACTTGTTAGCTTGAAGATCTATACAAAATATATTACAAATCTTCCAAGATATGTAAGTGATGCATGCCATGATGTCATGTTAAATATTTCTAATTTAAGAAATAAACATAAACATGTAAATGTATATATGTATGTAACATGTATCCTAGTGATCATGTAGCATGTATATACTAGCTTAGCTTAACTAATATGTATCATGTACAAGTAAGAATACTTGTATATGCAAAATGTGAAATGAGGTTCTAAGTAGAATGGTAAGCCTTTTATTTTTAAAATACTTAATGACCTAGCCGTATTTTAGACATTCTAAATGGTTTGTTAAGGGTTTGATCATAATGCCACATAACAAACATGTACGAACCTGTGTTGTATCATACGAGGACTCGAGAGGTGTTGAATGTATGTTGAGATAAGATAAGATTACAAGTAACTTGTACATTTTACGTTATGTATCAAGTTACATGTTTGTCATCAATCAAAACAAACGAGATTGCTTACACTAGCAATCTCCCCAACGAGACTGCTTGCACTAACAATCTCCCCCTTTTTGATGATGACAAAATATGTAAACATGATAGAAAGTAAAATGCAAAAAGTTACTTGTGTCCGTAATTACTTACTTTCTCCTTGTGTCTGTTTACACCTTTCTCCCTTTTCTCCTTGTGTCTGCAATTACTTACTTTCTCCGTTTACACCTTTCTCCCCCTTTTGTCGAAGCAAAAAGGGTGTGTCCTTCGAGTTAACTTCATTTCTCCCCGAAATGGTGAGCTTGCATCATCCCTAGTGAAGTTAATTATACTACTCCAATCTCCTATGGTTGTTGCGTCTCCTAGGTTGTAAGCGGATCCATGGATCAAATTAAGACTCTTATCCTACATCATGGTTAGTGGTGTGCAGCATAAAAAGAATATATATGAAAAATGCATGATGAATGAAATGCAAATAGCCAACGATACACGTGGGTAAGCTATGTTGGACTATGTTGACTTATCTCCTCCTTTTTGTCGAAACACAAAAGTGTGTCGAAGAATGAGAATTCTTAAGACTGCGAGCATGCTCCCCCTTGACTATAGCTTCCCCCTTAATCAATACTCCCCGTTGCTAGGGTACCAACGTATATGATGTAAGGATTATGAATGCTACAAAACAAGGATTAGTACATGATGTGCTCCCCCTTGATCAATACTCCCCGTTGCTAGGGTACCAACGTATATGATCCAAGGATGAAGAATCCTACAACATAAAGGTTAGTATAAAACAATATTTGTCCTTGGACAAGTATGTGATATACACCAATGCGTGTATATGATGCATCCTAAAAAATGCTTGACGAAAGCTCCCCCTTGCTTTTAGGACGTCAAGATAAACCTATAAAACAAAAATTAGCACAATAGAGGCTATGTCTTAAGACATATATGTCATATACGACCAATGTGTATAGACGATGCAATATGAGTACTAGACTGATAATTCTCCTGATTTGAGGATGTCAGGAAGCACCTACATTAAAGACGAAAAATAATCGATGCAAATTTCATCCTTAGATGAGTATGCTATATACGATCGAGCGTATATGTTGATGAACCTACAATGAAATGGTTAGTGCAATATATTTTATCTCAAAGAAAAATATTATGCAACATATCAATAATCTAATCACAAGCAACATACCAATTGTGATATCAATCGTGATTATCTAGTAAACCATGTTATAAAGTGTGTAATCTTCTAATAAGAATTACATTTACAAGAATATAATATGATAAAGTCCTACAAAACAATGCCTAAGAGGAGGATATGAAGTGGAGTTAAAGTGAGTGAAGCTAGTGTTGGTGTTAGTTTACTAGTGATAACTCAATTGATAACTAAAGGTTGATGCAAGTAAGTTTTTCACTAATCCATGGGGTTGATGATTAGTGAAAGAGGTGATGGAAGGTGGTGGTTATAATGAATGCAATGAATTCAGAAACTCTAATGTATAGCAAATGCTATAAGAGTATTTGAAGACGGTTAAGGTTATGATATTATCATCTACCAAAGATAATGAATCGTGCCATAGTAGATGCTCGAATGGAAATAAGAGGAAGTGAAGACAATGATCACTTAGGAATAGAGATTCCATATGCAACAATTAGAAATACTAGATACCTATATGCGGATGAAAATGACATCATATGATGAGAGTGTTGGTTGGACCAACGTGTTGAGAATGATGGTTCTGTTTGCACTGACAATGACGTGCTTGATATTTATCAAGAATGAAAAGGATGAGATCCTATGATGGTGTTCTAGACAATGAAGGTGTTCTAGACAATTATGCGAATGAGTTTCTCTCCCCCTTAATTGGTGGATATTCAACATAATGTGTGATGTGAAGAATGATGATGCAGGTTAATGAAAGCAATGAGCTTGGCAATGTTTTTGCGGATGTTGGTTAGCATACAAAGAACTTCATCCTTGAAGTTACGTAGCTCTTCTCTATCAATGCGAGATGATTGCACGATGAGGCATGTGGTTTTCTCATGGAAGATATATTGTTATAACTAAAAGATGATGGAGATGTTGTTAGGAAAGCGGAAGCAACAATACGATTTGAAAAGAGGTATGTTGAAAGATACCCAAACACAAATTTCAAACCTCTAAAACTTAATCCTATTAGCTTTAAACACTATAAGTGAAAAGATTCCATAAGCATATTACTAATCTAAGTAGCAATAAAGGAACAACAATTACGCAAGATATGCATAACAAAGAGAAATAACAAATAATTTGTTATGACAAAAGATGTAAATATCAAAATATAACATCTTATATAAACAAATAATCGACTATTAGACAAAAATTACCACATAGCATCAAGACAAATAATCATAGCATGACATTGTTTAAGATACTATATTGTGAAATTGTTTTGATGTTAGTCTTATACACTTAAGCATACTAACCCATTAATTAACACAATGATCTATGTGATTAATTAGAAGAATAAACCTATTTCTAAATGTTTAACATACCGAAAACATTTTGACAAATTATAGGTGCACATATGGCAAGCAAATAGTGTGACAAAGTCACAACAGAAGTAAAATGATAGATTCATGCAAACAATTCTAACATTTCGGAAGCATGCATCATTTAGACTATCCTACGAGAAAGACTCAACGAATGTCAACAAAAGACACGAGCTTTCAAATATAGAAACATCATATAAGAATGACATATCATAAGTTAACAAGTAATACATTAATCTTGCGAAGTATCATATAACGAAAGAATGAACATATTATTCAAATCATGTTAACATGAAGCATATAATCATGCAGACAAAACCTTTTCAAGGTTTACACATTTGACAATTAATCAAATAATTATTATGATAACATCAAGATATCAGACAAATAGCATGTAATCAATACACGTATATGTAATGCAAGTGATTTTATTAATAAGCTAAAGAAAAATCACATATACTCCTTGTTTGATTAATTATTCCTAAGACAATATAGTTTACCAATTACTTGGCTTAATGAGACTCAACTATTTATATTAATACTAATGTGATGAAGATGTAAATTTGAAGAATATGTGTCAACAGATTTTAATCTTTGTATTTGGAATCTAAGGTTGAATGATCTAAAGGGTGGCATCCTTTGAGTTGAGTTTAAGTATGAGTTATGCAAGTTATTTGATCATTTAAGATCAAGACATGTGTTTGTGTGTGGTAATGGGATATGTCAAGAACATTCTAAAGAAAGTTCTTTGGAACAAGAATCTAAATAAAGTTACCAACTTTAATAGATCTTGAGTATGCTCCAGAGATGTGGATATACACAAGGTTTGACCAAGATTTAATGAATGCTTGAAAGGAAATAGATACGTATGGTATCTTTCAACAAGTAAGATTTAACTTGTGCTCAATGAGGAAGATAGTTCATAGAACTAGTGGATTTTTGTTTAAGAACATTTAGCCAATGAGGTGTGATTGAATTTGAGATTTAGCATTTTAACATATGTTGTTAAAATATTGATTTGAGACATAAGCAGAAGCTTGGTGACAAAGTATTACTAAAACTTTTACTACTTGTGAAAGTGGTACTACTTAAACCTAGTTTGAATGAATGTGAGCTTCATGCTCATTTGATGTTGAAGGTTCTAATCCTATAGGTGGTAAAGTATGGTGGAGTTTGTTTAAAGAGTGTTTGGACAAGGGCCTTTTTGAGCAATGCACTCAATGATAATAAGGATTGTGGTGATGTAGGGGTTTGTTGTGCTATGAAGGTACTTAGGTTTTATAGATGTTGAAAACAACAATGATGGAGACTAATTTTTGTGATTTCATAGGAAGGTACAACTAGTGTGTGATGTGATCTAAAGCTTAGGGCCTGAGATATATCACAGGGGTGAATGTGACAGGATGATGGTGAAAGTACAAGTGTACTTAGGTTACATGGATGTTGAAGGCGACAAAAATTGATACTGTTTCTTGTGGTTTACTAGTGGATGAAGAGATTAGTTTTGTTTGTGAAACTTAGGAGCTGAATGTGATGGGATGAAGAACAAATGTTCTAGTTATGATAGGATAAGTGTTTTAACATACGTTGTTAAAATACTTGGGAGTTGATTGTTTCGGATATGACTTTTAATGACTACAATCGTAAGTCAGATATACTTGAATATTTCGGATGAAATACTTAAGTTATCAATCCTACTTTGAGAAAAGGATGACAAGACTTGAGAATTTCATCTATAACCTAAGTGTGAGTTATGACTTGATGTAAATCGTCTTGAAGGATGACATGTTAACCAAGTGAGCCAACATTCGTGAATACAAGATAATATCAACAGTTATGATTTGGACTTGTGATCTGTGATATCTTTGCAAATGAGGAGTTTGGTTTTATTGAGAAGTTGTCAATTAACAAATTAATCTAATGGATGAGTAAGGGACGGGAAGATGCAGTGAGTGTGTGTACTGATCATAAATACACAGTGATCCTACGTATTGCAAGGAACTAATTTCCGGGTTCCTAGCTTGTGACATAAGGGTAATTTGGATGAAAATTTGAATTTTCAAATTTTGGTGGGAAGTGGCTTTCTTAAAGTTCTAAGTGTGCCTAAGTCATCCTAATGTGCCAGAAGATCAGCAGAAGAATCCTAAGAACTAGAATCAATAATCTAAGGATCTGGATTAGTCGGGAATTTTGAAAAAGTTACTGTTGATACTGGCGGATCCAATCGAAAACAAAGACGAATCCAAATATTGGGATCCGTGTAATCCGCCAGTTCAGGAATGGCGGAGCCAAAGAATACACTAGACGGATCCAAAATCTGGGATCCGCCATATCCGCCGATCATGGGTGCTAAAACAAACAGAGAGAATGTCAAAATTTGCGTTTGTCGGTCAATTCTCGAAAATTCTCCTAAAACATATGTAATAACTAATATATGATAGAAAATTACTAAATACATAAGTTCTAACACACATATGCACATAGATCAATCAGATGATAATAACTTACCATAAATGGATGTTAAGCCAAACAGTGGCTTAAACACGGAAAGTTGATAACATCAAAGTGTTATCGTCCTGCATGACATGGTTAGTTCACATAAAGGTTTAACAACAAGATAATATCCAAAAGGCATAACAAATCAACATACCATAGTTTCAAATTGTTTGTACCAAACACTCTTTTTCAAGGTTAGTATATGTTTACACGTTTTAACACTAGAGCTAGAGTTTGTGCAAGACAATACTATTCAAGACACTAAACTAGTTACACTTAGTTCTCATTCCTAATCAAGTTATGCAAGGTTTTCACATAACATATGCAAACAAAAATATCTAAAACAAACACAGTTTATCAACTTAGTGTACACGATCTAGCAAAAGTCCTATTGTGCATCAAACAAGCAATTGCTAAACAAGCAAATAATTGTCATGGCAAAACACTTATGTATTTCCTATCTACAAATGCAATCACAATTACCAACAGACAAATCACATGTATGAATAGATAGTCACATAGCATAGTATAAATGAAAAGATACTTTTCGTCACTTTGCGTTTAAATATGACGATGTATGCCAAGCTTGATTTGTTTCCTTTATATTACCAAATACTTTGGTTTCAAAAGAAATCATATCAATGTTCAAAGAATACCAACTTACATTGCCCGACGTAAAGGTTTACGTTACTGTGTCAAAATTAAACTTAATGTTTTGGACAGGTTGTATCTTTTGATTTGTTTTACCTATTTTAATTTAGATTCCGGCCATGATATTATTTTTAAATGAAAGTAGACTTAATTCCCTTCAAAATGATAGGTGGCACAACTCCTACGGACTTACGGTTAATTAGTTATGATTTTTTGAAGTTTGACAAAAACTGTATACTGTATGGACGGATCTGGCGGATCCAAATAAAGGGATCCACCCTTTATACCATTTGGATCCGCGGGACTCTGTACCAGATTCAACAAAACTCTTATTTTGACATAGCGAAAGTGTGTGGGACTTACTAGTTAGATAGTAAACTTATAATACACTTTATTTAACATTATTTCTACTAATGTGACTTATCTAAACATTACGGAGGTGATTTTTCAACTAAATTAGTGGTTATCCCAAACACTCCTTTAAAAACCGTGTTTATCGTAAATTAGCTTTACGCACACAATTTGACACTCAATCCTTTTAAGAAATCATTTCTTTTGATTTTCCAAAGATATCTTCAAGCTTGTATATAAAGTAACATTTAACAACAAAGTTTCTAAGTATACTTAGCGAAACATTTTTCATATTATATTCCGCTTCAATGGTAATTTGATACATGGATCGTACTCTATTTTAAAAACCATTTGTTTTGAAAATAAGAGCCACGAGGCTCTGATACCAATTGTGGAAACGTAGAGGGGGGGGGGGTGAATACGTTTACCGTTTTAAAACTTAAAACTTGTTGTATCAAATTTTCAATTTGGCTTGTTCTAATATGAAAGATGTTTGTTGTAGTTTATGACTACCAAGTTGTCACACAAGTATTATCAAATAATCACAACACAAGCAATCACATAATGCAAACATAAAAGTAAAGAGATAAGTAAAAGAAAGCGCAAACCGAACACGATGATTTATAGTGGTTCGGTCACGGAGCTCCTCTCCGCCCTACTCCACTCCCCGAGTACCCAACTCGAGAGTTACTTCGCTAGATCAACAAGCTCCTTTTCTTAGGTGGAGAAAACCTTTATACGTCGCTTACTTCCTTTTCCGGAACTAAGCTAAACACCGTGTTCTTTACAAGGGCACAACCACTCCCGTTGGTTCTTTACAAGGGTACAACCACTCCCATCGTCGCTTATACAATTTCCGACACTAAGCTAGATGTCGAGTTCTTTACAAGGGTACAACCACTCCCACTATGTTTTATGGCCCAACATAGAAACCTTGTGTTTTATGGCACAAACACATAAACCACCTAATCTAGTATGAATAGATTACAATGATGATCCATGACATTAATGGGTCATGGATATGAATGGCTAATCTAAATGAACTTCCATTGATCGGAATCCTTCAATGTATGAAGATCACAAGCTCCCTAAACTTGTTGTGATGGATCTTCATATATGCAAATGAGATCTACATGAACTTCTCGAATGAGAAGTCTTCAATCATCGAAGATGTCAAGTACCCTTGAATCTTCACATGTTGGAATGCTATGGTGGATAATGACTTCAAGATCTTCTAACCTTCTTGGTAGATCAGGAAGTATGCTATGGATGATGTCTCATGATCTTGAGCTTACTTCACAGGATCATCAACAATGTATGCTTACAACATGATGAAAGTTAGTAACATTATGATCATTATGTAAAGGGTGATTAATGTATGAATCTACATGTTTTGCTACTGATCTAAGTGTGTGAAATGAGTGAGGGAATGTGTGTTCTAATTGCATAAACAATGGGTTAACAATGGGCTAGTATTAATAGGCAAAATGTAAAAAACAGCTCACTGTTTTTGAGGATCCTGAAAAAGGGATCCGCCCTTTGTATCAAAGGGATCCGCGGAATAACAAAGGGATCCGCGGGATCCGCCGAACCAGACAGCTAGCAAATCTTACCATATCTTGCCATATCTTCAAAAGTCAACTTGTTAGCTTGAAGATCTATACAAAATATATTACAAATCTTCCAAGATATGTATGTGATGCATGCCATGACGTCATGTTAAATATTTCTAATTTAAGAAATAAACATAAACATGTAAATGTATATATGTATGTAACATGTATCCTAGTGATCATGTAGCATGTATATACTAGCTTAGCTTAACTAATATGTATCATGTACAAGTAAGAATACTTGTATATGCAAAATGTGAAATGAGGTTCTAAGTAGAATGGTAAGCCTTTTATTTTTTAAATACTTAATGACCTAGCTGTATTTTAGACATTCTAAATGGTTTGTTAAAGGTTTGATCATAATGCCACATAACAAACATGTACGAACCTGTGTTGTATCATATGAGGACTCGAGAGGTGTTGAATGTATGTTGAGATTTAAAGAATTAAAGATTACAAGTAACTGTAACATTTTTACATTCATGTTATTCAAAGTTTACAGTATCAAGTCACATGTTTGTCATCAATCAAAACAAACGAGATTGCTTGCACTAGCAATCTCCCCAACGAGACTGCTTGCAGTAACAATTTATTTATTTATTTATTAATCTTGAAAAATTAGAAAAAAAAATAATCGTAACAAAGTAGTTTCAATAAAATATCTATGAATACGTTCGATGATAAGTTTTACAACAAAAACATTGATTTTTCAACAAAGCTTTTAAGGATAAATTTAAGAGATGACAACTTTAATTGTCACCTAAGTTTTTCAATAAACATAAAAATAGGTAGTAAAAATCATAAAAACTCATAAATCTAGGTGATGATGTACCCTCCGAACAGGTCGAAAGACTCTCCTTCGAGCCTGTACGAAGCCTTCTCTTCGAAGGCCCAGGTCAGTCTCCTAAAATGTTTCATTGGCGTAAAACCATTCATCTATGAAGTGGTTACCATGTGGGAATCCACCAATCGAAGCCCTAAGCCCTTCGGGGTATCTCCTTCGAAGGAACTAGGACGGAGAACCATTCTGACCTGGTCATACCCACGTCCCCTCTTCCCTTAGGCTTTCCCGCCAAGAAGGAGAACGTGGGTCACAAAGCCCTAGCGGTTACCACAAATCATGAGACCCCCCCCCATGATCTCCGAATTATGTGCAAGTGCTCCCTAAGGCCTATTTCTCCCCTATAAATAGCTTAGACGGGCAAGAACCATGGTATGCTATCTCAACTCTCTCAATTTACTACCAACTTATCATATCACATACTTATTCCCATGCCGGAGGTGTTCTCAGGGTCCAACCCCTGCGCAATCACTTAACGTAGTGTCTTATATTTCTTATTTCAGGTTAAGAACAAGCTTGGCGCAACCTCAACACCCCATATATCCTTTGATCACCATCGAAGGCCTGGTCGTGCAATTTATTGTACGATAAGTGGCACCATCCGTGGGACCGCTACAATTGGTCTCGTTATTCTCAAGCTTATAACTAACCAACTACTTTCACTATATATCCGGCATGGATCAAGGGAGAGAAGATACTCCACCTCTGGGTTTCTCGACCTTGGAGCCAATACCAATTAACGACTCCAACAACCTTCCCCCAATAACCGCTTCCACGTTCACAACACGTTCTCACCCAGAAATAACACCCAACCATCATGCTTCGACATCAGCCAATCCGGAGCCTGTTATTAGCCCAGCCTTTGTCGAAGCCAACCACGAAGCGTTAGAATCCCTCTTAAGGGCTCGCAGAAGGCAGGTTCGGAATACTGAGATGCGAAGGGAGTTGGAATACTCAAGTGATGACTATGAGGAAGAGATGAAAATGGAGCCTAAGCCTCCAACGCAAGGAGCAACACTCTCGACCTTAAGGATAGGGTCACCAGTCAGTCGAAGGCCAAGTAGAAGGTCCGTTGGGTTCGAAGGAGTCCCGGAGAGGGCTCCAACTAGGAGAGAATGAGCGGTTGCCGAAGGTTCCAACGGGAGGAGCCAACGAAGGGAGGAGACGGGGGTGAATCTACCTCCATTGTTAGCAGCTCATCTTGGGAGAACTGAAGCAGGGGTTCCGTTGTAGCCTTCTCATGCATCAAGCGTAGAAGGCAATCCGCCTAAAATTAATATGGGAGGAAATCTTCCTCCCAATGGTATGTACCCCTCGTTCCAAACTCAATCTTACCCTCAAGGTTTATATCCTCCAGTAAATGGGCAGCCTAACAACCCTAGTCTCCCTCAACCTTATGGGAACATACCCTTCGGACATTCTACGGTGTACCCTCCGTACGCCATGGGAAACGGTTATCCATTCGGCATGAACACACCTTATCAGTCCTACCCTAGCCAAACTCCTATAGGAGTACCCCCAAACCATAATCTGTATAATGTTGTTCCTATGTATGCACCACCCTATAATTGCCTATATTCGGACCCCATGAGTTCGGCTACACCCTTCGTTAGGTGGATAGAGGACTACCCATTGCCTGATGGGTTGAAAATGCCTTCGCATATTAGGACTTATGATGGGAAGGGGGATCCGGACAATTTCCTACATCTGTTCGAAGGGGCTATTAAGATGAAAAAGTTGGTCATGCCTGTAGCCTGTCACTTGTTTACGTATACCCTGCGGGATTCTGCCCGCATTTGGTGGAATGGGCAAAAGCCTGGTAGCATTGTCAACCTCGATGATCTCAAGGCTAAGTTTCGATCACAATTCAGTTAGCAAAAGAAGTTCACAAGAACCCATCTGACGGTGCACAACATTAAACAAAAGGAGAACGAAAGCACAAGGGCTTTCGTCACCAGGTACACCGATGAAACTCTACAGATTTTGGGTCAACATGAAGATCAGCGAATCTTTGGCTTTGTACATGGCCTGCGAAACCGAAGCTTGGTGGAATTCTTGTCCAATGACCTTCCGACAACTTACAAGGGGTTAATGGAAAAGAAATATACTTGGATTGAAGCAAAGGAAGTGTCTACTAATGGTGCTTCGATCGATAAAGAAAAGTTTTCGAAGCATTCTACGTGGGAAGGGTCGAAGAAAAAGAACAAAAACAGAGACATGTTTTCTCTGTACAACAAAGGTCCCAACCACGGTTTGCTAGGAAGCCTAATTAAGTCTCCAAAGGAAATACTTGCAACGGAGAGGGCTGCTAAAGCTTTCGAAGCACCCCCTCGCATGATGAGCAAGGGTAAAAATAGGGATTCGAGCAAGTATTGTCATTTCCATGAAGATTATGGCCATGATTTGAACAGTTGCAGGGAGCTAAAGAAGCAGATAGAAGAAGCCGTAAAGTCCGGGCAGTTAGCAGATTTGGTGAAGGGAATAAAGAAGGGTAAGGAAAAAATATCCGACACTCAATTGGCTAAAGACACTACTCCTCACGAAGCCCCAATACTCATGGCTCGTTGGGGAAAAACAAGCTTAAAAAGAAAGGTGAAGGAGCAGGAGATAAACGAAGTAGGGGAGGTAACATTTCCTCCTATTACAGGCCAAGTCCCTTCGAACGACCCAGTAGTTATCAAAGTCTTAATTTCCAACCGAGAAGTGAACAGAACCTACATGGACTGCGGAAGCTCCTGCGAAATCATATACGAGCATTGTTTCCTTAAGCTCAAGCCTTCGATCAGGTCGCAACGGGTTGATTCGAAGATACCTTTGGTAGGATTCTCCGGTGAGCATTCATGGCCTTTGGGAGAAGTACCATTGGAAATAACAATTGGAGAGGGCAAGCTCGCAAGGACAGAAACCCTCATATTCGCTATCGTAAGGTCTGGATCTCCCTACAATTTGTTGATAGGAAGAACCGCCATGCAAAAGATGGGTATTATAGTCTCCACCATACATGCAGCGGTGAAATTCCATACACTTTATGGGATAGGAACCGTGTTTTCTAGTTATAACCAGGGAAAGACAGGAGATGTTGGCAAAAAGATCAAAGAAAGTCTGGAGGAGCCTCCGAAGGCCATTCTGAGTTGTACAGATGCCGAAGAACGTATTGTGGTAAATGAGCTCTATCCAGAGCAAACGGTGGTAATCGAAAAGCAACTCCCTGCCAACTTCAAGGCAGATCTGGAGAAGCTACTCAAAGCCTACAAGGATGTCTTTGCATAGACGTACTCATACATGACAAGGGTTCCCAGGACTCTTATGATCGATGGAAAGCCCTTCGACACAGAGCATAAGCTCAATAAGTTCAAGTACATTGAACCAATTAAGCAGAAGCGACGAAGCCTGACACCTGAAAGGAACACAACCGCTTGCAAAGAGGTGGATGAACTTGTGCGAGCAGGAATACTTAGGGAAGTAAAGTACCAAACCTGGGTAGCTAATCCAGTTATGGTAAAAAAGAATGACGGAGGGTGGCGAATGTGTGTTGACTTCACCGACATCAACAAAGCTTGCCCGAAAGACTGCTACCCTCTACCAGAAATTGATTGGAAGGTCGAATCTCTCTCGGGGTTCCGTTTGAAATGCTTTTTGGATGCCTACAAAGGGTATCACCAAATACAAATGGCGGAGGAAGACGAGGAGAAGGCAGCCTTCTACACAGGAAAGGGTGTCTATTGCTACAAAAAAATACCCTTCGGTCTGAAGAACGCAGGGGCCACCTACCAACGCTTGGTGGACAAAGCCTTCCACAAGCAGATAGGAAGAAACTTGGAAGCCTATGTTGATGACATGGTAATCAAAAGCAGAACTGAAGAAGACTTACTCTCCGACATTCAAGAAACCTTCGATCAATTGAGGGCAATCAACATGAAGCTTAACCCTAAGAAGTGTTCCTTTGGCATGGAAGAAGGACAATTCTTGGGACACCTTATAACGAAGCAAGGGATTAAGGCTAATCCTTCGAAGGTCAAAGCCATCACCGATCTGCAAGCTCCAAAGTCATTAAAAGAGGTACAAAGCCTAAACGAGAAACTCGCAGCACTTATCAGGTTCTTGTTGAAAGGCGCAGATCGGTCTTTACCGTTTTTCAAGACACTTAAGGGGTGTACAGATAAGAAGACTTTTCAATGGAGTTGTGAGGCGGAAGCCGCTTTCAAAAAGTTAAAAGAGTTCATGGAAATATTGCCAACACTTACAGCCCCATTCAAAGGCGAAGTGTTGTTCATGTACATTGCGGCATCCTTCGAAAGCATCAGTGTTGTTCTCTTAGCGGAAAGGGATAAGAAGCAAGTCCCGATCTACTTCATTAGCAGGGTCCTGCAAGAGGCTGAATTAAACTATCCGGAGTTGGAAAAGCTAATCCTAGCCTTGGTTTATGCTGCAAGGCATCTTCGAAGGTACTTTCAAGCTCATCCCATCACGGTATTAACTGACAAGCCAATTAAGCAGATACTATTGAAGCCTGAGAAATCAGGTAGAGTGGCCAAATGAGCTATCGAACTGGGAGAACATGAGATAGAGTACAAGGGTCAAAACTCCGTCAAAGGTCAGATACTTGCAGACTTTCTCGCTGAAACACCTTCCGGACCTAGTCAAGACAAGGAAATCCCGAAGGAAAAGCCCCCAAAGACGAAGGAGGGGTGGAGATTATACACAGACGGAGCCTCAAGCTCCGATGGTTCGGGAGCAGGTCTAATGCTGGTCAGTCCGGAGGGAAAGGAGCACACTTATGCATTACGTTTTGAGTTCGAGGCTACAAACAATGAAGCCGAATACGAAGCTTTGCTAGCCGGCCTCCGACTTACAAAAGACATGGAGGTTCGTAATCTCTCCATTTTTGTGGACTCGCAGCTAGTCGCTAACCAAATCAAGGGCTCTTACGAAGCGAGGCAGCCCACCATCAAACAGTATTTGGATAAAGCTAAAGAACTTCTTCATGGGTTCGAGTCCTATGATATAGCACATGTTCACAGAAACCAGAATAAGAAAGCAGATGCCTTAAGCAAGCTGGCCTCGATGGAATTTGCTCACCTAACAAAGGAGGTTTTAGTGGAGGTATTGGCCGATAGGTCAATCAAACAAGGCGAAGTGTCTGGCGTCATACTTGAAGAGGGCTCCAATTGGATGACTCCAATAAGGGAGTACTTGATCAATGGTATTCTGCCAAAAGATCCTAAGCTTGCAAGAAAGGTAAGGGTCAAGGCTCCCCAGTATAGACTTATTGGGGATAATCTCTACAGGCGGTCCTTCTTATCTCCATGGCTTCGTTGTGTGGGGCCAAAGCAAGCTTTGAACATCATCTGCGAGGTACATGAAGGATCCTGCGGTTTGCACGCAGGCCCTCGCTCCGTTGTCTCGAAAATAATGAAGCTTGGCTATTACTGGCCATCCATGCACAGGGATGCAACGGAGACAATACAAAAATGTAAAGCATGTCAGATCCACTCCAAAGTCCCAAGACTGCCTAAGCAAGACATGACCTCTGTCACATCAGCATGGCCTTTCTGCCAGTGGGGAATCGACATAGTCGGACCCCTACCAGTAGCTCCAGGAGGGTTAAAATTCTTGGTCGTAGCCATAGATTACTTCACCAAATGGGTTGAAGCTAAGCCTTTGGCATTGGTAATAGGAAGGCATATGGAAAATTTTGTATGGGAGCACATAATCTGTCGATTTGGGGTTCCTCACATTATCATCTCTGACAACGGGAAGCAATTCGCTGAAGGGGTGTTCCCGATCTTCTGTGAAGGCCTAAAGATCAAACAGTCATTCACTTCCGTGTATCATCTTCAGGGTAACAGGCAAGTTGAAGTCACCAATAGGGACATTGTTAATGGAATCGAGAAGCGGTTAGAACGAAGCCATCATTGGTGGGTAGACGAACTACCCCAGGTTCTGTGGGCGCATAGGAGGCACCCCAAGTCAAGCCATGGGGAGACTCCTTTTAGCCTTACTTATGGAACGGAGGCTGTTATACCCTCCGAAATAAGCATCGAAACAGAACGCATTGTGAACTTTGAGGAAAAGACAAATGAAGAAAGGCTTCGAGAAAGCCTTGATCTTCTTGAAGAAAGAAGAGATATAGCCTCAATCAGAGAGGCTATCTATAAACAAAAGTTTGAAAAGTACTACAACAACCGAGTTCGACCCTCCACATTCAAGCCGGGTGAATATGTCCTTCGGTTAAACAGTGTAAGCAAGGCTGAGTACGAAGGAAAGCTAGGGCCCAGATGGGAAGGACCCTACGTCATATCGGAAGCCTACGACAACGGAGCCTACAAGCTCGCAACGCTTAAGGGAGAGGTCATGGATAAAAATTGGAATGCTACCAATCTTCGTAAGTTTTACATATAAGACTTACTACTTTTAAAACACTTAGCTTGTTTTTTCAAATTCATGTAACGCATTCTTCTCACTTGGGGAAAGAAGCATTAATGGTAGGTGATCGGTCCAAACAGTCATCTTTATATTAGTCAACCACTTGTGAATGGTCAACCATAAAAGTCAAACTAATCTAGGAACCAATGCAATTTAAATCCATGGGAGTATAGAATTATATCCCCGGGTCGTTATGTCCCAACGAGGTGTGTAAACTGTAATACAACGAATGTGTGTGCTGAAATGGAGAATGTACAAAAACAGGAATCTGATTGACTAACACTAGGAATGTGAATAGTAATAGCTCTGTCACAGCTATATCGTTAAAAACGTACAATTAGAAACCTAAAAATGTAAAGATATACAAACGTACGTTTAGGTTCAAGTAAACGTAAATGTACAAAATCAAAACGATTATACTATAGTAGGAATTTGCATGCTTTAGGGGCTTAAATGCAAATTAAATAAACTTAAAATATTTATTTATAATTTACAAACTTATATAAAAGTTAAGAAAACCTAAAAACCTAAAACGCGTATGTTTACGTAACAATTACGTAAACGTACCAAAATAAAAAGTGAATTATATCAAATATAACCCCCACAAATGTGAAAATTATATTTTTGGAATCCTAAAAAGATAAGAAAATTATTAGAAAATTAAAATAAATTTTTACACTATTTAAGTATTTACTATGAATTAAAAATGAATTAAATCTATTTAAAAATAACTTAAAAAATAAGAAAATATAAAATAAACCTAAATAAATGAAATAAAGAATCTGAAAAATCTAAAATATTATAAAATGAATTTTAAAACTAAAAATATATTTATTACACAATTATTCTATTTATTATTAATTATTTACTATTATTAATTACTAAAAACTATTAATGATTTATTAAAAATATTAAACAACCTAAGAAAAATCTAAAACTTTTTACATAATTATTAAATAAATACAGGAACCTAAGAAAAATCTAAAATAAGCAAGTGCTTAACAAAAATAAGCTAATAAGCAATAAACTTCTTAAATAGAAGCTATCACTTAATTTATAATGGTTCTTTTTTGTTTTTCTTTTTCTGGATCTATTATATACTGATATTAAACAAGTTTAAAGAAAAAGAAACTTTACAAACTTCAAAATAAGCAAAGTGTGAGCTTATGGTTTAGACAGTTAAGCTTTAGGCTTAACTTGGATTGAGTGAAGGCTTGTATAAGCCTGGAATAAGCTCCACACAAGGAACAAAAGATAAAATAGGATGTACACAAGTCCAATGGACATATATAAACAAGCAAGTGTACTGGGATTGACCAATAAGCTCAAATAAGCTAATAAGCAAATCCCAGATACACTGCAGTACCAAACATCCCTGCAACCTTTTAGTTGGTCAAATTAAGCTCAGTAAATAAGCTTAAAAAGCCAAATTGTGAATTGAGACAGCAATATGGGTTGGATACCTTTCCAAAAAGCCCAAGCTCAAGCTGTGGGGTCCACAGCTGAGCTTTTGAGAAGCCTTTGAAAAAGCCATCAAGCTACTGAGTATACAGAGTTCCCAGTATACTCAGGAAAATGGGACACACAAAAAGCTAGTTGCAGCCCTATATAATAAGCTGCAACACGGAATTAAAGCATTGGAACTTAGAGTCTAGTGGATAAGCTCCACAGGGAACTAAATCTCAACAGCAAGGGCGCACTGGATAGCTTTTTGTGAGCTTATGAAGTGGGCATGAGTATACTGAGTTCTCAGTATACTCATGAAAATGGTGATAAGTTAAAGCTACATGCAGCCTTATTTAATAGGCTGCAAGGGGAAAATTAAGCACAGAATCATTGAGTTGGGTGGATGAGCTTCACATAAAGCTAAAACACTTAAACTCAAGATCACTAATGAGCTTTTTAGGAGCTGTTGGAAATGGTGTAAGTTCATAGATTTCTCAATGAACTGTTGTGAGTGGGCAAACAACAAACTCCTATAGTACTTATCAAATAAGCTCATAAAAGCTACACAAGCATTGAAACACTGAGTATGATTGATTTGCCTCACAAAAAGCCAATTTATACAAGCTCAGGCTCAATGAGGGCTTTTAATGAGCTTAGGAAAATCACTCAACCACACAGTTTGCTTCTGTGTGGTGAGTTTGGTTGTAACAAAAAGGTGGAAGTGATTAAGCTATCTAGATAAGCTACAAATGTAAAAGCAAGCATAAATATATCACAAGGCTACAAGGGCTACTAATAATAACAACAAACACAGCCACAAGTACAAAAGTCAACAAGCTACAAGCTTGTGACTTTGGCAGTGTGACTGTGAGACAGGGCAAAAACAGACAAGAATAAGCACATAAATAAGCTATAAAACATGGAAAACTAGAATTAACAAAAATATAACTAACAAGATTAGCAACAAAACTACAATATCCTAAAAGCAGAGATTGTGAAACTCAATATTAAAGCCTAGAGAAAATTATCTAGTTTATTCAAAAATCTACTAATGAAAATTTCACTTTTAACTAAAAACTAAAAAGTTGACTAAACTGAATTTAAAACCTAATCTAATGATTAAATAAGTTATATTAAGCAACAATAACATGAAATAAAGCTAGATAAACAAGTTTTAAACAGATATGCAAGATTAATGGATCTGATAATCTCACAGTTAAAATGAAAAGAGGATCAATTGTCATTTTGACTTTTTCACATTTAGAACCATTTGATTAAGGTTTAACTGAGTTAAATAGGCCATATGTGTAGTACATCAAACAAGAACAACCACTCAAACACCCTTTAACACAGATTAGCCATCAATTCCAAACAACCTTTAAATTAGATTAAACTGAGACTTTCAAGGCATTAGACTGTGTAAACCAATTTCATCAAATCCAGGGGTCCAAATTGTCAAATCAGATCCTTTTAAGCATAAACAAGTAGTCACAAATGTTCAAACCTAGGGTTATCAAAAATTTTGCCCATTGACAGTCAAGATACCATTTCAAACCACAATCAAATCCAAAACATGATTACCAAATATTAAGCTAAAATAACAATAACAAACAACAAATAAACATAAAAACATGAGAATTAAAGCATATAAAAGACTGAAACAATAAAATGCAAAAAATGGTAAAAAGAGGCTCACAAGTGAATTCAGAGGAGAACAAAGAACCATGGATCAATTTCACTACCTAAGGCTTCCCATGAAGCTTCTAACCCAAGGCATTCCAAAATTTCACCCTGCTCCTTGCTTCTTCTTTCACACAACTGATTTTTTATTTTTCATTGGTTTTCTTGAATTTTTTATTGATTTTTTGTATTTTACAGACTATAACTGATTAAAGGTTTCTAAAAGCTTTGAAAGCTTTGTCAGGAGCTTATGTTAACTAATTGAGTCCATTAAACAACTATAATCAACAAGAAATTAAATGACAAGAAATTTAAATGGTACGGATAAGAAAACATGAATTTTAAAGATAGATTGATATAAAACTGTAAATAATGTTTTATTACACTTGTTTAAGGAGTAATACAACATTGAAAGCAATAAAATGACTTGAAATTAAAGAAAGCAGTAAATTTAATTAACTACGTGACCATGGCTATTCCAAGGTGCCTTCTTCTCTTGCCTCCTCTTGATCTTTATAGTGTTTTGAGTTCCCACCATCTTCCTGGTCAAATCCCACTTGCAATCTTGGCCTTTGATTGAGCAGAAGTGATCCTAGCCATTTAAATGGATTTTGGCGCCAAAATCCTTACACGTAGCTTGCAGCTGTTATTATGCAATTAATGAACCTAGGATTGTTGTAGAGGTGGAGGGGACATGTTTGGATAGGTTTAGAGGTCAAGTTGAAGAGTTAGTAGCAAAAACAGAGGCTTGTGAGGTCAGGTGAGGTGTTTGTGGTGAGAATGCATTTATTGCATTGTAGGCTGGTGTGATGAGTGTAGGGATGAGCTGGTAATGTAGGCTAGGTGAGCTGGGGGGTGGAAGACAGGTGGTGGTGTGAAAACCACCATGGTTTCGTGTTTCAGAGAAATGGGAGAGAAAGGGATAGTGAAGGTGGGTTTGACCATGGTTTATTAATCAAGGGTGGTTTGGGTCGGGTTTGGTTTTATTTTAAGTTGGGCTTGGGTGTATGGTGGGCTGGGTTAAGGGTGTATTGGGTTTAGGTTTTGTTTATTTGGTGGGTTTGTTTGTTGGGTTAAATAAAAAAGGGATCCGTTTGGTTTTGTAGTAATAAAGCCCAAGGACCAATGTTGTAAACTGCTGGAACTTGAGGGGCCTTGTTTTCCAACTATCCAAACTTCCTTCAAGGGACTAAACCTGCCAATAAACAATAACACAAGGACCAAAGTTGATAATTTTAACATTTTAAAACTTTAAGGACCATTTGTGTCAATTTTGGATTTTGAGGGGGTAAAATTGTAAATTTACCAAAAGTTATCAAAAGGTTCCAAATTATAAGTTATGAATAGTACAAGGGTATTATTTGATAAATTATACTTTTTTAAATACCCAGGGACTAAATTTGCCATTTTTGTAACTTGAGGGGTAAAAGTTGCCAATTTGTGAAAACTTTCATCCAGGGAGTAATAGTGAACAAGTTTGATTATCCAAGGACTAAAGTTGACTTTTCTTTCATTTAAAACCTTCAGGGACTAGTTTTGCAAATTGGTGATACTTCAGGGACTTAAATTGACAGTTTTGTGAACTTTGCATGTTTTTCACTTGTTTTCAATCTTTTTATACCTGAATCACATAAAAACACATTCTAATGATATTTGTAACATTTATATGGTCATTTGTGTGTTTTTGGTCATTTTTGTGGGGTTAAACAATATAAAATATATGTGTATTTAGACACATATCAGTAGGTGTTTTAGTGTTCATTTCTTAAAATGATGTAATCCTCCCTACCCAATTAATGATATAACGCATTTCCCTCAAATCTCTTATTTCGTTCTTTACAACAAAGATTTGGTCAACCAAGTACTTTACAAGTTTTAATGTCGAAGGATGAATCAGGACACATGTCTTATATACAAAAACCATCCGTTACAATTCACATTAACTTTCCTATAAAGTCTTAGGGTATTTTAAGCCCTTTGTATCTTAAGAATAAAGACAGAGTGGGTCGCGACCCTCTGTCGCAGTCAAATTATACGATTGCTAAAAATCTTGGTCCAAAATACACACAATAAGGTGATAGCCTTAGGTTGTATGTGTACGTTTATTGTAAGCGTAAGAGAAGAAAAACATGACACTCAAAATGGGATATTATCCCATATCTGGCATTACTAAGATCAAGCATGGTCAAAGCCAACAAAACATGCCCAAGCAATTGTTTGAAGCATGGGTCGAAGCCTAGCATGAAGCAAAGATAAATTGTTCAAACATATAGGCACAAGCCTAACGAGCATAATGGGACATTGTTTAAAGGGTACATGCCACCCTTAAGACCAAATTACTGCCAACACGGCAGCCTTCATGCATTTTTCAAGGAATTTGGATCTTCTTGATGTAATGGAGAAGGAGGCTTCACGAATGCAGTCTTCTTGGTTGGAGAGGGGGCTGAATCTTCCTCGGTTTCTTTGATAGGAGATCTTCTATTGAGGCTGAAGGGTCCTTGGTTTCTTCGGTGAGGAGAGGGTACTCTACTGAAGTGAACGCATTACCAGCATCATTATACTCTTGCTCAGAATTCGGATGATAGTAAGGTACCTCCGACAAGACCACAGGTTTTGTGACACCCCAACCCGACAAGGGTAAAGATGTCATACTAATGGTTTCATATCATATCAAAACAAAGCATACATTACAGTAATACAAGGAATCTCAAAGGTTACAAATGAAATACTGAAATTACAAGGTTACAAATGCGAATACAAATTCTACAATATAATAACTTCTAATCATCTCTAGGCCAAAATAACTATCAAGTCTTCTAAGTCCAAAAGTCTCTTCACTCATACCCATCTTCCAACTAAAACCTGCCGCAGGAAAAGAAATGCGGCTGAGCTTAAAAAGCCCAGTGAACAGATATATAATGAACGAAAACGAAAGCAAAAGCAAACGAACAAATATGGTATAGCAATGGAATAATATAAGGCATAGACAAAGGTACAAAGTAGGAAAGGGAAAATGGAAGGTCAGTAATCCACCACGAGCCCGAACAAATCAAATATAGTAACCATATCCTCAAAATCATATAGAGGGGAGACCTCTCAGATAATCAGATAATATGAGGGGTGTCCTCATTCTTCAAATGGAGTAGCTAGCTCCCGAACTTGTGAAAGACATGGATTGCACCCATCATTAGTCACCAAATCAAATCAAATCAAATCATGTTATATCCCTCGAAACAAAACAAATCTAGGATGCATCCATACGCCCCCCAAACAAATAATCCTGGCCAATATAAATAATAAAGCGCGCATGTAGTAGCAAATGGGGACGGTGTGGAACATCACTCAACCACACTAGAGTCATGCCATCGCTGCATCAATGACATGGCCATGTTACCTTCATGGCTAGGAAACAAATTTTGGCTCGGGTATCAAACTGAAGGGTCAAAGGTCAAAGGTCCAAATCATAGCAAAGGTTCAAATAGTCAAAGTCATCGAATCATAGTCAAAGTCCAATATCAAAGGTTCATATCAAAGGTTCAAATGCCAAAAGTTCATATCCCATATCTATGTCAAATAAGTCCAAACGAACTGATAAAAGGTTCATAATCAAATGGTTCATTTAAAGAAATCTTTATCAAATGGTTTTCATAAAAGTGATCTTATTAACTGTTTTCACAAAAGTAGTCTTTAAAAGTAATTTTCATAAAAGTTTAGTAAGATTCCAAATAAAAGTGGTATCGCATATTTCATAACCATCATTTTAAAATAAATTTTCCTCAAAGCATTTCCGTGATATAATTAAAAAAGGTTTTCACATCTAGTTACCAAAATCAAATGAACCTTTGAAGCATCAAGTGATACGAATACTAATATCCCAAGGTAACGAACGGATATCAAATGGATCATTATAGAGGCTCAAAGCAAAAAGGGTCATATCGAACATCAGAGTCAAAATGAATCAAACATACGAACCAAAGTGTAAGGGAACATAGCAATGGCTTAGGGAATCTTAAAACGAATCAAGATAAATGAGTCATGAGAAGGAAGACACCCTTACTGAAAAAGGGTAGAATATTTGTACCTTGTACCGCAAGTGAAAATACATCTAGAAATACCAAGATCGGAAACAAACTCCACCTTCAGCGAATCTACACGAACACATGGTCGTCTTACAATTAATATTTTTATTTAAATCAGATTTCTCGTTTTAGTCGGCTTTCTATTTTTAACAGGTTTCCATTTATAGCAAGTTTCCTCAATTATTAAGTTTTCATTTTTAGAAAGTTTCCTTATTTAGCAAGTTTACATAGTTAGTAATTTCCCATATATAGTATCTTAGAGATACTTTTATTCTAATTAGGGTTTACAAATTGTCGTTGTTTAGGTTACTTCACATGGTTTTGGATATTAAGGGACTCGCAGAAGCTCACATACTGCCATCATTTGACCACTCAAAACTCACACGCCTGCATGCCCACTTTTTGTTAATCTACACACCTAAGCACATTTTTCTTTTGATTAAATAGTCCACATGACCCACTTAACGCACACCATTTCAATAAGCCTCACACTAGATACAAAATCATACATCTATACACGTATAATATTATACTTCAATTCTACATTTGTAATACAGCCTATATATGCTTGACCCTAAATAACCTACGTTAACATGCATACTATATATCCATGACCAGAATTTAAATCAATACCCTTTAGACCACATCAAACCATACGCACAGCTACACCCTTTTGACAGAAATCTAGCGAACCGTTCACATGAATTAATGAAATCAACCGCAACCCACATGACATCATGAGACACACTATCTTAGGGTTTGTATAAAGATGATATTAGTTCGACCCAAGCCTGTTAAACATGACCTCGAAGTGGCTCGCGAGATACGATACAAACAGGTCATATACGACTCCAACTATCGACTCGAAAACAGAACGGAGTTGATGCACATAACACACACGCGAAACATAAATCCCAGCCACAAAACTTGGATTTAATGAGTCAACATAAACAGACTTTTACATCAAAACCCAGCCATATTCACATTGGTGAACATGCACGTCTCATGTTAACTATTTGGTTTCATTTCTTAGATTTTAGTCGTGTATTAACGAGATTGCACTAGACCTTAATAGACCAGATATAGACGCACATGATACTCACTCGAAAAGCTAAACAGAAAACAAAATCGACATGTATAGTTTTCATATATTCCTTATCTTAAGTGACGCGTTTAAAGGTGTCATTTGTCTGCTCACGTTTCATTAAGCTTATGTATGTTCAAGATCAGAAAATATGAGGGTGATGATAAGAGGTACCTCTAGACGGATCAAACGAACAAAACAAGAACCAGGACAAAGCCACACTCGAGATCAAGCCAAAACCAAAACGTTCACTCTCCACAGCCCACGATCCTACTTAGTTGTCACCAAACCTAGAATGCCAGGATCTCCTATGTGCCAGAATTTCTTGAAGAACAATGGCTGCCGACGCTTATAATGTTTTTAGGGTTTAGAGTGAGTGAGGATGTATGAGATGCGGCTGGTGATAAGAATGTGGAATTGGAGGGTTGCTTATGACTGTGTGTTTTTGTTTTCAAGGCCCACGAATGGGAGAAGTGGGAGAAAAGGGTGAATAGAGAATGAATTATTTGTGTGTGACAAGAAGGGTACAGTTGTTTAGGTTTTAATGTAAACGTGTATGCATATACATGGAAGTAAATAAATATCATATCAATCACAAGGAGTGATTTTCGGCCCAAGTATTGTATGATAAGGTCAAATACGGATTTGCAAAGATCTCTTCCCACTTTGTGATGTTTATCCTTTGGTTACTTGATTTTAATTATTTTACAAATTAATAAACATATATATGTACTTATATATTTCGGCTTATATATATTTTATGTAGTGACAAGAATTTTTTAGGACATGTAAAATGTTTAAAATGTTCAAGTAAAAATTATCATATATCATATGTTGCTCATTACCAAAGGTTTGGGATTTATTTGGTATTTTATACAAGCTTAAATTGAAATTTAAAGTTTCAGGGGTATTTTGGTCATTTTGCATGTTCTGAAATTTTGGGTTTTACAGGTTTCTTGGTCTGGGCAATTTCTTCCAATGTCGTACATGTACCATAGAAGATGGCCGCGTTCACCAGCCTCCTAATGATCTCCCCCACCTCATCACTGTGGTACAATTCCAATGCAACATAAGGAACAACCTTCGACACCACCTCAGCTCTGTCCTTCTTTAAGTTCTTGTATTGGAGTTTAAGTCCATCCGTCTCCTCGCAAAGCTTGACCTCCTGCTCAACCAACCTAGCCCTTTCGGCTTCGAGACCTGCACATGTGGACTTGAGTGTAGCAATGTGCGCTCTATAACTGGACACCTTAGCCTCCTCCACCCTCAATCTACCACATTCTGCTTGAGATTCCCTCAATTGTCCTTCGAGACTATCAATTTTTACTCGCATATCTTGGACAATAGGATTCTTCTCCAAATCCTCCATTGCTTCTTTACACTTGGCTTCCAACTCAGCATACTCATGATCCCTGTCCTTTTCTTTGGCTAAGATGGCATCCATCTTCCCTCTCACAGCCACCACTGTCTGAACCAGTTCCCTTGTTCGAGAATTAAGATGATTATCTAAAACAACTTTTCTAGCATAACTCTTGGAATGAAAGTTACAAAGCTCCTCCATGGACATATTATCCAAAATCACTCTCCAACTGGCGGGTGTTATCTTGTCAACCAAGTGGTGACACGCAAGGGCATTCGGAAGCTCCTTTATGTCAGGCAGACGCGCGAAAGATAGGACAGTCAACTATATGAAGTATAAATGTTCATTATGCATGAAAGATTTCCACTTACTAGGAGTTTCATCTTCGGGAATCTTATAGGGTGGTAGGTACGAAGGTTTTAGCATGAGAGCCTTTGGGTTTCACCGTTCTTTTCGGAGGGGTTGGAAGAGATAATTTCCTTTTCAAAGGAGCTTTCACAGACATAGCAATTCTTCCTTTCCTACTCTTCTTCTTCTTGTCTGACATACCGGAAGACCCTATGATCGTTGTCTGCTCACCCTTGGAAAGGGGATCATCAGAATCTGCTACATTCTCCACAAGATGCGGAGTCTCGTTATTGTTGACTGATATCGACGAAGAGCCTACTCCTTAGTTCACATTCTTTGGATCTTGGGGGATGAAACTAACCTCTCTGGTACCACGGGTTACAACGAAATTTCTGAACGCCATTCCTGCAACAACGGAGGAGAAAAGATAAATATGAGCAGATAAGTTATTTACTTTATTTAAATAGGAATATACATACTTTCTCCTTTACATATTATCTCAGGTTTCAACAATGCCCGCCATATACAGAATCGGCTCGGGAAACGTTTGAACATCAAATGGATAGCGTGTGTGGAAAACTAGAAGGGGGGGTTGAATAGTTTTATGTCCTTTTAATAATTTATTTTGAAAACTTTATTTTCTTTTTAAAACTTAGATTCGAATTTATGTGATCTCAATTCTTGAACAATATGAACAATACGTATATAAGAAAATATAACTAAGTAATGCAAGTAAGGTAATAAAATGAAATGAAAGCTAGAGATGGAAAGATCTAACCGAGAGACAAGAGATTTATAGTGGTTCGGCTACAAGGACACCTTCCTTGCCCTACTCCACTCCCCGAGCACCTAACTCGAGAGTTTTCTTCACTATGTCAACAAGCTCCCTTATGGCGGAGAAAACCTTTACACAACTTTAGCTTACACCGGCTTAACGACACAAAGCTAGATGTCGAGTTCTAATCGTAGCTAGAACCAATCTCACACCTTAAACACGACTTAATCACACCTTCTTCTTCACGACTAGTTCACGACTTCTTCACAACTTCTTCACGACTTCTTCACAACTTCTTCACGACACTTCACGACTAACCACAACCTATGTTCACTACTACTTCTTCACACCTTCACTACTTACACACCTTAACAACACAACTTCTCTACTTACACACTAACCTATCCCAAATAATTATACACACAACTATCTAATAACAATACACAACTTATATACAAATATATGTGATGACACAAACAACTTAGGTATCTAAGTTGCAATACTTCTTCTTTAGTTATTGAAGGAGTATTCTTCTTTTGCACTTGAATGGAGGAAGCTTGGATCACTTAGAAACCAAAGCTTAAGATTATATGATCAAAGGATTTTGAAGATATGAAATGTGATTTAAAACAGAAAGTTTTAGTGTGCAAAAGGTGAGTAAAAGTCCAGGAGAAGACTGGTATTTATAGGAGAAAAATTGGACAGCTTGAAGTCTACTGGAGCGGGGGCGGTCCCCTTAATAATTAAGGGGGCCGCCTAGTAAAATTAAGGGGGCCGCCCCTTCTGTCCGTTGGCCAATTTTGTCCTTTTGTGGGGAAGGTTTTTCTGGAACATTTTAACTGATTTTGGTTAAAAATTTGAATTCATATTTTTATAAAAGATTAAACATTTTTATTTAATGCCAAAATGTTTTTCAAAAATATATAAAATGTTTTTGATGTTTTATAAAAAATCTAGTTATTAAGAAAATGTTCCTTTGATCATATAATGCATTAAGCATTAGTTCATTCATACCTTAAGTGATTTGAGTTGTAGAAATAGATATTTACAACTAAATACTTGTTTACGTCATAATTTTCCGATTAATGATTTTACATTTTGTGATTATCAAAACGTAGAGATATCGAAAAATATTAATAACGTGTTTAGGCATTATTTATATCAACAATCTCCCCTTTTTTGATGATTACAAAATCTAAACTCATTAAATCTAAAAATTAGTTTTTAGACAAGTATTTAGTGAGTTTACATCTATTTCTCCCCCTTTTTGTAGAATCAAAAAGGTTAAGCCGACAAGTTTTAGTAAACTAAATTTGTCGGGACGAAAACTCCCCCTTGATGGTTACTCCCCCTCGTTCGAGGGCACCAAGGAGACGAGCTATGGAAATCTTGGCTGCAAAAACAAGTTAGGAGACACAAGATACATATACATAGCAAAAATATTTAGAACAACCAACTAAAACATTCAAGATGATCATATAAAATATGAATCATCATTACATTACATAAAATACTTGAAACATAATGATTACAACAAAACTAGAAATACTAATGCTTCTCATATTGCCAAAGAGAGTGATTGGACTTGCTTGCAACAAAAGGGTGAGGGATTTTATTTTGAGGCGGAAAGCATGTGGATGGGTTTTAGTTATGTGATGGTGAGGGAAATGGAGCGGATCCATTTATGTTATATCGTTGTAGAGGAGGAATGGGATAGGGACGAGTGAGTAGATATTCGATCCAAGAAATATCTTCACTTAGGTGGAGGATTTGTTTTTGAAGGAAGATGCAACAAGGGCAATAGTGTGTGTGATTTGTAACTTGATCCAAGTTAAGAGAGTGGGGTAGGCAATTTGAGTAAGGTGAGGATGGAGGTTGTCCCTTGTTGCGTTGTGTGAGGTGCATAGCAAGGAGATCATTAAGATCATGGATTTGGTTAATTTCTTCATGAAGCTTTTGTCTTTCATGAATGGGGATTTGGTTATTTGGTGGAAATGGATGGTATTGGGGTGAAAGGTTTGATGTTTGACCAAGGTGATGAGGGTTTTCAAGTATTCCATTGAAGTTGGTTTGAGGTTTAGGGGAGTAGTTTGGAATGAATGTGGATGTTTGGCCAAAATGGTTGGGTTTGTGAAATGGTTCAATGGAGTGAGGTTGTGATCTTGGAGAGTAGTTGGGGATGAATGGAGGTGTCGGTTGTCTAGTTGTGATGGGCTTGTGGTGAGGATTAGGTTTTCTTTTCCACCCGGGTTTTAAGGTCATCCTTGCTAGCTTAGAGGTTTTTGGTTTTGGGTTGATTGAAGAAGACATGATGGGATGATTGAATGTGGTGAGATATGGGGTTATTTATAGTGGAGGATTTGTGTTGTTTAGGAATGAAAAGGCTTGTTGGGTGATTAGGACAAAATGTGTTTGTGAATTTGGGGAAGTATAGGATCAAATGGGCTAAAAAGCAGAAAAAGATTTCTTTGAACCCGTCCAGCAGATGGCCGGTCCCCTTAATTATGGGCGGTCCCCTTAATAATTAAGGGGGCCGCCCATCTGGTATCTTTCTGGGTTCCAGAAATGGGTTTTTTCGCAGAAATAGGTGAGGATGGCTATGTTTTGAGCTTTTGGTTTTAGTCAAGTCCCACTCTTTGAGGCAATAGAAAAACATATTAAGCATACATGGCATATAAGACAAATGAATAAGCAAACAATAATTAATGTCTAGCAATTAAGAGAATTAAGGAACCTAATTATCTAAGGCAAGGGTAATGAAGCAAAGGCACTAGAAACTAAATGGGGAATAGATGATGGAACAATTGTGAGGATGTGATTAATAAGCTTGTTCTAGTGTGTGCCTATATGCAACAAATGTGGAGATGTGATTGTTTCGACTCCTAAATGCAAAAATTTCCTAAGAAACAATCCAAGGTCTCCTTGATTTGATTTTGCTCAATATATGAATATCAAAGATGTATATATTAGATTATATACTTTGACAATTCATGTGAGATCTTTATGCATGAAAAGAAAATGTTTTTAGCATTATTCAACAATGTAGGAAAAATAGTTTTCATGTGTTTTCCTAGATGTGAGAATGATTTGTAGAAAATGGATTGGGTTTTGTTTAAATATGTTTATGCAAAGAAATATCCCAATCTTTTATTTTGTGCAAAACAGATTCCTAGACTCAGATGGGAGGAAACAGAAAAAAAAATGTTACAGTCAGATGGCCGGTCCCCTTAATGACAAGCCGGTCCCCTTAATAATTAAGGGGACCGCCTTTATAACTTTAAGGGGTCCGCCCATCTGGAAAAAAAATTTACCAAAAATGCAGAAAATTCAGTCAATTTGTTCCATCATTCCTAGACCTAAACGTAAGTGGTTAAAGAGTTCACGCTTAAGGGGCTTAGTGAATATGTCTGCTAAGTTATCTTCCGATGCAACCTTTTCTATTGATATGTTTCCTTTTTGAACGTTATCGCGGAGGAAGTGGTGGCGTATTTCTATGTGTTTAGTCCTAGAGTGTTGAACGGGATTCTTACTTAAATCTATAGCACCTTTATTATCACACATAATTGGGACGTCATCTAACCTAATGCCATAGTCTACGAGAGCTTGTTTCATCCATAGTGCTTGTTGACATGCCTTTCCAGCGCTTACATATTCGGCTTCTGTGGTAGAAATAGCAAGAGTGGTTTGCTTCTTCGAGAACCAAGATGTTAGACAACATCCCATTAACGTGCAAATTCCGCTAGTACTTTTTCTATCCACGTAGTCTCCCGCATGATCCGAATCCGCATAGACGATGGTTTCTATGCCCGATCCCTTAGGATACCATAATCCTAAGTGTATAGTGCCTTTAATGTATCGGAAGATACGCTTAACCGCTTCTAGGTGAGAGGTTTTGGGATCCTCTTAAAAGCGAGCACAAAGGCAGACACTAAACATGATATCCGGTCTACTTGCCGTTAAGTATAGTAAACTACCTATCATTCCTTTATATTTAGTGTTTTCTACGGACTCACCCTCTTCATCTCTTGTGAGTTTTACTTCCGTAGACATTGGTGTCTTCATGGGCTTAGCATCTTCTAATCCAAATTTCTTAAGCATTTCCTTAATGTACTTAGATTGATTAAAAAATATTCCATCTTCTAATTGTTTTATTTGTAGTCCTAGGAAGAAATTAAGTTCACCCATCATACTCATCTCAAACTCATCATGCATGATTTTGGCGAATTCATCACACATATCCTGACAAGTCGATCCGAATATAATGTCGTCGACATATATTTGGACAATGATGAGATTTGGGCTTTTCTTTTTCGTGAAAAGAGTGTTATCTACCATTCCCATGGAATAATCATGTTTAATAAGAAATGCCTTTAATCGATCATACCAAGCCTTGGGAGCTTGTTTGAGTCCATATAAGGCTTTCTTGAGTTTATAAACATAATCAGGTTTTGCGAAGTCAATGAATCCTGGAGGTTGTGCCACGTATACCTCCTCATTGATAAAACCGTTAAGGAATGCACTTTTCACGTCCATTTGAAATAACTTAAAATCTAGGGCGCATGCATAGGCAAGTAGTATTCTTATAGATTCTAATCTAGCTACGGGGGCATAAGTTTCGTCATAATCTATTCCTTCTTGTTGATTATATCCTTAGGCAACTAACCTAGCCTTGTTCCTAGTAACTATTCCATTTTCATCTAACTTATTTCTATAAACCCACTTAGTTCCTATGATGGTCATGTTCATGGGATTTGGGACTAGTTCCCAAACGTCATTAGTCTTAAATTGATTTAGTTCTTCTTGCATAGCCATAACCCAACTTTCATCTTTTAATGCCTCATTTATATTTTCAGGTTCTATAGTTGATAGGAAACAAAAGAAGTTATTTTTATCTTGAGCTTGTGATCTAAGAGTTCTTTGATTTAAGTTTCCTATTATATTATCTAACGGGTGTGATTTAGATTCCTTAACATTTACTATTTCGTCTTCACCTAATATTATATCTTCATTATCATCACCTAAGGGTTTAATTTTACTAACCTCAATAGCTTCTTCTTCAACTAGATCATCATCTTCTAAGGGCAATGTCTTAGGTGGTGGTGGAGTTTCATCAAATGTTACATTTAAGGACTCTTCTACTTTCATAGTGTGTTTATTAAGTATTATGTATGCTTTACTATTTGGTGAATACCCTAGAAAGATTCCTTCGTACGACTTAGGATCAAACTTAGTAAGGTAATCTTTTGTATTGAGAACAAAACATTTGCTCCCGAATACCCTAAAGTAATTTAGATTAGGTTTTCTACCTCTTAATAACTCATATGGGGTTTTTCCTAATATTCTCCTAATTGAGACTCTATTTATTATATATGTTGATGTATCTACGGCATGGCACCAAAATTTTTGTGGGATAGATTGTTCATTTAGCATTGTTCTACTCATTTCTTGTAAGGTTCGATTCTTTCTTTCTACTACCCCATTTGATTGTGGAGTGCGAGGAGCGAAGAAATTGTGAGATATCCCATTTAAATCACAATATTTTCCAAATTGCACTTCATTATCAAATTCCCGACCATGGTCCGTCCTAATTGATACTATAGAACATCCTAATTTATTTTGAATCATTTTACTAAATATTTCAAATTTATTAAAGGCTTCGGTTTTATCACTTAAAAAACTAGTCCACGTGTATCGTGAATAGTCATCTACAATTACTAAGGTATAACGATTACCTCCGTAACTTCGCACAGCGGTTGGACCAAAAAGGTCTATGTGTAATAATTCTAGGCATCTAGTAGTGGAGACTATATTCTTAGCTTTGTGACTAGCATGTGCTTGCTTTCCTATTTTACATGCATCGCAAAAGTGTTGGTCATATCTTAGGTTAGGCAAGTTTCTAACTAATTCTTTAGAGGCTAGGGATTGTATTTGTTGCATATTTGCGTGACCTAATCTTCTATGCCACAATGTAGAGTTTTCATCTAAGGTTGCTAGACATATTTTATCTTCCGGTTTATTTCCTAGTTTCATAACATATACGCCACCTTTCCTAACTCCTCTACCTATGACCTTTCCGTCCTTAACTATTTCGCTATCTTTACTTGTAAAAGTAACTCTACACTTATTATCGCATATTTGTCCTATACTAAGCAAGTTATATGTTAAGTTATCTACATGCTCAACATTTTCAATAGTTAGGGAGTCTTGAGAGATCGTACCTTTGCCAATGATTTTTCCACGAAAATCACTACCGAAAATAACGTTACCTCCGTTGTATGCCTTGTAGGAGGAGAATAGCTTCCGGTTTCCCGTCATGTGCTTCGAGCATCCGCTATCCTTAATCCATTCGTCGGGCTCCAAATTTATTCCTAGACATATTTCATCGGTGGCTTGAGCTACAAGGCACTTTTCGTCTTTTGCTTTGTCCGCTTCATCTTTGTCGCTATCGCTCCATGTTCCACTAACAAATGCGCTTTCGTAATCATAACCCGGTAGCTTTGGACATTCGCCAATGAGATGGTTTTGACTTCCACATCTAAAGCACTTTCTTTTCCCGTAGTTATCATTTCTATTTCTTTGTAGTGATCTTCTTTCATCTCGTGGTTGTCTCGTGAATCTTCCTCGTCTCTTGAAGAATTTCTTGAATTCTCTAACGGCCATTGCATATTCTTCGTCTTCACTCTCGTCACTTGAATCATCATCATCACTAAGTTCCTTTTTGGCTTTTAGCGCGAGAGACTTGATTTGATCTTTCTTGCTCTTGACCGTTTCCGAGTCCCTTTTTATAATTTCTTCATGAACCTTTAAGTTGCCAATAAGCTCATCAAGTGATAACGTCATCAAGTTCTTTGATTCTTCAATCGCCGTGACATTCGCGCGCCATTTTGGATGTAATGCCCTAAGAAATTTTCTTACACAATTTTTGCTAGAAAAAGTCTCATCAAGTGCTTTTAAACTTGTGATGATTGTGTTAAATTTAGCAAATGCATTATCAATAGATTCCTCTTCAGGAATTGTAAATTGTTCATATTGTTGCACAAGAAGATCTATTTTATTATCTTTGACTTGACTATTACCTTGGTGAGTGATTAGTAAAGAATCCCAAATTTCTTTTGCGGTTTGACACATAAAAATTCTTTCATATTCTTTGCGTGGTAACGCATTATAAATGACCATTTTAGCTTCATTATTTTTTGCTAGTTTCCTTTTTAAATCATCATTTTGTTTTTCAAAAGGTACAATTTCATCTATTTTAGTTTGGATATTATATTGAATAGGGGGAAAATCACCATAGGTAATAACATGCCAAAGATCAAGATCCTTTGATTTCACATAAGTTTCGAATCTATTTTTCCAATAAAGAAAACCATCACTTTCAAATAGTGGTGGTCTTTGCATAGATTGCCCTTCTAAATATTTTAAAGATTCCATAGATCGTTTCAAGTTTTAAATACAGTTAATTTTAAAAATCTTGTTTGACGTGGCCCTTGATACCAATTGTGGAAAACTAGAAGGAGGGTTGAATAGTTTTATGTCCTTTTAATAATTTATTTTGAAAACTTTATTTTCTTTTTAAAACTTAGATTCGAATTTATGTGATCTCAATTCTTGAACAATATGAACAATACGTATATAAGAAAATATAACTAAGTAATGCAAGTAAGGTAATAAAATGAAATGAAAGCTAGAGATGGAAAGATCTAACTGAGAGACAAGAGATTTATAGTGGTTCGGCTACAAGGACACCTTCCTTGCCCTACTCCACTCCCCGAGCACCTAACTCGAGAGTTTTCTTCACTATGTCAACAAGCTCCCTTATGGCGGAGAAAACCTTTACACAACTTTAGCTTACACCGGCTTAACGACACAAAGCTAGATGTCGAGTTCTAATCGTAGCTAGAACCAATCTCACACCTTAAACACGACTTAATCACACCTTCTTCTTCACGACTAGTTCACGACTTCTTCACAACTTCTTCACGACACTTCACGACTAACAACAACCTATGTTCACTACTACTTCTTCACACCTTCACTACTTACACACCTTAACAACACAACTTCTCTACTTACACACTAACCTATCCCAAATAATTATACACACAACTATCTAATAACAATACACAACTTATATACAAATATATGTGATGACACAAACAACTTAGGTATCTAAGTTGCAATACTTCTTCTTTAGTTGTTGAAGGAGTATTCTTCTTTTGCACTTGAATGGAGGAAGCTTGGATCACTTAGAAACCAAAGCTTAAGATTATATGATCAAAGGATTTTGAAGATATGAAATGTGATTTAAAACAGAAAGTTTTAGTGTGCAAAAGGTGAGTAAAAGTCCAGGAGAAGACTGGTATTTATAGGAGAAAAATTGGACAGCTGGAAGTCTACTGGAGCGGGGGCGGTCCCCTTAATAATTAAGGGGGCCGCCTAGTAAAATTAAGGGGGCCGCCCCTTCTGTCCGTTGGCCAATTTTGTCCTTTTGTGGGAAGGTTTTTCTGGAACATTTTAACTGATTTTGGTTAAAAATTTGAATTCATATTTTTATAAAAGATTAAACATTTTTATTTAATGCCAAAAATGTTTTTCAAAAATATATAAAATGTTTTTGATGTTTTATAAAAAATCTAGTTATTAAGAAAATGTTCCTTTGATCATATAATGCATTAAGCATTAGTTCATTCATACCTTAAGTGATTTGAGTTGTAGAAATAGATATTTACAACTAAATACTTGTTTACGTCATAATTTTCCGATTAATGATTTTACATTTTGTGATTATCAAAACGTAGAGATATCGAAAAATATTAATAACGTGTTTAGGCATTATTTATATCAACAATCTCCCCTTTTTTGATGATTACAAAATCTAAACTCATTAAATCTAAAAATTAGTTTTTAGACAAGTATTTAGTGAGTTTACATCTATTTCTCCCCCTTTTTGTAGAATCAAAAAGGTTAAGCCGACAAGTTTTAGTAACTAAATTTGTCGGGACGAAAACTCCCCCTTGATGGTTACTCCCCCTCGTTCGAGGGCACCAAGGAGACGAGCTATGGAAATCTTGGCTGCAAAAACAAGTTAGGAGACACAAGATACATATACATAGCAAAAATATTTAGAACAACCAACTAAAACATTCAAGATGATCATATAAAATATGAATCATCATTACATTACATAAAATACTTGAAACATAATGATTACAACAAAACTAGAAATACTAATGCTTCTCATATTGCCAAAGAGAGTGATTGGACTTGCTTGCAACAAAAGGGTGAGGGATTTTATTTTGAGGCGGAAAGCATGTGGATGGGTTTTAGTTATGTGATGGTGAGGGAAATGGAGCGGATCCATTTATGTTATATCGTTGTAGAGGAGGAATGGGATAGGGACGAGTGAGTAGATATTCGATCCAAGAAATATCTTCACTTAGGTGGAGGATTTGTTTTTGAAGGAAGATGCAACAAGGGCAATAGTGTGTGTGATTTGTAACTTGATCCAAGTTAAGAGAGTGGGGTAGGCAATTTGAGTAAGGTGAGGATGGAGGTTGTCCCTTGTTGCGTTGTGTGAGGTGCATAGCAAGGAGATCATTAAGATCATGGATTTGGTTAATTTCTTCATGAAGCTTTTGTCTTTCATGAATGGGGATTTGGTTATTTGGTGGAAATGGATGGTATTGGGGTGAAAGGTTTGATGTTTGACCAAGGTGATGAGGGTTTTCAAGTATTCCATTGAAGTTGGTTTGAGGTTTAGGGGAGTAGTTTGGAATGAATGTGGATGTTTGGCCAAAATGGTTGGGTTTGTGAAATGGTTCAATGGAGTGAGGTTGTGATCTTGGAGAGTAGTTGGGGATGAATGGAGGTGTCGGTTGTCTAGTTGTGATGGGCTTGTGGTGAGGATTAGGTTTTCTTTTCCACCCGGGTTTTAAGGTCATCCTTGCTAGCTTAGAGGTTTTTGGTTTTGGGTTGATTGAAGAAGACATGATGGGATGATTGAATGTGGTGAGATATGGGGTTATTTATAGTGGAGGATTTGTGTTGTTTAGGAATGAAAATGCTTGTTGGGTGATTAGGACAAAATGTGTTTGTGAATTTGGGGAAGTATAGGATCAAATGGGCTAAAAAGCAGAAAAAGATTCTTTGAACCCGTCCAGCAGATGGCCGGTCCCCGTAATTATGGGCGGTCCCCTTAATAATTAAGGGGGCCGCCCATCTGGTATCTTTCTGGGTTCCAGAAATGGGTTTTTCTGCAGAAATAGGTGAGGATGGCTATGTTTTGAGCTTTTGGTTTTAGTCAAGTCCCACTCTTTGAGGCAATAGAAAAACATATTAAGCATACATGGCATATAAGACAAATGAATAAGCAAACAATAATTAATGTCTAGCAATTAAGAGAATTAAGGAACCTAATTATCTAAGGCAAGGGTAATGAAGCAAAGGCACTAGAAACTAAATGGGGAATAGATGATGGAACAATTGTGAGGATGTGATTAATAAGCTTGTTCTAGTGTGTGCCTATATGCAACAAATGTGGAGATGTGATTGTTTCGACTCCTAAATGCAAAAATTTCCTAAGAAACAATCCAAGGTCTCCTTGATTTGATTTTGCTCAATATATGAATATCAAAGATGTATATATTAGATTATATACTTTGACAATTCATGTGAGATCTTTATGCATGAAAAGAAAATGTTTTTAGCATTATTCAACAATGTAGGAAAAATAGTTTTCATGTGTTTTCCTAGATGTGAGAATGATTTGTAGAAAATGGATTGGGTTTTGTTTAAATATGTTTATGCAAAGAAATATCCCAATCTTTTATTTTGTGCAAAACAGATTCCTAGACTCAGATGGGAGGAAACAGAAAAAAAAATGTTACAGTCAGATGGCCGGTCCCCTTAATGACAAGCCGGTCCCCTTAATAATTAAGGGGACCGCCTTTATAACTTTAAGGGGTCCGCCCATCTGGAAAAAAAATTTACCAAAAATGCAGAAAATTCAGTCAATTTGTTCCATCATTCCTAGACCTAAACGTAAGTGGTTAAAGAGTTCACGCTTAAGGGGCTTAGTGAATATGTCTGCTAAGTTATCTTCCGATGCAACCTTTTCTATTGATATGTTTCCTTTTTGAACGTTATCGCGGAGGAAGTGGTGGCGTATTTCTATGTGTTTAGTCCTAGAGTGTTGAACGGGATTCTTACTTAAATCTATAGCACCTTTATTATCACACATAATTGGGACGTCATCTAACCTAATGCCATAGTCTACGAGAGCTTGTTTCATCCATAGTGCTTGTTGACATGCCTTTCCAGCGCTTACATATTCGGCTTCTGTGGTAGAAATAGCAAGAGTGGTTTGCTTCTTCGAGAACCAAGATGTTAGACAACATCCCATTAACGTGCAAATTCCGCTAGTACTTTTTCTATCCACGTAGTCTCCCGCATGATCCGAATCCGCATAGACGATGGTTTCTATGCCCGATCCCTTAGGATACCATAATCCTAAGTGTATAGTGCCTTTAATGTATCGGAAGATACGCTTAACCGCTTCTAGGTGAGAGGTTTTGGGATCCTCTTAAAAGCGAGCACAAAGGCAGACACTAAACATGATATCCGGTCTACTTGCCGTTAAGTATAGTAAACTACCTATCATTCCTTTATATTTAGTGTTTTCTACGGACTCACCCTCTTCATCTCTTGTGAGTTTTACTTCCGTAGACATTGGTGTCTTCATGGGCTTAGCATCTTCTAATCCAAATTTCTTAAGCATTTCCTTAATGTACTTAGATTGATTAAAAAATATTCCATCTTCTAATTGTTTTATTTGTAGTCCTAGGAAGAAATTAAGTTCACCCATCATACTCATCTCAAACTCATCATGCATGATTTTGGCGAATTCATCACACATATCCTGACAAGTCGATCCGAATATAATGTCGTCGACATATATTTGGACAATGATGAGATTTGGGCTTTTCTTTTTCGTGAAAAGAGTGTTATCTACCATTCCCATGGAATAATCATGTTTAATAAGAAATGCCTTTAATCGATCATACCAAGCCTTGGGAGCTTGTTTGAGTCCATATAAGGCTTTCTTGAGTTTATAAACATAATCAGGTTTTGCGAAGTCAATGAATCCTGGAGGTTGTGCCACGTATACCTCCTCATTGATAAAACCGTTAAGGAATGCACTTTTCACGTCCATTTGAAATAACTTAAAATCTAGGGCGCATGCATAGGCAAGTAGTATTCTTATAGATTCTAATCTAGCTACGGGGGCATAAGTTTCGTCATAATCTATTCCTTCTTGTTGATTATATCCTTAGGCAACTAACCTAGCCTTGTTCCTAGTAACTATTCCATTTTCATCTAACTTATTTCTATAAACCCACTTAGTTCCTATGATGGTCATGTTCATGGGATTTGGGACTAGTTCCCAAACGTCATTAGTCTTAAATTGATTTAGTTCTTCTTGCATAGCCATAACCCAACTTTCATCTTTTAATGCCTCATTTATATTTTCAGGTTCTATAGTTGATAGGAAACAAAAGAAGTTATTTTTATCTTGAGCTTGTGATCTAAGAGTTCTTTGATTTAAGTTTCCTATTATATTATCTAACGGGTGTGATTTAGATTCCTTAACATTTACTATTTCGTCTTCACCTAATATTATATCTTCATTATCATCACCTAAGGGTTTAATTTTACTAACCTCAATAGCTTCTTCTTCAACTAGATCATCATCTTCTAAGGGCAATGTCTTAGGTGGTGGTGGAGTTTCATCAAATGTTACATTTAAGGACTCTTCTACTTTCATAGTGTGTTTATTAAGTATTATGTATGCTTTACTATTTGGTGAATACCCTAGAAAGATTCCTTCGTACGACTTAGGATCAAACTTAGTAAGGTAATCTTTTGTATTGAGAACAAAACATTTGCTCCCGAATACCCTAAAGTAATTTAGATTAGGTTTTCTACCTCTTAATAACTCATATGGGGTTTTTCCTAATATTCTCCTAATTGAGACTCTATTTATTATATATGTTGATGTATCTACGGCATGGCACCAAAATTTTTGTGGGATAGATTGTTCATTTAGCATTGTTCTACTCATTTCTTGTAAGGTTCGATTCTTTCTTTCTACTACCCCATTTGATTGTGGAGTGCGAGGAGCGAAGAAATTGTGAGATATCCCATTTAAATCACAATATTTTCCAAATTGCACTTCATTATCAAATTCCCGACCATGGTCCGTCCTAATTGATACTATAGAACATCCTAATTTATTTTGAATCATTTTACTAAATATTTCAAATTTATTAAAGGCTTCGGTTTTATCACTTAAAAAACTAGTCCACGTGTATCGTGAATAGTCATCTACAATTACTAAGGTATAACGATTACCTCCGTAACTTCGCACAGCGGTTGGACCAAAAAGGTCTATGTGTAATAATTCTAGGCATCTAGTAGTGGAGACTATATTCTTAGCTTTGTGACTAGCATGTGCTTGCTTTCCTATTTTACATGCATCGCAAAAGTGTTGGTCATATCTTAGGTTAGGCAAGTTTCTAACTAATTCTTTAGAGGCTAGGGATTGTATTTGTTGCATATTTGCGTGACCTAATCTTCTATGCCACAATGTAGAGTTTTCATCTAAGGTTGCTAGACATATTTTATCTTCCGGTTTATTTCCTAGTTTCATAACATATACGCCACCTTTCCTAACTCCTCTACCTATGACCTTTCCGTCCTTAACTATTTCGCTATCTTTACTTGTAAAAGTAACTCTACACTTATTATCGCATATTTGTCCTATACTAAGCAAGTTATATGTTAAGTTATCTACATGCTCAACATTTTCAATAGTTAGGGAGTCTTGAGAGATCGTACCTTTGCCAATGATTTTTCCACGAAAATCACTACCGAAAATAACGTTACCTCCGTTGTATGCCTTGTAGGAGGAGAATAGCTTCCGGTTTCCCGTCATGTGCTTCGAGCATCCGCTATCCTTAATCCATTCGTCGGGCTCCAAATTTATTCCTAGACATATTTCATCGGTGGCTTGAGCTACAAGGCACTTTTCGTCTTTTGCTTTGTCCGCTTCATCTTTGTCGCTATCGCTCCATGTTCCACTAACAAATGCGCTTTCGTAATCATAACCCGGTAGCTTTGGACATTCGCCAATGAGATGGTTTTGACTTCCACATCTAAAGCACTTTCTTTTCCCGTAGTTATCATTTCTATTTCTTTGTAGTGATCTTCTTTCATCTCGTGGTTGTCTCGTGAATCTTCCTCGTCTCTTGAAGAATTTCTTGAATTCTCTAACGGCCATTGCATATTCTTCGTCTTCACTCTCGTCACTTGAATCATCATCATCACTAAGTTCCTTTTTGGCTTTTAGCGCGAGAGACTTGATTTGATCTTTCTTGCTCTTGACCGTTTCCGAGTCCCTTTTTATAATTTCTTCATGAACCTTTAAGTTGCCAATAAGCTCATCAAGTGATAACGTCATCAAGTTCTTTGATTCTTCAATCGCCGTGACATTCGCGCGCCATTTTGGATGTAATGCCCTAAGAAATTTTCTTACACAATTTTTGCTAGAAAAAGTCTCATCAAGTGCTTTTAAACTTGTGATGATTGTGTTAAATTTAGCAAATGCATTATCAATAGATTCCTCTTCAGGAATTGTAAATTGTTCATATTGTTGCACAAGAAGATCTATTTTATTATCTTTGACTTGACTATTACCTTGGTGAGTGATTAGTAAAGAATCCCAAATTTCTTTTGCGGTTTGACACATAAAAATTCTTTCATATTCTTTGCGTGGTAACGCATTATAAATGACCATTTTAGCTTCATTATTTTTTGCTAGTTTCCTTTTTAAATCATCATTTTGTTTTTCAAAAGGTACAATTTCATCTATTTTAGTTTGGATATTATATTGAATAGGGGGAAAATCACCATAGGTAATAACATGCCAAAGATCAAGATCCTTTGATTTCACATAAGTTTCGAATCTATTTTTCCAATAAAGAAAACCATCACTTTCAAATAGTGGTGGTCTTTGCATAGATTGCCCTTCTAAATATTTTAAAGATTCCATAGATCGTTTCAAGTTTTAAAATACAGTTAATTTTAAAAATCTTGTTTGACGTGGCCCTTGATACCAATTGTGGAAAACTAGAAGGAGGGTTGAATAGTTTTATGTCCTTTTAATAATTTATTTTGAAAACTTTATTTTCTTTTTAAAACTTAGATTCGAATTTATGTGATCTCAATTCTTGAACAATATGAACAATACGTATATAAGAAAATATAACTAAGTAATGCAAGTAAGGTAATAAAATGAAATGAAAGCTAGAGATGGAAAGATCTAACCGAGAGACAAGAGATTTATAGTGGTTCGGCTACAAGGACACCTTCCTTGCCCTACTCCACTCCCCGAGCACCTAACTCGAGAGTTTTCTTCACTATGTCAACAAGCTCCCTTATGGCGGAGAAAACCTTTACACAACTTTAGCTTACACCGGCTTAACGACACAAAGCTAGATGTCGAGTTCTAATCGTAGCTAGAACCAATCTCACACCTTAAACACGACTTAATCACACCTTCTTCTTCACGACTAGTTCACGACTTCTTCACAACTTCTTCACGACACTTCACGACTAACCACAACCTATGTTCACTACTACTTCTTCACACCTTCACTACTTACACACCTTAACAACACAACTTCTCTACTTACACACTAACCTATCCCAAATAATTATACACACAACTATCTAATAACAATACACAACTTATATACAAATATATGTGATGACACAAACAACTTAGGTATCTAAGTTGCAATACTTCTTCTTTAGTTGTTGAAGGAGTATTCTTCTTTTGCACTTGAATGGAGGAAGCTTGGATCACTTAGAAACCAAAGCTTAAGATTATATGATCAAAGGATTTTGAAGATATGAAATGTGATTTAAAACAGAAAGTTTTAGTGTGCAAAAGGTGAGTAAAAGTCCAGGAGAAGACTGGTATTTATAGGAGAAAAATTGGACAGCTTGAAGTCTACTGGAGCGGGGGCGGTCCCCTTAATAATTTAGGGGGCCGCCTAGTAAAATTAAGGGGGCCGCCCCTTCTGTCCGTTGGCCAATTTTGTCCTTTTGTGGGGAAGGTTTTTCTGGAACATTTTAACTGATTTTGGTTAAAATTTTGAATTCATATTTTTATAAAAGATTAAACATTTTTATTTAATGCCAAAAATGTTTTTCAAAAATATATAAAATGTTTTTAATGTTTTATAAAAAATCTAGTTATTAAGAAAATGTTCCTTTGATCATATAATGCATTAAGCATTAGTTCATTCATACCTTAAGTGATTTGAGTTGTAGAAATAGATATTTACAACTAAATACTTGTTTACGTCATAATTTTCCGATTAATGATTTTACATTTTGTGATTATCAAAACGTAGAGATATCGAAAAATATTAATAACGTGTTTAGGCATTATTTATATCAACAGCGTGCAAGACGCTGGTACAAGGGATTGCTTCTTATGTGGTATGGCAAAGGGTCATCAAAGTGTTTCTCGTCAAACCGGAATGCTTTATCCAATAAGGCTGGGTATTCGGAAGGTATGATTGTACTTTGTACATAGAAAAACAAGCCTTTCCAGTTTCTTATATTGGCAAAGGGTTTAGTTATTAAGCAAGGCACATCATGCTCGCTTCTCTTGGCCAAGGTTATCCAATCGCCGCCAGGACAAAGATTAATAAAGCCTCTAAGCATAGTCAGTGTCGGCTCATAGCCATAAGCTTTGCATATAACAATGTAGGTGGTCAACTTGACTAAGCCAAAAGGATTCAGCCTGGAAATATGTACTTGGTAATATTGTAAAAACTATAGGATTAGGGGATGGATTGGAATCCTAAAGTTGGATTCTGTAAATGCATGCACATAAAGCCCCACACACCCCGCTGGAGCGTCAAAGATATTTTGGGTTCCGCTTGGAAGCATCACCCTAAACTCCTTGGGTATAGGGTATTTATCAAGAAATTCCGTTAACGCTTGTTCTGATAGGGTACATTTTTGTTTCCTGATAATTCTTTTGGCTGCCATACTCATCTTAAATTGGAACAATGACAGCAAGAAGACAAAAGAATTGGGGAGGAAAAATTACCTTTAAACTTGAACGAATCACGAAGCACAGTGTTATGTATGTGTACTTTTGGCACAAGAAAAAAGCAATCTAGGGTTAGGACTATGAAGGTTTATATATATCCCTCATAGTTTTTATCCCAACCATCTACGTGCAATCATAATTTGATTCACACACGTACTTCAATCAATTTTTTAAAATTTGAAAGGACGTTTGTGGTTACCGAAATTCTAGCTATTATGGCCTAGGGAGCGGTAGGTAGATTCTCATTAAACGCATTTATTGCGCAAGTTTGTTTAAGCACTTAACTTTTTTCATCCGATTTCGTGACGAAGAGGGTAGGGTGTACGCTGATCTTTGAGTCGAAAGCAATATGTACTCATATGTATATATCACTTTCGACTGGGAGGCTTGATGATGTACCCTCCGAACAGGTCGAAGGACTCTCCTTTGAGCCTGTACGAAGCATTCTCTTTGAAGGCCCAGGTCAATCTCCTAAAATGTTTCATTGGCGTAAAACCATTCATCTATGAACTGGTTACCATGTGGGAATCCGCCAATCGAAGCCCTAAGCCCTTCGGGGTATCTCCTTCGAAGGAACTAGGACGGAGAACCATTCTGACCTGGTCATACCCACGTCCCCTCTTCCCTTAGGCTTTCCCGCCAAAAAGGAGAACGTGGGTCACAAAGCCCTAGCGATTACCATAAATCATGGGACGCCCCCATGATCTCCGAATTATGTGCAAGTGCTCTCTAAGGCCTATTTCTCCTTTATAAATAGCTTAGACGGGCAAGAACCATGGTATGCTAACTCGACTCTCTCAATTTACTACCAACTTATCATATCACATACTTATTCGCATGCCGGAGGTGGTTCGCAGGGTCCAACCCCTGCGCAATCACTTAACGTAGTGTCTTAGTATTTCTTATTTCAGGTTAAGAACAAGCTTGGCGCAACCTCAACACCCCATATATCCTTTGATCACCATCGAAGACCTGGTCGTGCAATTTATTATACAATCACTAGGAAAGAAAAACAAGAAATTGTTAGGCCAATGCTAACAGTGGTCACTCCTGTCACCTCAGCGTCACACCAGTTTTCTCTCTTAAATACTATACCCTAGTTACAATTTGCTAATAGTGACAACATTGACGACCATAACTATATATTTTATTTAAATTAAAATTTAAAAGTGATTTAAATGGATTATTAGCCAAAAAAATCGGATTAGCAATCTTATAGCCCGGTCCAATTAAAATCACCGGCTAAATAACCACTTTTTTGAAAAAATTACGATAAGCTCAATACTTCTTGGCTCACTAACAATTAACTTAACCCTAATTTATCCAGTCTACCCTAAAAATTAACAACCTTGATTACTCTTCAACAAACACACCAGCCGCAACCACTATCTACTATATCCTCTAAAACAAAAAACGCAGCTGTAGCAACCCTTTGTGTTTCGAATCTTAAACGCAGTTATAAGCAAATAAAGCTTCAGTCTGTAGAACTCAAACCCACAAACCACCATTCTTTTTGTCTAGTTCATGCAAATAGTTAGAACATAAAAAGGAGAAAGTTATTTTTTTGCATTAAAATTAGCCAACGGATAGAAAAAAGAAGGAGAAAGTTTGCAATTGTTTTGTTTGGCTGACAAACCGAAAGAATGAAAACGTTGGGTGGGACGCGATCGTGCTCGGTTGAGCTAGGGGGCGACGCAGTCGAGGGAAGCGTTGGGTTGGGGGAAACGGACCATTAGCATTGGCCTTAGATCTAAAAAAACAAAAAAATCATGGAAAAAAATGATGGGGGGAAGTAAAGGGAGGGTTCGTAAGTACAACGGATTAGAAATGAAGAGACTTGTTATTTGATTTAGGTATTCAAAACTCAAAAGTAAAAGAAAAAATAATAAGATTTAAGTATTTTTTAAGTCAAAAATCGAAAGACCAGGCAGTGTATATTTTAAAGCCCATTTTTGTTATTCTAGCCGATTCTAAAGTATTTTCATAATAATTAAAAAAAAAAAAAAAAAAAAAAAAAAAAAAAAAAAAAAAAAAAAAAAACTAAGTCACAAAAATATCGCAAAAATTTAATCATATTAAAGACCCCGTCGCATTGGACGGGTAGTCTATACTAAAGATGTATATTTGTAAAAATTTTTTTAACACATTACATATACATATCAAAATTCGATATAGTACAAAACTTTTAAAATAATATCATAATCACTGATTAGAAAATGTAGATGTTTATAACGTTTAAAATGTAATATTTATCACACCGTATTTTTAGCTCTTGCGACTATAACTCTACAATCCACTCTCAACCACTTTAACTTTTTACCTTCAAAATATTATTGACTATCGCTTTTGGTTTATCGTCTCGTCATTCTAGTAACCTTTTATTTTATGAAATAGCTATTTCATAAAGTTATTCCAACCTAAAATCCTCTCCGGTCGTAAAGTTAATGCTACGGAAAACACATAATCGAACAAAATCATTGCCCACCGAAAGTTTCAATTAAAAAGTATCCGGCGTCATGACGCGCGAGTACCCTGCTACTATCTTTAACTTGTTATAGTATAATGGTTTTTGATAGTATTTACTTGATATAATTCAATAAATGTACATTTAATTCTACCAAATACGTATATCTCAACACTAGCTTATATACCCGTGTAATCCACGGGATTTTAAAGGATTTTTTATTAAAAAAAGTAAGTACGTGAATAAAGTAAGAGAGAACAAAGAACGTAAACGTTATGAAATTTTATTGTAACGGAATAATAAGTTATAAGTGAATGATAGTATAAAATACAATGCTTGTAAATATCTATGTAATAAACGTTCAGACTTTTTAAAGCGACAAAATGCACCATCTATAAAAAGGAATATGCCTACCATTGGCTTACCCTTAACCAAATCAAGTCAATAGTTACATGACGTCAACAACTTTACCTTCATATACACGGGAATTTCTCTCTTGACATAGACAAAAATTTCTCTCTTGACATAGACAACGTCACCATGATTGTAACGAAACCAAGATGATCAGAAAACTGTTGTGCAAACTATAAATTATAAAATAATAATGTATCACACTCATCACTTGATAAAAAGGTTGAAACATAACTCAGTAGAGCATGATCGTATGAACGCCACTCGAATGTCTAAACCACGCTCATTTTCATTAGCAGCTATTGTAGCTGTATAACTATAAAAATCCTTACAATGACAGACTGTTTCGACATGTTTCCATCATGGTCAAAATGGTTCCTGTCAGATTGGATTGACCACGAACATTAGCAGCTATTCTAACGCTTCCCTTCAATGGATAGTGCTACAGTAGATCGGATGTACAAAGTAATGAGTATAAAATATTTTGGATGGAAAGTGAGAAACAAATACGGTGTTGTCTGCATGAAATATCTTGTTTCATTTCCCATGACCATTAACCAACCTTACCTTATTGATTAAAAAATGTTTTGCTAATAACCTTCACTTTAACGCACAAAAAAGTACTTCTTTGTAAACATGTGTTGTACTTTTCAAGATATTACCATATTTATGACAAATAACAACCTTCAAACAACGTTTGCTTTTGACTTTGGAAACGACAACGTATAATAGTCCATGTGGTGATCTTAATTCCTTGAAGGTTTGTCATTTGTATCTTTAAACATATTGGCATAAATAATGTTACGGGTAATGCTACACCGAATAATTCCTTTGTATCTTCCTTAAAAAGTGATCTTTAACATATTCCAAGTAACTATATGACACATAAAATCACAAAGTCCAATAGAAAAGTGATCTTTAAAAACCCCATATAGTTACTTGTAATATACGGGCTTTTTAAGAATTTTATTTACTATATTCGAGGTCTATAAGTTCACAGAAATTACGATTATACGATGTTTATGATGTGTACCCAGTCAACCATGATGCCCATGCATGAATACGTGAAGCACATGATATTTCTAGTGTTTGATATCTTTTATTTAGTGTTCCTTAATTAGTGGATTAGTGGTTAGTGGTTAGCAAGAAGTGGGAAGTTTATTTAATTGTTAGTGGGTCACGTAGTTGTTATCTTTTGGATTTGTAGTCCTATTTAAAGACCTTGATTTTGTTTAATGAAAGGGGAATGAAATATGAATAATTAGTCTAAATCTCTCTCTATTTGCTAATTTGGTTTCTATCTACTTTCTCTAGCCAACGATTAATCTGTTGGAACCACATCTGTGGTATCAGAAAGGCCTTGATCCACTCCTATGGACGCTCGTGAATGAAATGCTACATTGGCTCGAATCGAGTCGACATTTTTTGAGATGATGGATCTTCTAAAAAATGAGTCCCAAAGATGGGCAACCTCACCCATTTTTTCTACACCCCTACCGGCACTCGCTGCCGCCTCACCACAACCAACTTCCGCTGCCGAACCGTCACCCGCTGCTGCCCCCGCCTCTCCACCACCCACTTCCGCAACCGTACCATCACCTCCTCTAGCAGCCGTTTCCACCATGACCCCGAATCCCACTTCTGCTACCACACTACCAACAATCGACATTCCAAAACAAACTCAAAAAACCGTTAGGAATTAAATATTCCATAGATTTGATGATCAAAAACAAGAAGAATGAAACATATTATATACTGAATGATAAGCAAAATACAAGGTACTACTGGTCCAAGAGCAAGGTACTGCTAGACCAACAAGGTACTGCTAGTGTATTTTAAGGTACTGCTGGTCCAAAGAGCAAGGTACTGTTAGTTCAAGAACAAGGTACTGCTAGACCAACAAGGTACTGCTGATTCAAGAGCAAAGTACTGTTCCTGCTGAGAACTCTGCTGATAAGACAGAGCACTTTGCTGATAGTATTACAACTCTGCTGATAGTTCAAATGAAGTAACTGCTGAATCAATGAGTCACTCTGCTGCTACAGAAGATAAGAACGAAGAAGATATTATTTTGTATGAGTCATGTTTATACAAATATAATATCTAGATATTTATCAAGTCATCAAGTTGAACACTCAACTTGACACATGTAAAAGCAAGTGGATGACTAAAAGCTTATCAATTTGTGAATGATCTCCTTATATTATAAAAGGAAGATCATACCCCTTAGATAAAAGTGTGTCTTGGTTGTGATTGAAACAATCAACACCAAAGTGGGTCACTGTGGACAGTGAGTGTGTCACTGTGAGATTAGTGATCAACCAAAGTGCTTCGTACTCTCAAATTACAACAACACAAAGTTGTGTTAAAATGTAAGAGCACTTAAAGAGTGTGTGTGGGAACATTAGACATGGGGTCTAATGTTGTTAGTTTGTTTAGCCTCAAGGATCTAGTATCCCTGATTAGAGTGTAATCGTGCTTAGTTGATCACCAAGCATTGAGGCTGTGAAAGTGCAATAAACAAACATTGAAACACCACAAAACCTTATTGATAGTATTGTGTTCTTCATTAGAATATTCCGCCAATATTATCATTGTTCTTTAAACGTAGAAATCCTAGATCAAAGGCTTAACAGCCTAGAGCCTACAAAAGATGAGCGTAGCTTATTTTAGTTGATCTAAGTTAGTTTAAAATAAGCTTCCACAATTGGTATCAGAGCGGGGGGCTCTGGATTTAGGAAAAGAAAAGGTTTTTATAGAAAGAAGAAAAATTCGTATTGCTTATATTTTACAAAACTGTTGCAGAGCTGTTTTCAAAAGGCGATAACTCCTTCGTTAAAACCGTTGGATCGGGCTGAAATTTTTGTTGAAGGTTCTTGGTATATCAAGGTAGATTCTCACCGAAGGGATCTTCAATCTGAGCCTTAAGTTGCAAGATATGCATCGTTGAAAACTGCTGCAGAAACAGTTGAGGTATGATCGAATTTTTGGTTTTCTTTCAAAGTTCACACACATAGGGGAAGAATCACACACAGAAGAGAGTTGGTTCTTAAAAGATAAAAAGGCTTGTTTATCAATTTATTATTGGTGAAAAAGGTTATTTGTTGCTTATTTGAAGTTGAGGTTGAGTTTTTCAAGATTGTGTTTTGTCATATCTTTGGAAGAAAAGATAACTTGTTTGTGCTTAAATAATTATGGTGATGACTTGTTAAATCTAGTTTTCATAGGTCAAGGGGAGGATGGACGAAGACCTAGTTAACTATCACTTAAAGGAGTTGCTTTGTCGCGCTCAGTGTCTCATAGGAAATGAGGATTTAGTCAAGAGATTTCGATCTACTTATATGGTGTTAGTATAAGTTCAAAGTCAGTTTTAGTACAAGATATAAGACACAAGATTGGTTTATTCAGCTTCATCAACAAGTTGGTAATGATTGGTTTTTCCTCATCAGTCATAAAAGCCTACAAAATTGAAGATTCGAAATGGTTAACATATGGGTTTCAGGGGAAGCTTAAATGTTCAAGTGTTTAACCATTTATTATATGTGCATCACCACAGGGAAAGTTATTGATTCTTATTATTGTTGATTAGTATTGCTACTGATGGTTTAGATTTTTTATTGTTTCAAGTTCATTTTTAGACGCGGAAAGCTTCATGGAGGGTAACTTGAAATGTTAGAAGGATAGATTAGATGTGTAGTATTAATTCATAGTTGTAAAAATCATATTTGTAAATTTCCTATTTGTTGATAACAAAAAGGGGAAGAGACGTGGTGGATAGCATAGATTAAGGGGAAGTCAGTATAGTTTTCATTCATGGTGAGATTTAGTTATCTCAATTTCTCTACTTCGTCTAGGGAAATTCGTACAAGAATGTTTTTGTTTTGTAATCATCAAATAGGGAAAGATTGTTAGGAATTAAATATTCCATAGATTTGATGATCAAAAATAAGAAGAATGAAACATATTATATACTGAATGATAAGCAAAATACAAGGTACTGCTGGTCCAAGAGCAAGGTACTGCTAGACCAACAAGGTACTGCTAGTGTATTTTAAGGTACTGCTGGTCCAAAGAGCAAGGTACTGTTAGTTCAAGAACAAGGTACTGCTAGACCAACAAGGTACTGCTGATTCAAGAGCAAAGTACTGTTCCTGCTGAGAACTCTGCTGATAAGACAGAGCACTCTGCTGATAGTATTACAACTCTGCTGATAGTTCAAATGAAGTAACTGCTGAATCAATGAGTCACTCTGCTGCTACAGAAGATAAGAACGAAGAAGATATTATTTTGTATGAGTCATGTTTATACAAATATAATATCTAGATATTTATCAAGTCATCAAGTTGAACACTCAACTTGACACATGTAAAAGCAAGTGGATGACTAAAAGCTTATCAATTTGTGAATGATCTCCTTATATTATAAAAGGAAGATCATACCCCTTAGATAAAAGTGTGTCTTGGTTGTGATTGAAACAATCAACACCAAAGTGGGTCACTGTGGACAGTGAGTGTGTCACTGTGAGATTAGTGATCAACCAAAGTGCTTCGTACTCTCAAATTACAACAACACAAAGTTGTGTTAAAATGTAAGAGCACTTAAAGAGTGTGTGTGGGAACATTAGACATGGGGTCTAATGTTGTTAGTTTGTTTAGCCTCAAGGATCTAGTATCCCTGATTAGAGTGTAATCGTGCTTAGTTGATCACCAAGCATTGAGGCTGTGAAAATGCAATAAACAAACATTGAAACACCACAAAACCTTATTGATAGTATTGTGTTCTTCATTAGAATATTCCGCCAATATTATCATTGTTCTTTAAACGTAGAAATCCTAGATCAAAGGCTTAACAGCCTAGAGCCTACAAAAGATGAGCGTAGCTTATTTTAGTTGATCTAAGTTAGTTTAAAATAAGCTTCCACAATAAGTTAGTTTTTTATTGTTTCAAGTTCATTTTTAGACGCGGAAAGCTTCATGGAGGGTAACTTGAAATGTTAGAAGGATAGATTAGATGTGTAGTATTAATTCATAGTTGTAAAAATCATATTTGTAAATTTCCTATTTGTTGATAACAAAAAGGGGAAGAGACGTGGTGGATAGCATAGATTAAGGGGAAGTCAGTATAGTTTTCATTCATGGTGAGATTTAGTTATCTCAATTTCTCTACTTCGTCTAGGGAAATTCGTACAAGAATGTTTTTGTTTTGTAATCATCAAATAGGGGAAGATTGTTAGGAATTAAATATTCCATAGATTTGATGATCAAAAACAAGAAGAATGAAACATATTATATACTGAATGATAAGCAAAATACAAGGTACTACTGGTCCAAGAGCAAGGTACTGCTAGACCAACAAGGTACTGCTAGTGTATTTTAAGGTACTGCTGGTCCAAAGAGCAAGGTACTGTTAGTTCAAGAACAAGGTACTGCTAGACCAACAAGGTACTGCTGATTCAAGAGCAAAGTACTGTTCCTGCTGAGAACTCTGCTGATAAGACAGAGCACTCTGCTGATAAGACAGAGCACTCTGCTGATAGTATTACAACTCTGCTGATAGTTCAAATGAAGTAACTGCTGAATCAATGAGTCACTCTGCTGCTACAGAAGATAAGAACGAAGAAGATATTATTTTGTATGAGTCATGTTTATACAAATATAATATCTAGATATTTATCAAGTCATCAAGTTGAACACTCAACTTGACACATGTAAAAGCAAGTGGATGACTAAAAGCTTATCAATTTGTGAATGATCTCCTTATATTATAAAAGGAAGATCATACCCCTTAGATAAAAGTGTGTCTTGGTTGTGATTGAAACAATCAACACCAAAGTGGGTCACTGTGGACAGTGAGTGTGTCACTGTGAGATTAGTGATCAACCAAAGTGCTTCGTACTCTCAAATTACAACAACACAAAGTTGTGTTAAAATGTAAGAGCACTTAAAGAGTGTGTGTGGGAACATTAGACATGGGGTCTAATGTTGTTAGTTTGTTTAGCCTCAAGGATCTAGTATCCCTGATTAGAGTGTAATCGTGCTTAGTTGATCACCAAGCATTGAGGCTGTGAAAATGCAATAAACAAACATTGAAACACCACAAAACCTTATTGATAGTATTGTGTTCTTCATTAGAATATTCCGCCAATATTATCATTGTTCTTTAAACGTAGAAATCCTAGATCAAAGGCTTAACAGCCTAGAGCCTACAAAAGATGAGCGTAGCTTATTTTAGTTGATCTAAGTTAGTTTAAAATAAGCTTCCAACACAAACTCAAAAAACCGTACCAGCCCCATTGGCTCCAAAACCCGCACCGGCATCATCGCAAAAAGGCATTACGTCCAAGCCGTCGTCCAAACCTAAACCTACCCCATATCTGATTTCGACATCAGTGGTTACTTCTAGGTTGAGGAAGGTCGTGTATACAAGGATGACAGATAACCACGTGACACAAATAAACAGAGCAACCCGAAGCTGTGACTGGCACCCACCGTAGGGCTTCCCTAAAACTGCTTTGAATGCTGCTGGGACAACCGAGTGGCGGCCACCGTGGTGCACACAATGATCTACCTAAATCCTTGAGGACAAGGATTGTTTAAGCGGGGTGGAATGATGTGTACCCAGTCAACCATGATGCCCATGCATGAATACGTGAAGCACATGATATTTCTATTGTTTGATATCTTTTATTTAGTGTTCCTTAATTAGTGGATGTAATACCCCCAAAATTTGGTTTTAGCGGAAGCATACATGTTTGGGTGCTACTAAATAGATATCAAACACAAACTATAAAGAACGGTTTCTCCTCAACCATTTAAAATAGATTACATATTCAAAAGTGAATTGTTTACAACGTTTCAAAAATGGTGCGGAAATATAAGCCCATAAAAGATTTCAAGTGGTCCCAAATATATCAGAGTCTTCTATGACCATGCCATGCCCTGCCGAAGCCTTAAAAACTAGATTATCGCCTTAAACCTGAAAATACATGCTAAAGTGTCAACACGAGGTTGGTGAGTTCATAGGTTTTAGTATGTAAATGTGGAACATCAGTTTATATTGTTCGGTTAATCGGTACACTCGTAATGACCAGTACACTTGGTAGTATGTCCGTTACACTCGGTAAGATGAACGTTACACCCGGTCATGTGATCGTTGCATCTGGTCTTGTTATATGTGTTTGTCCAGTACCCCTGGGTAGTGTGTGTGTCATATAATGCATTCTAGTGAGCATTCTAGTATTTCAGCCAACAGTCAAACAGTTTTGTACACTTGGTCAATGTGTGTGTCATGTATGCATGCAGTGAATTCGAGTAAACAATCAAGTATTTCAGCCAAACAGTCAAATCTTAAATAAACAGTTCGCATTTTCCAAAATAAACAGTCATTGAGTTTAATTAAAACAAGCATGTATTCTCCCCCAGAAACAGTTTTAAAACCAGTAAAAGTAGGGGCCATGAACTCACCTTGGCAAATAGCAGTCAGATCACAAAATAGTTCAGACAGTGTTCAGCACCGACACGCGACCTAGATTAGTAAGGTTTGTTTTAGTTCATGAATCGAGTTTAAGAATTTATGAAGTTTAGTTAAATCTGAAAGGTTTATAGAGTTTATGTTATTGTTGCTGGTGTGGCAGCGTTTAAGTTTAAAACTATTTTTCTAAATCATTTGAGAGTATTGGCTCTTGGAAGTGCTTACGTGATACCAAGACGAATAATCTTCAGTTTGGCAATAACTGAAAGACTATGTACGGGACGATTAATAATTGTAAGACGTAAATGGTATGATGAAAGATGTTATAGTCAAGTGAGTATATATTATAAAGTGCGCGTAAGTATGAGAAAAAAAAATAAAGAAAATGGTGAGTGTATATATATATATACTCCCTCCGTCTCAAAATTATTGTCCACATTTTTATTTTGGCATGTCTCAAAATAATTGTCCAGTTTCATTTTTAAGTAAAAACTAGAGAATATAGTAAGGGAATATTCTCTTTGAGTGGTTGAAAATAAAAGTGGCCCCCACTTTTATTAAACTTTGTGATTCTTGTCTCCTGACAATAATTTTGAGAAGGAGGGAGTATATATATATATATATATATATATATAATATATATATATATATATATATATATATATATATATATATATATGTGTGTGTGTGTGTGTGTGTGTGTGTGTGTGTGTGTGTGTGTGTGTGTGTGTGTGTGTGTGTTAGCATTGATAAAAGAAGTGTTTTGATAATAAATAATCATTGTTTTAACAAAGGTTTTAGGATTTATATTAAAATAATCATTTCATAATTTATAAATCTATTATGAGTTTGATAAAACATTCAAAATTTTATATGTACTCGAGTAAATGAACGTGTTTAAATTTCACACGGCTAGTTTTACACTTAGTTTCTATAGTTGTTGAATATATATATAATGATTTTCTAGTCGTTTGAGTTGAGGAAAACAATTTAATTATTTATATAAAGTTTTATGTCTATTTTACTTTTATATGTTGTGTTGTCTAAATGTACAAATATTTGTAATGAGAATTCTAGTAGTGTAATAATTTAAACTAGGTCGTGGCGTATAAAATGTGAAATTGTCATGTTTTATTAATTAGACGACTTGTGACGACGGCTTTTATATATGAACCGAGCATGTAATACAATCTCGTGTCGGGAGTGGGTTGTGGCCCAATTATTATCACACGAGTGGGCTAAAAAAATTTAACAGATTTTATAGTTTTACTCTTGATTTTGGGTTGCTATGGGAAGGAAAGAAAACTCACATGTGGTGGGTTACTTGGTGGGTTGCGGCCCAACCAAGAACCCAACTAGACAAACAATCCAACGACCCAATGACTTTAGAGAAACTGGGTCTGTTAACGCAAGACCAAAACAAAGGGAAAAAAATAATGCTTGGCTAAGAACTCGGCCCAAGCTGAGAACTATATTAGTATCACCAAGAAGAAAAGAAGTTGTTCCAGTACATCAAAAGGGAATTTAGAACCAATTTAAACCGCATGCCATAAGCTGCTCTTAAACTCGAAATAAACACGACTCGGGATGTTTTAAATTGGTGCGAGTGACATGATCTCATAAGGGCTTGACTCCCTTTTTCGAAAAGTGGTATACACATTTAGAAGGCCCTTTTGGGGACTCTTTTAACCGAGCAAATAAACACCCTATTGGGGTGGTTTTTACCAAAAGAATGAAGTGTAACGAATCATGTTTTTCTTGGTGAGTTCGAGTACCCTCTCGGCTCACCAAGACATAATCAAATCTAGTTTAAAATTTTCGGCCAAGTGAACTTGTCACTTCAAAACACCTTTGAATTTGACTAACCAAGGTCGAACAAGATCATAAACACATCCGACCTATACAAACTAAGATTAATCCAACTATGAACCTATCATGAAACAAGGTCGAACACGGGTGAAATCAAGGCTTACAACCTAATTTGAGCACAAGTCGAGTACCAACTAGCTCAAAATCAACACTTGAGCACAGCTCGACACGCAAAACCAACATTAGCCTCAAAACTTAACCAAAACAATACTTTTGCGACACTAAGTTTACTCAAAGCCTATTCTAACTCTATACCACAACGATTTAAGCCAGAAAAATCAAAGCAATGAAATGATAACGAAAATCAAGAACATGTAAAAGAAACCAAATGCTTCCAATTCGAGCCATGATTTAGTCTTATTATTAGTTTTTCAAGTAGGTTTGAGTCACACCAACACAATAACACAACTAAAATTATGATTTCACAAGGATAAATGTCGACAGAACATGACATAATTTTAACAAAATCAACAACATTTCATATGTTTAAAATTTCAGTCGAATGCTACTAACAACAACATATTAAAAACATGATTATACTTGGAATAGGAAGAATCAAGATTTCTAAGAACTCTTAAAATCAATTTGATTCGGCTGAGGATGATGAGAAGAAAACCCAAGAATAAAACCCAATCCAAGCAACCCACTTCCTCTTTTCACCAAGATGTTACCCTTGTTTTTGTGTATGATGATAATTCGGTGGTGAGGTGGGTGGCTAGGGATCGAATGGATCTTAAAGAAATCAAACAAGACTTGTTTATCCTCCCATTCACTAACCACAGACGCTCCATGACCATTTTAAGAAAAATATGTCGACACCCCTTTTTGTCTTGGCTCCTTGACTTATGGGAAATGACAAGAAACAAGAGAAAGATGTTAAACTTTGTCTATAGCCTAAATCCCTAGAGTGGATTCGGATCTGAAAGGATCTCGATGGAGATGGTGATGGTTGCTGTAATTGAGATGAGGGAGAAGAGGAAGGGGATGAGACCCTCTCTCTCTCTTTCTTTTTTTTTTTTTTTTTTTTTTTTTTTTTTTTAAATAATAGTGGACGAATTTTGTAGTATATTTAGGATATGATTTTTTTTTTGTGTACTGCGTGTACCTTGTGTCCTGTTGAATCCCGGTGTCTCCCGAGATATCCGGATTTGTTGTGAGTATGAAAAATATAGTTCAGGAGACGTTTTTATTAACTGACACAGAGTATATTTTTCTTTGACTCTGACATGAATTTATAAAGTATATCTTTGCTGATGTGGTGTCGGTACGCGTGTGGTGTCGTTTTTCAAAAAAACGAGATAACCTCTCGTTTTTGTTACGTTTGTGTCTGTAACTGTCTGAAAGTGAAAATTTCACCTTTTGATAAAATTAAATAGTTTTTGGTGAGTTACTGTTCGTTACAGCGTGCGGGTTTGTTTCCCGTAATCGTTATGTAGACACATAAATGTTTAATCTAACAGAGAGAAAAATAATAAATTGACGTTTATTATTTAAATATTAGTGAGAAAAGTACCGGTTGTCACATCCTTCCCGCCTTAGATGGAAAACCGTCCTCGGCTTTCACTTAGGGTTACCCGATAGAGTTGAGAAAAAAAATTGAGGGCATTTACGCTTGACTTTGTTTTCACGTTCCCATATGAATTCGAGACCTTTTTGAAGATTTATTGAACTTTTGACAGTTGAGATGTGAATTGTTCGTTCTGAAGTACAAGGTTTTTGAGGTGACTATTCCCATCATAACATGATCTTTCTTGAATTAAACATAGGTGGTCAGGCTATGTTTAATTGAGGATTGATGATGCCATGTTCGGTTTAGTCAAGGTAGTACTGAGTTTGAAACAGTATTGGCCACTCTGTTAGTAATCAAAATAGTTTATAAAGGAGCACGACCGTATATAAGATGATAGCATAATAGCTTGCAGGAAAGTTTCAAATATGGTTTGCACGACAGCGAGCGTAACGGAGAAAAGTCATCATAACGCCTTGACACAAAAGTTTGGGAATTCATTATATGAAGATCCATACAATGCAATGAAAAGAAAAGGAAAAATCCTTATGAAGGTACAAATACTCGAGGAAATACAATCTAAGAAGGTCTAGACTCAGGTCTTATTATGCGAAGCAGGGAACTCTTTCTCTTTAAGCACTGTTATCACCCGTGTCGTTGTTGAGGTCCTGGCGAGCTTCTCCTCCTTCTATCGCGTATCCGTTCCCACGAGTTCCTCCTTCATTCTGATTCCTTAGCTATGGGCATTCACTCCTGAAGTGCCCTATCACTCCACACTCATAGCAGGTTATTGTAACGTTCGGGTCCATCACGAGAGTAGGAGCCTTGCAATCTTTGGCTTTGTGCCCGATCTTTTGGCAGTTCCCACACTGAGTGGGGCAAGGTACATTGTGGTGAAATCGACACTTGTTGCATTTGGGTAAAGTTCCAGCATAACCTTTCTTCTCTCCTGACCCAGCAGCATAGACCTTGGCGGCCTCTTGTCGCTTGTTCTGATTGCTGTTGTTGTTGTTGTCCCTGGGGTTATCATCCCATTTCCTTTTGTTATCCACCACCCCCTCGGCGGTATCCTCGATTACTTGGTCCATTAGCTTGTTGGCCACTTCCATGGTCTCATGGAGATCAGCAGCCATAAAGGTGGTGACGTTACCTTTGATGGATGGGGGTAATCCTCCAATGTATCTCTCTAGTAGGCGGGTCTCAGTTTGGACCATGTCGGGACAGAGTAAGGCAAGCTCCTGAAAACGTTGATTATATACCGCCATATTGGTACCTTGTACCTCGAGATTCCAGAATTCAACCTCCAACTTCTTCACCTCATTGCGAGGGCAATATTTCTTAAGAACCATATGTTTGAAGCTTTCCCACGACATTGCATATGCAGTGTCGTAACCAGCTGACTTCGAGTAATTGTTCCACCAGGTTAAAGCTGCATCTTGAAAAGTAAACGATGCATATTTAACCTTGTCCTCTTCCGAACAACCACTAATTCGGAATACTGTTTCCAATTTTTCAATCCATCGAACCAGAACAACTGCTCCTTCAGTACCACCAAAACCTCCAGTCATTATCTTCCGGAAGTCTTGATAAGTGCAGCCTCGAGCGTTGTTGTTTGTGGTTCTTGAGGTTCCGACATCAGTAGTCGAGTTATTTGCATTTGCTGCAGCCAATGCTGCTGCTACACGGCCATTAATCAACTGATCCAGCATGGCTTGATTCACAATAAGTGGGTTTGCTCCATTCCCAGTTGGAAGAGTGGTAGCAGCAGGTCGACCACGTGTGGTCTTGGTTGTTTTTCTTGTAGGAGCCATTTATCTACATCGTAAAAGATGACAACGAATGAGGTTTCAAATGAAAAGAACTGTATCACACGAGGGTACAATCATCACAGGTAAAATACGCGGAAAATCGATAATGAAAGAAGAGGCACAATTGAATAGATAATCACACTCGTCATAGATTAATAGTCGTCACGTGGCTGCGGAGACAAGGTCTTGCTTCCCAAACGTCATGTCCCTTTTTAAATAATAAAGAAATAGTAGGACCTAATAGTGATGCGTCCTACGAGTAGATGTCTCGAGGAAGCATGTTTTACGACGATAGGTTGAGGTCGTGACCAACTGGATAGGTGGATTTCTAGATGATGGTGAATTAGGTGTTTCAAAAGAATTGAGCGAGCGTTCGAACTCGGAGTCGGGTAGTGAAATTGTATCGGGGAAGGTAAGTTGTGACAAGCATTGTATGTATATATAAGTATGTAGAAAATACTTTTGGTATATAGTGTAAGTCATGTATGATATAAATCATCAAACGGTAAAGCATAACATATAGTTGTATCAAGTAAAACAGTAATTAAGGCAACCGGCTTGGCAGGCAGACATGTGGCGGTCATAGGGTTTTGTTTTTGTAAAAGTAGTAATAGTCTAGGTTTGAAAAATACCCAGTTCTCTATAACCTAGGCTCTGATGTCAATCTGTAACACCCCAAAAATCTAGTTTTAGCGGAAGCATACATGTTTGGGTGCTACTAAATTGATATCACAACACAAAGTATAAAGAACGGTTTCTCCTCAACCGTTTAAAATAGATTTCATATTCAACAGTGAATTGTTTACAACATTTCAAAATTGGTGCAGAAATATAAGCCCATAAAAGATTTCAAATCGTCCCAAATATATCAGAGTCTTCTATGAACATGCCATGCCCTGCCGAAGCCTTCAAAACTAGATTATCGCCTTAAACCTGAAAATACATACTAAAGTGTCAACACGAGGTTGGTGAGTTCATAGGTTTTAGTATGTAAATGTGGAACATCAGTTTATATTGTTCGGTTAATCGGTACACTCGTAATGACCAATACACTTGGTAGTATGTCCGTTACACTCGGTAAGATGACCGTTACACCCGGTCATGTGACCGTTACATCCGGTCTTGTTATATGTGTTCGTCCAGTACCCCTGGGCAGTGTGTGTCATATAATGCATTCTAGTGAGCATTTCAGTATTTCAGCCAACAGTCAAAAAGTTCTGTACACTTGGTATGTGTATGTCATGTATACATGTAGTGTATTCGAGTAAACAATCAAGTATTTCAGCCAAACAGTCAAATCTTAAATAAACAATTCGCATTTTCCCAAATAAACAGTCATTGAGTTTAATTAAAACGAGCATGTATTCTCCCCCAAAAACAGTTTAAAAACCAGTAAAAGTAGGGGTCATGAACTCACCTTGGCAAATAGCAGTCAGATCACAAAATAGTTCAGACAGTGTTCAGCACCGACACGCGACCTAGATTAGTAAGGTTTGTTTTAGTTTACGAATCAAGTTTAAGAATTTACGAAGTTTAGTTAAATCTGAAAGGTTTAAAGAGTTTATGTTATTGTTGCTGGTGTGGCAGCGTTTAAGTTTAAAACTATTTTTCTAAATCATTTAAGAGTATTGGCTCTTGGAAGTGCTTACGTGATACCAAGACGAATAATCTTCAGTTTGACAATAACTGAAAGACTATATACGGTACGATTAATAATTGTAAGACGTAGATGGTATGATGGAAAATGTTATAGTCAAGTGAGTATATATTATAAAGTGCGCGTAAGTATGAGAAAAAAAAAATAATAAAGAAAATGCTGAGTGTGTGTGTGTGTGTGTGTGTGTGTGTGTGTGTATGTGTGTGTGTGTGTGTGTGTGTGTGTGTGTGGTTTTCTATTAGCATTGATAAAAGAAGTGTTTTGATAATAAATAATCTTTGTTTTAACAAAGGTTTTAAGTTTTATATTAAAACAATCATTTCATAATTTATAAATATATTATGAGTTTGATAAAACATTCCAAATTTTATATGTATGTGAGTAAATGAACGTGTTTAAATTTCATACGGCTAGTTTTACACTTAGTTTCTATAGTTGTTGAATACTTGAATATATATATATATATATAACGATTTTCTAGTCGTTTGAGTAGAGGAAAACAATTTAATTATTTATATAAAGTTTTATGTCTATTTTACTTTTATATGTTGTGTTGTCTAAATGTACAAATATTTGTAGCGAGAATTCTAGTAGTGTAATAATTTAAACTAGGTCGTGGCGTATAAAATGTGAAATTGTCATTTTTTATTAATTAGACGATTTGTGACGACGGCTTTTATATATGAATCGAGTATGTAATACAATCTCGTGTCGGGAGTGGGCTGTGGCCCAATTATTATCACACGAGTGGGCTGAAAAAATTTAATAGATTTTATAGTTTTACTCTTGATTTTGGGCTGCTATGGGAAGGAAAGAAAACTCACATGTGGTGGGTTACTTGGTAGGCTGTGGCCCAACCAAGAACCCAACTAGACAAACAATCCAACGACCCAGTGACTTTAGAGAAACTGGGTCTGTTAACGCAAGACCAAAACAAAGGGAAAAAAAATAATGCTCGGCTAAGAACTCGACACAAGCTGAGAACTATATTAGTATCACCAAGAAGAAAAGAAGTTGTGCCAGTACATCAAAAGGGAATTTAGAACCAATTTAAACCGCATGCCATAAGCTGCTCTTAAACTCGAAATAAACACGACTCGGTATGTTTTAAATTGGTGCGAGTGACATGATCTCATGAGGGCTTGACTCCCTTTTTTGAAAAGTGGTGTACACATTTAGAAGGCCCTTTTGGGGACTCTTTTAACCGAGCAAATAAACACCCTATTGGGGTGGTTTTTACTAAAAGAATGAAGTGTAACGAGTCATGTTTTTCTTGGTGAGTTCGAGTACCCTCTCGGCTCACCAAGACACACTCAAATCTAGTTTAACATTTTCGGCCAAGTGAACTTGTCACTTCAAAACACCTTTGAATTTGACTAACCAAGGTCGAACAAGATCATAAACACATCCGACCTATACAAACTAGGATTAATCCAACTATGAACCTATCATGAAACAAGGTCCAACACGGGTGAAATCAAGGCTTACAACTTAATTTGAGCACAAGTCGAGTACCAACTAGCTCAAACTCAACACTTGAGCACGCCTCGACACGCAAAACAACCGTTAGCCTCAAAACTTAACCAAAACAATACTTTTGAGACACTAAGTTTACTCAAAGCCTATTCTAAGTCTATACCACAACGATTTTAGCCAGAAAAATCAAAGCAACGAAATGATAACGAAAATCAAGAACATGTAAAAGAAACCAAATGCTTCCAATTCGAGCCATGATTTATTCTTATTATTAGTTTTTCAAGTAGGTTTGAGTCACACCAACACAATAACACAACTAAAATTATGATTCCACAAGGATAAATGTAGACAGAACATGACATAATTTTAACAAAATCAACAACATTTCATATTTTTAAAATTTCAGTCGAATGCTACTAACAACAACATATTAAAAACATGATTATACTTGGAATAGGAAGAATCAAGATTTCTAAGAACTCTTACAATCAATTTGATTCGGTTGAGGATGATGAGAAGAAAACCAAAGAAAGATTAAACCCAATCCAAGCAACCCACTTCCTCTTTTCACCAAGATGTTACCCTTGTTTTTGTGTATGATGATAATTCGGTGGTGAGGTGGGTGGCTGGGAATCGAATGGATCTTAAAGAAATCAAACAAGACTTGTTTACCCTCCCTTTAACTAACGACAGACGCTCCATGGCCATTTTAAGAAAAATATGTCGACACCCCTTTTTGTCTTGGCTCGTTGACTTATGGGAAACAACAAGAAACAAGAGAAACAAGAGGAAGATGTTAAACTTTGTCTATAGCCTAAATCCCTAGAGTGGATTCGGATCTGAAAGGATCTCGATGGAGATGGTGATGGTTGCTGTAATTAAGAGAGGGAGAAGAGGAAGGGGATGATACCCTCTCTCTTTCTTTCTTCTTTTCGTTTTTATTTTTTATTTTTTATTTTATTTTTTTAATTAATAATAGTGGACGAATTTTGTAGTATATTTAGGATAAGATTTGTTTTTAGTGTGTATTGCGTGTACCTCGTGTCCCGTTGAATCCCGGTGTCTCCCGAGATTTCCGTATTTGTTGTGAGTGTGAAAAATATAGTTCAGGAGACGTTTTTATTAACTGACACAGAGTATATTTTTCTTTGACTCTGACATGAATTTATAAAGTATATCTTTGCTGATGTGGTGTCGGTACGCGTGTGGTGTCGTTTTTCAGGAAAACGAGATAACCTCTCGTTTTTGTTACGTTTGTGTCTGTAACTGTCTGAAAGTGAAAATTTCACTTTTTGATAAAATTAAATAGTTTTTGGTGAGTTACTGTTCATTACAGCGAGCGGGTTTGTTTCTCGTAATCGTTATGTAGACACATAAATGTTTAATCTAACAGTTGGGAAAATAATAAATTGACATTTATTATTAAAATATTAGTGAGAAAAGTACCGGTTATCACAGTGGATTAGTGGTTTGTGGTTAGCAAGAAGTGGGAAGTTTATTTAATTGTTTGTAGGTCACGTAGTTGTTATCTTTTGGAATTGTAGTCCTATTTAAGGACCTTGATTGTGTTTAATGGAAGGGGAATGAAATATGAAGAATTAGTCTAAATCTATCTCTATTTGCTAATCTGGTTTCTATCTACTTTCTCTGGCTAACGATTAATCTGTTGGAACCACATCAGTTTATGTGTGTGTATACCAACTTTCCTAGTAATAATGATAGAGATACTGACATATGTCATATGCATTTGCTCACTTCTATTACTCATTTTACGTATTTTTAGTCTTTAAGAATGAAAATAATATTTTTTTATATATATTTTCTTATGCATAAACTTGATATTTATATTTTATAAATAAGAAACATCGTGGTCACTAAGTGAAGAGTTGAGAACCCGGCGAAACAATGAAGTTTTAAAAGGTTTATGAACTTACTAATAAGTTCGCATAAGTGTTTCTTATAAACTTAAGCTTATATAAATGGGTTTTCTTAGCCCAGGTATTACTTATAAAAACAAAATCTCCCCTTAAAATATAAGAACATGAAAAAATAGGAGTAGAATATCAAATCAACCAATGAGTCAAGCTGAACAAAACTTCAAATTTCCAATTCCGATGTCACCCAACCATAGTTCTAAAAATATGAAAAACCTTAATATTAATTCTTACAACATGCTGTAATAACTCTTGTTGATAACTTTGTAAGGAACTTCGTAGCTCAACTCTAACGCCTTGTAGTAGCCTTTCTCGCTTCGCCAACATATAAGGTGTTATCACCAGCCATTTAGCTGCAAAGAAATATATTATAAAGTTATTAGATACTCATGCATCTTTAAAAAAATCACAAAAGTTCATAAGTAGACATCTGTAAAAACAACGATGTGAATATATCTATCTAGATGTAGTTATTAATTCCTTCATCACCATCTATTTCTCATAAGAAGCATGTCTACTCATATAACCTATCATCTAATACAAATAATGACCAACCGAGAAATGGCCATAATACATCTTACTCATATAGTCACATGAGGGGAACCCATCTCTTTAACAATCACATTATCCATCAGTTGTCACAGTATAATGCTACTACTTAAGAATAAAAACCAATCTTTTAGTGTAGTATCCTAAATCTGAAATTGACATGAATAATATTAAGATTCGGCAATTTATAAGATGTAAAATTTTAGAAATAAAATATGACTACTACACATGGGTGAACCTTTTTTGCAGTATGCATTGTCCGATTTGAAGCATTCAATAGCATAGTACATGAATGATGCATAGAACTCAAACTACACAATATATGGCTATAAAGATATCTTCTTCACCACCTTGCTCGGCTTGCTTAATTAGTCCTCAAAAAGCAATGAGAAACTTGACCATTTGCTACTCCACAACTTTGATTTCACAATCCATTTTTATCACCCTGTGCCCAGCACCGAATGTCTCGTACGCATGCACACTAACTTTGTCCCTCTATTATGCTCACATAGACCACATCACCACATTCCAGTTTTAATTTTTGACCATTTGCACCTAAAAGCCGAATCAAGCCATTAGTCGAAATTGTCACCATTAGTTTATGCATATATATATATATATATATGTATATATATATATATATATATATATATATATATATGTATATATATATATGTATATATATATATATATATATATATATATATATATATATATATATATATATATATATATATATATATATATAATTTTAACTTAAAATTTACTTGTAACACATATGGTTCTCACATGTACAACATTATTTAATTACATCTGAGCTATACTTATAAGTGGTCATTTCGACTTAGTAATTGGGTTTAAGTAATTATTTTAACCACATGGTAGAAGTGGTCATTTTGACCAACTTACTTATAAATGGGTCAAATTGTGATATAATCTATCTCTAAAAACTTGTAGAGTTCAAAATATTTGAAAGAAGTGTTCGGTGTCTACATGACCCGGCCATACCAAAACTACCCATTTTGACCCAAACCCTGACCTCTAACTTAAGGCACCGATTTTCATACTTCAACCACAAAGTCACACAAATAGATAAAATATGCACAGAGTAAATAATATTTTGGAACTTACAACCATGTGAGGCATACCTTCTATAACAACTCACGTTACACCTGATTATAGGTAGAAGTTTGTGTTCTCGAACAGGGTCAAACCCATAATACAACCGTCATTGTTCATCTATTTCTTGTCTGGTGCTAGTTATGACAACCTCAGAAGCATCAAGGGTCAATTCTTCAGCCTTTATCCTACGCATTATCTTGTATGTATCATTAATTTCATCTTTAGGTAATTTCATATATATTATATATTATATATATATATATATATATATATATATATATATATATATATATATATATATATATATATATATATATATATATATATATATATATATAATTTTAACTTAAAATTTACTTGTAACACATATGGTTCTCACATGTACAACATTATTTAATTATATCTGAGCTATACTTATAAGTGGTCATTTCGACTTAGTAATTGGGTTTAAGTAATTATTTTAACCACATGGTAGAAGTGGTCATTTTGACCAACTTACTTATAAATGGGTCAAATTGTGATATAATCTATCTCTAAAAACTTGTAGAGTTCAAAATATTTGAAAGAAGTGTTCGGTGTCAACATGACCCGGCCATACCAAAACTACCCATTTTGACCCAAACCCTGACCTCTAACTTAAGGCACCGATTTTCATACTTCAACCACAAAGTCACACAAATAGATAAAATATGCACAGAGTAAATAATATTTTGGAACTTACAACCATGTGAGGCATACCTTCTATAACAACTCACGTTACACCTGATTATAGGTAGAAGTTTGTGTTCTCGAACAGGGTCAAACCCATAATACAACCGTCATTGTTCATCTATTTCTTGTCTGGTGCTAGTTATGACAACCTCAGAAGCATCAAGGGTCAATTCTTCAGCCTTTATCCTACGCATTATCTTGTATGTATCATTAATTTCATCTTTAGGTAATTTCCCTTATCTTAAAAGTTGTTCAACATGTCTCTCCCTAGAGAGTGACCTGTAAAAAGCATGGGTACATTCATAAAGAAAAGCAGTTGAGTCGCCACCATCTGCATAATGACCGAGGATAGCAACGGGCCAAACAGGACGACCTCCACCAATTTGCTCAGCCAAAACTTCAGGATGTGTGGCCATAGTAACTCTTTAGGAATATATTTTTCTTCTGGACCAAATATAATATGGATGATGTATGCACCACTACTTCACATATTTCTTCGGGTAAAGCGTCTGTTGAACCATCTGAATTATTTGGTGAAAGCATTTCTGTTGGTTCACCATAGTTCCAGTATACTTCAGGAGATGCCACTTGTCAAGTGAGTAAGTCAACTCGATAAACACTTGGCATCGAAGTTAAAGCCCGTGCAAGTTCCAAAACATACTTAACCTGCAAGTTCCACATCTGAACGCATAACAGTAACTGCCAACATGCAAAAAAGACATGTCACAACTTATGCGCTTAACAAAATTATCTTCGAATACAATGAGGTGTTTATACATTCAATTTAATTTGTCCGATTATAACAGTTACATAGACGGTTCAAACGAACTAGATATCACGATCATGTTTATGACACATAATGAGTTCACAAACTCGAATGTATTCAAATACCTAAATATCTCAGTAGTCATTTGCAAATTTAAGTAAACTAATTGTTCGCTATAAGGTAAAACCTACACTGATCTAAACATAGCCCAAATTATCATATACCTTGAAGAATTCGAAGGACTCATGCAGTAACATCATCGGTCTGCATTCTTAAAAAAGAATGATCAAATTCTTGGTTAACAATGCAACTAAAACTGAGATGCCTGCAGAAATGATCAACTTCTCCGTTAACACATGGTAACATGGTGTCGAGTCTTAAAAATGATATCCATTCATCCGGTATAACATACCCTTTTATTTAGGTGCCTCCTCGATAGTTAACTTAGAGGCCACTTCTGCCACCATTTTGACATGTTTGTTCTCTCTTCATATTTCTTAGCAAGCATCTCTGCCTGGAATTAGATAATGACAAATCTCAAGGACCGCGAAAAAAACCCAAATAAAAAGATAGAAAGAAGACATGATTTTAAATCGCCAATATACCTCACACTTATCAGCTATTGCTCGTTCAGTAATCTCATTAAGGGGGTTATCACATCCTCTTTTGTATAAAACCTGGTGAAGAAAGGAGATGAATACACATGTCTTCCCATATATTGTGTATAATGCAGTAAATTTATGGGCAGGCATTGATCCATATATTGAGAAGAATGGCTACTCACGAGATCTTGCATTTTGTTCCTGCAGAATGCCATCTTTTCTCTAGAATCCAGAATTTCCTTCTTATCTTCAACCTTTTAACACCAATGGAAACCAACTACAGTGAGAGCGCATTCTAAAGAAGATAAAAATTGTCACATGGATAAAATCTTATTGGGAATGATTCAAGTTTAACTAAATCAAATTCAATCACAACACAAATACCCTGAAAACTAAGAATAGAATCCATGTAAACACCGTTGACGATTTGTCAAAGCGTATCAATAGAACTGAGGAAAGAAAATCAGAAAGAGCTATGACTGCATAAGTCCATCAACTTCGTGATCCACTACCACCCCTCGTCCCCTCCCGCATAAAGATGAAACCCGTAACAATCCTTATAAAAAAGATCCAAAGGAGTCTCCTCTGCAGTAGAAATGATTACTGCATCATTTTAAAATGTATGCATCAAACACACGCGCATGAGCCAATAGAAATGATTAGTAATGAGACTAAAATTAAAGTGATGACCCGTATGCTGTTGTCACCAAAGCCAATTTCCTTTTCGGAATTTGAAGAAATCAGTGTGTTGGCCTAACTTTATGAATACTTGATATGTAAAAAAATAAATGAACTTTTCTTTGGTATTAAATTACTTACTTGATAACTCAAAATAGTCGGTAGAACCAAGAGGTTTGTCACAAAGTTCCTCAAATGGAAAATATGCTCATCGATTAGCACCCAAAGGTACCTATTCATATGAACAAAAAATCCCATTGCATATTAGTATTCGTACAGGGGCGTTTGGATATGCGTTTTAAAAGTAATTACATGATTAAATAATCAGAATCAGATAATCAACTATAATAAGATAGGCTACTGTTGTCGAAGATCAATCATTAAGTGTATGGAAAGTTCTAGTTATTCAAAAGAATATATTTGTAGAAAGATAATGTTGTACACACAGACTTGATGCAAAATAATAAGACATTTTAAAGAGACAATTTGTGATACCATAAAATGAAGTAAAGACTAACCGTGGGCTTAGACCGTAGAAAGACTAACCACCCATTTATCCAACCGCAAATCCTACATAATGAGGAAAATAAACACAATTCATTAAACTTAATCTTTAACAACAATAATCATTAATCATTAAATTTTTCTATAACATACAAAATAAATATTAAGTGACATTCAAAATAATTACTTACTCTTGTGAAGAAGAATTTGGAGGTAAAAGAGCACAAATTAAAGTTTCCTGCAATTACTTACTCGATTGTTAAATCATAGTGAACCCAGTTCAGTTTGCCAATGCCTGCAACAAAATAATACAAAAAACTCATAATAGAAATAAAAAATGGATCAATGATATTTCATCAAACACTTGATGTGCAAGTTACAGTTCACACTTAAAATTTGATTTAATCACCTTAAATTTGATTGTTGACAGTTTCTTCATTAGCCATCACCTACAACAATGATCACAAAAATCAGAGGAATATAAAATCGTGGTCACCAAAATTAAAAATATAAACATCCCAAAAACAGAGGAATATCGAAATCATTGGCATAGTCATAGCAAGAAAGTGATAATTACCGATTTTAAAATTTGGATAGCAAAAAGCCCGCTGCCATAGTCGACTGCTTAGGGATGTTGAATCTTGTATAATCAAATCAAAACTGGTTTGTGTGTTTTTTTAATCGGTGTAAGAATTGAAAGTGATATCATTTAATGGGTTTGATTTGGTTTTGAACATTTTTGAAAAATCAGTTACAAAGAAAATGAATGCATTAATTCTTTGCTAAAAATAATCAACTCGATAAACACTCGGCATCGAAGTTAAAGCCCGTCCAAGTTCCAAAACATACTTAACCTGCAAGTTCCACATCTGAACGCATAACAGTAACTGCCAGCATGAAAAAAAGACATGTCACAACTTATGCGCTTAACAAAATTATCTTCGAATACAATGAGGTGTTTATACATTCAATTTAATTTGTCCCATTATAATAGTTACATAGACGGTTCAAACGGACCAGATATCACGATCATGTTTATGACACATAATGAGTTCACAAACTCGAATGTATTCAAATACCTAAACATCTCAGTAGTCATTTGCAAATTTAAATAAACTAATTGTTCGCTATAAGCTAAAACCTACACTGATCTAAACATAGCCCAAATTATCATATAACTCGAAGAATTTGAAGGACTCATGCAGTAACATCATCGGTCTGCATTCTTAAAAAAGAATGATCAAATTCTCGGTTAACAATGCCATTAAAACTGAGATGCCTGCAGAAATGATCAACTTCTCCGTTAACACATGGTAACATGGTGTCGAGTCTTAAAAATGATATCCATTCATCCGGTATAACATACCCTTTTATTTAGGTGCCTCCTCGATAGTTAACTTAGAGGCCACTTCTGCCACCTGTTTGACCTGTTTGTTCTCTCTTCATATTTCTTAGCAATCATCTCTGCCTGGAATTAGATAATGACAAATCTCAAGGACCGCGAAAAAAACCCAAATAAAAAGATAGAAAGAAGACATGATTTTAAATCGCCAATATACCTCACGCTTATCAGCTATTGCTCGTTCAGTAATCTCATTAAGGGGGTTATCACATCCTCTTTTGTATAAAACCTGGTGAAGAAAGGAGATGAATACACATGTCTTCCCATATACAGTGTATAATGCAGTAAATTTATGGGCAGGCGTTGATCCATATATTGAGAAGAATGCTACTCACGAGATCTTGCATTTTGTTCCTGCAGAAGGCCATCTTTTCTCTAGAATCCAGAATTTCCTTCTTATCTTCAACCTTTTAACACCAATGGAAACCAACTACAGTAAGAGCGCATTCTAAAGAAGATAAAAAATGTCACATGGATAAAATCTTATAGGGAATGATCCAAGTCCAACTAAATCAAATTCAATCACAGCACAAATACCCTGAAAACTAAGAATAAAATCCATTTAAACACCGTTGACGATTTGTCAAAGCTTATCAATAGAACTGAGGAAAGAAAATTGGAAAGAGCTATGACTGCATAAGTCCATCAACTTCGTGATCCACTACCACCCCTCGTCCCCTCCCGCATAAAGATGAAACCCGTAACAATCCTTATAAAAAGATCAAAAGGAGTCCCCTTGGCAGTAGAAATGATTACTACATCATTTTAAAATGTATGCATCAAACACACGCGCATGAGCCAATAGACATGATTAGTAATGAGACTAAAATCAATCAAAGTGATGACCCGTATGCTGTTGTCCTGTTGTGGAGCCCATCCAAAGACAATTTCCTTTTCGGAATTTGAAGAAATCAGTGTGTTGGCCTAACTTTATGAATACTTGATATGCAAAAAAATAAATGAACTTTTCTTTGGTATTAAATTACTTATGTGATAACTCAGAATAGTCGGTAGAACCAAGAGGTCTTTCACAAAGTTCCTCAAATGGAAAATATGCTCATCGATTAGCACCCAAAGGTACCTATTCATATGAACAAAAAATCCCATTGCATATTAGTATTCGTACAGGGGCGTTTGGATATGCGTTTTAAAAGTAATTACATGATTAAATAATTAGAATCAGATAACTGACTATGTAACACCCCAACCCGGCAAGGGTAAAGATGTCACGTTCATGGTTTCATATCAGATCAAACAAAGCATACTTCAATAGTAATACAATAAAATGTCAAAGGTTACAAATGAAATACTAACATTATAATGTTAAGAATGAAACAAAACTAAATACTAAGTCTGCAAATGCAATCCTTTTAATGACTTCTACTTCAGAATAACTATCAAGGTCTTCTAAGTCCAAAAGTCTCTTCACTCATACCCAAACCCGTCGTCCTGCTTATAACCTGCCGCACACGAAAAGAAAACGTGCGGCTGAGCTTAAAAAGCCCAGTGAACAGATATAACGGAAACAAAGCAGTAGTAACGGAATAATAAAGTAAAAGAAATAATACCGGGTGTAACAAGAGTTAGGAAAAGGAATACAAAAGAGTTATGCAGACGTACCAGGAACTAAGAATGGTTACAAAGGTAGGTGCAAATGAAACCAGAACCCACCACCAGCCCAAGTCGAAATCAAGTCAAGTCCAGTGTCAAGTCATAGAGTAACATAACCAGTAGTCCACCACAAACCCAAGTCAAATCAAGTCAGGTCAAATGTCAAGTGTCAGGTCATAAGGTTACAAGGTTTCAGGTAAACAGAAATCCTCTACAAGCCCAAACATATCACATCAAATCAAATCATATATATCAGGGTGTATGGAGGGGTGACCTCAGCATACCAGGAAACAGGGTGAGGGGATACCTCCAGGGGTTGGAGTAGCTAGCTCCCAGGGGTGTGAAAGACGTGTATCGCACACACTCGTCAGTCACCAGGATAACAGGAAACATAACAAATCAGGACATGTCTAGGATGCATCCATACGCCCCCGCAGGCCACAGGGTCTTCCTCTACGTAACAAATCAAATCAGGTCGGGGACGGGACAGGACATCACTCTCCTGCCCTAGAGTCATGCCACCGGTGCATCAATGACATGGACATGAAACCCTCATGCCTAGTGGGTGGCTCGTAGTCTCAAACTGTGGGTCAAGGTCAGGTATCAAGTCTCAGGTGTCAAATCTCAGGTGTCAAATGTCAGGTCATATCGGGGTTCATATCAGGGTTCATATCAGGGTTCATATCAGGGTTCAAGACAGGAGATAGATGCAGGAGTTCATTATCAGGAGGTCCATATCAGAAAGGTCAAATGCTGGAAGGTTCATAATAGTTTATTATAAGAAATCCTTTTTACTTGGTCTTAATAAAATGATCGTTAGAAGAGTTTCATAATAAAAGTCTTTTTAAGGAAATGTTCAAAACCTCTTCATATACAATTAAAAAGTAGTTATAAAATCCTATGAACCTTCAAGTACCCAAGGTCTTAATTATCCAGGTTATCAGGGTGAACAAGTCATGTCAAGTATCATAGCAGGGTTCAAGTCAAAGGTTCAAGTCAATGGTTCATATCAAGTGGATCAAGGTTCAAGTCCCGGTTTTTAACAAAGGTTTAAGATAAAGGTTAAAGCAAAGGTCCAAATCTATGGTTCACAATACAAGGAAAACATAGCAATGAAACAGGAATCAGAAATGAGACGAAGGCTCCTTACAAGAAGGGCAGAATATATGTACCTTATTCAAATAGCAAGCACAAACACAAGAGTAGCTGACAGGGATCAAGATCACTCCCTCCTCGAAACTAAAGGAGTAGAAGACAGAAATACGGAAGGGGTTCAGTTATCTTCCCATTATAAGTAACTTCTATTTTTAGTAACTTTCTATTTTTAGCAGGTTTCCATAATTAGTAAGTTACCACATTTAGCAAGATTCAAGTGATATAATTCAAGTCAAGTCTTTAATTAGCTTATTATGGAAGTAACATTCATTTTAACAAGTTACACAAGTTCAGGGTTAATTATGACAAGTTTCATAGTTCAGGGTTATAAACGTAACTTTACCAAAGTTCAAGGTTTAAAATAGAAATCTCATAATTTATCATTCGAATACTTTATTTTCCAGAATTACACTTTTAGCCTCCAAGTTTCCTATATTTACAAATTACACCCCTTTACTATATTAATTTACAACTTAATCTTATACTTACATAATTTACAATTTAACCTTTACAATATTCATATTACACATCAAGTCCCTTTTATTTCTTCAATTTACAGAAATTTACCTTCAATATAATTAAGTTACAAACAGCCCTCAACTTTCGGTAATTTACACATTTGGTCCTTTTACTTATTAAAATTCAATTCGATTTACATAGTTTGCCATAATTACATATTAAGCCCATAAATACTCAAATTCACACATTTCACCCTTTATATTATTATTTACCTCGCGACCCTTCCATTTTCCAGAAATTACACATTTAGTCCCTCATTTAAATTATTTTCCAAATCGTTATATATCTAATTAACAAAATACCTTTTAATTAAAAAACTTTCATATTTTACAAATAGCACCCTCAAGTTATATTTTATTCATATTGTCCTTGATTTATAGAGTATTACAAAAATGGTCCACGACTTTTAAAAGTTACAAGACATACCCTTTAACTATTAAATTATCAATCGGTTTAACATTTTATGTACAAAATCAAACCCTAACAATTTCCAATCATCATCTCATCATTAACACATCATTAACTCACATTAAATTTCCAGATTCAAGTATATAAACCCTAGGTCTATTTGGTTATTAGGGTTTTCACAATTTTTCTTTTCTTTTCCATTTATACGGTTTTAAGATAAATTCGACAAGTATGATTTTAGGCCTCAACAATTCGAACCACCATTTTTGTGATGTTATATGATCATCATAGAAGCCACGAAAAATAACAACCTGGCCCAGAAAATTCGTATAGGTGTTTTAGAGATTTATTGTGTTTTTAGGGTTTCTAAAACCATAATTAAAATTCGATCAAAATACAATGCATGGCCTGTATTTCTCATTTTTCCCACATTATATAGGATCAGTAGAAGCTTAGAAAAATACCAGAAATATTGTAGAACGAACGGATGGATAGTTGTGGATTTTTGCTACACGGCTAGAGCACTTCGACACCAAATAAATCACCACGACCAAAAATGCGACCAAACCACCTTGGAATCATTTTTCACAGAGTGTATATGATATAAGGGACATGAGAAAATTGACAAAAGAGTTGTACAAGGATCGGATGAATTTATTTGGAGACTTACCTCAAAACTAAGCCTCGACAAGAAAGTAATTCACACGGATCGAATCAGGCCACGAACACTCCCACACGTATTTTTCTAGCCTTCTATAGATGCCAAGGATCACAAGAAAAATGACCTTGCTGTTCCAGAAATTCGGATGAACACAAGGTGGGTTTTTGTTAGGGTTTTTGGATGTTTCGGTATTTTAGAGGAGGAGGTAAATGAGAATAATCTTTATAAAGGAATTTCCGAGTCCAAGGGGAAAGGAGATGGCATGAATTTCGGTATTTATCAAGATTAAATCAAGGATTTGTGATTTGATTTCAATTTTCCTTTTATAATACATATTCTATAATTAATAAGGAATTTTTAATGTGTTTAAAATGTAATTCGGCCCTAGCCTTCTTTTTGGTGATATAATACATTTTTTGTACTTTGAAAAATATTAGGGCTTGCCTCAAAATTATCTTGCTTGATTTGTAGTTCGTTTCCAGAGATTCGGAATTAATTCGGAACTTTAATTAAGCTTGAATTAAATTTTAAAGTTTCAGGGGTACTTTGGTAATTTTGCATGTTTTATATTTTCGGGTTTTACAACTCTTCCCCTCTAACAGAAAAGTTTCGTCCTCGAAATTTGCAGGAAGCTGGGAGAAAGAGAACGGAATACTCATACGGAATGCGAACAAGAATTTCAAATCGAATTAATTGTATCTACAGCAGAGAGCTCTTCAAGGAGTTTAAGATTCATAACTGAGGTCAACAGAATGCATCACAATAGTCCCAAACTAATCCAGATATTTGACGAACGAAGGCAGAGTATACGCATAGGTAGAATGAACCTAAGGTCTCACTAATCACAGATAATCCATCGGGAATCAAGTTCTAAACTTCTTAGGTACTTCCCAAGATATCCTATGGCCACAATGAGGGCACGTTATATGGTGTAAGTATTATCACGTTAATAATACCAGCACCACATAAATATGCCTTCATGATGATCATACTTTATCTCGAGTCGTAAGCAAAACAATCTATCTTCATCCGCCTAGTACTTCTACAGTCTCGGAGGTCAACAAAATCAAGTGTCAAAATCAAGAGGGAAAGCCAAACTACTCGCCATGGAGATTCTCAAAGTGCCTAGGAGGCATCGAAATGATTAACAAAAGATCAGAGGTCAGAGTCGGAATCTGAAAGTAAGGATCAAATAATGTCAGGAAATTACTATGCAATTCTTAATGCTTTCAAGATTCATTTAGGTTTCAAAACTTAGGTGGTGCAAGGCATAAGCTTTCAATTTCCAAGAGGGATCTCAAGAGGCTTTAACCAAAAGCAAGGCACGAATCAGAGTATTGCGGAAGCAAAGATACTTAAACAAATGCCTTATAGTCTACCCATTCCTCACCGGTCAGAACTTAAGCTCCTATAGGGAAATCCTAGAGCAATTCTTACAGGTCATCTTATGAGCGCCTACAGTGGAAACTTAGTGGTCCAAACTTACACAGGTCAAGGGTAAATGTATTACGAAATCGCAGCCTGTCTCTCTGATACCATAATTGTAACACCCCAACCCGGTAAGGGTAAAGATGTCACGTTCATGGTTTCATATCAGATCAAACAAAGCATACTTCAATAGTAATACAATAAAATGTCAAAGGTTACAAATGAAATACTAACATTATAATGTTAAGAATGAAACAAAACTAAATACTAAGTCTGCAAATGCAATCCTTCTAATGACTTCTACTTCAGAATAACTATCAAGGTCTTCTAAGTCCAAAAGTCTCTTCACTCATACCCAAACCCGTCGTCCTGCTTATAACCTGCCGCACACGAAAAGAAAACGTGCGGCTGAGCTTAAAAAGCCCAGTGAACAGATATAATGGAAACAAAGCAGTAGTAACGGAATAATAAAGTAAAAGAAATAATACCGGGTGTAACAAGAGTTAGGAAAAGGAATACAAAAGAGTTATGCAGACGTACCAGGAACTAAGAATGGTTACAAAGGTAGGTGCAAATGAAACCAGAACCCACCACCAGCCCAAGTCGAAATCAAGTCAAGTCCAGTGTCAAGTCATAGAGTAACATAACCAGTAGTCCACCACAAACCCAAGTCAAATCAAGTCAGGTCAAATGTCAAGTGTCAGGTCATAAGGTTACAAGGTTTCAGGTAAACAGAAATCCTCTACGAGCCCAAACATATCACATCAAATCAAATCATATATATCAGGGTGTATGGAGGGGTGACCTCAGCATACCAGGAAACAGGGTGAGGGGATACCTCCAGGGGTTGGAGTAGCTAGCTCCCAGGGGTGTGAAAGACGTGTATCGCACACACTCGTCAGTCACCAGGATAACAGGAAACATAACAAATCAGGACATGTCTAGGATGCATCCATACGCCCCCGCAGGCCACAGGGTCTTCCTCTACGTAACAAATCAAATCAGGTCGGGGACGGGACAGGACATCACTCTCCTGCCCTAGAGTCATGCCACCGGTGCATCAATGACATGGACATGAAACCCTCATGCCTAGTGGGTGGCTCGTAGTCTCAAACTGTGGGTCAAGGTCAGGTATCAAGTCTCAGGTGTCAAATCTCAGGTGTCAAATGTCAGGTCATATCGGGGTTCATATCAGGGTTCATATCAGGGTTCAAGACAGGAGATAGATGCAGGAGTTCATTATCAGGAGGTCCATATCAGAAAGGTCAAATGCTGGAAGGTTCATAATAGTTTATTATAAGAAATCCTTTTTACTTGGTCTTAATAAAATGATCGTTAGAAGAGTTTCATAATAAAAGTCTTTTTAAGGAAATGTTCAAAACCTCTTCATATACAATTAAAAAGTAGTTATAAAATCCTATGAACCTTCAAGTACCCAAGGTCTTAATTATCCAGGTTATCAGGGTGAACAAGTCATGTCAAGTATCATAGCAGGGTTCAAGTCAAAGGTTCAAGTCAATGGTTCATATCAAGTGGATCAAGGTTCAAGTCCCGGTTTTTAACAAAGGTTTAAGATAAAGGTTAAAGCAAAGGTCCAAATCTATGGTTCACAATACAAGGAAAACATAGCAATGAAACAGGAATCAGAAATGAGACGAAGGCTCCTTACAAGAAGGGCAGAATATATGTACCTTATTCAAATAGCAAGCACAAACACAAGAGTAGCTGACAGGGATCAAGATCACTCCCTCCTCGAACCTAAAGGAGTAGAAGACAGAAATACGGAAGGGGTTCAGTTATCTTCCCATTATAAGTAACTTCTATTTTTAGTAACTTTCTATTTTTAGCAGGTTTCCATAATTAGTAAGTTACCACATTTAGCAAGATTCAAGTGATATAATTCAAGTCAAGTCTTTAATTAGCTTATTATGGAAGTAACATTCATTTTAACAAGTTACACAAGTTCAGGGTTAATTATGACAAGTTTCATAGTTCAGGGTTATAAACGTAACTTTACCAAAGTTCAAGGTTTAAAATAGAAATCTCATAATTTATCATTCGAATACTTTATTTTCCAGAATTACACTTTTAGCCTCCAAGTTTCCTATATTTACAAATTACACCCCTTTACTATATTAATTTACAACTTAATCTTATACTTACATAATTTACAATTTAACCTTTACAATATTCATATTACACATCAAGTCCCTTTTATTTCTTCAATTTACAGAAATTTACCTTCAATATAATTAAGTTACAAACAGCCCTCAACTTTCGGTAATTTACACATTTGGTCCTTTTACTTATTAAAATTCAATTCGATTTACATAGTTTGCCATAATTACATATTAAGCCCATAAATACTCAAATTCACACATTTCACCCTTTATATTATTATTTACCTCGCGACCCTTCCATTTTCCAGAAATTACACATTTAGTCCCTCATTTAAATTATTTTCCAAATCGTTATATATCTAATTAACAAAATACCTTTTAATTAAAAAACTTTCATATTTTACAAATAGCACCCTCAAGTTATATTTTATTCATATTGTCCTTGATTTATAGAGTATTACAAAAATGGTCCACGACTTTTAAAAGTTACAAGACATACCCTTTAACTATTAAATTATCAATCGGTTTAACATTTTATGTACAAAATCAAACCCTAACAATTTCCAATCATCATCTCATCATTAACACATCATTAACTCACATTAAATTTCCAGATTCAAGTATATAAACCCTAGGTCTATTTGGTTATTAGGGTTTTCACAATTTTTCTTTTCTTTTCCATTTATACGGTTTTAAGATAAATTCGACAAGTATGATTTTAGGCCTCAACAATTCGAACCACCATTTTTGTGATGTTATATGATCATCATAGAAGCCACGAAAAATAACAACCTGGCCCAGAAAATTCGTATAGGTGTTTTAGAGATTTATTGTGTTTTTAGGGTTTCTAAAACCATAATTAAAATTCGATCAAAATACAATGCATGGCCTGTATTTCTCATTTTTCCCACATTATATAGGATCAGTAGAAGCTTAGAAAAATACCAGAAATATTGTAGAACGAACGGATGGATAGTTGTGGATTTTTGCTACACGGCTAGAGCACTTCGACACCAAATAAATCACCACGACCAAAAATGCGACCAAACCACCTTGGAATCATTTTTCACAGAGTGTATATGATATAAGGGACATGAGAAAATTGACAAAAGAGTTGTACAAGGATCGGATGAATTTATTTGGAGACTTACCTCAAAACTAAGCCTCGACAAGAAAGTAATTCACACGGATCGAATCAGGCCACGAACACTCCCACACGTATTTTTCTAGCCTTCTATAGATGCCAAGGATCACAAGAAAAATGACCTTGCTGTTCCAGAAATTCGGATGAACACAAGGTGGGTTTTTGTTAGGGTTTTTGGATGTTTCGGTATTTTAGAGGAGGAGGTAAATGAGAATAATCTTTATAAAGGAATTGCCGAGTCCAAGGGGAAAGGAGATGGCATGAATTTCGGTATTTATCAAGATTAAATCAAGGATTTGTGATTTGATTTCAATTTTCCTTTTATAATACATATTCTATAATTAATAAGGAATTTTTAATGTGTTTAAAATGTAATTCGGCCCTAGCCTTCTTTTTGGTGATATAATACATTTTTTGTACTTTGAAAAATATTAGGGCTTGCCTCAAAATTATCTTGCTTGATTTGTAGTTCGTTTCCAGAGATTCGGAATTAATTCGGAACTTTAATTAAGCTTGAATTAAATTTTAAAGTTTCAGGGGTACTTTGGTAATTTTGCATGTTTTAGATTTTCGGGTTTTACAGACTTTAATAAGATAGGCTACTGCTGTCGAAGATCAATCATTGAGTGTATGGAAAGTTCTAATTATTCAAAAGAATATATTTGTGAAAAGATAAAGTTGTACACACAGACTTGATGCAAAATAATAAGACATTTTAAAGAGACAATTTGTGATACCATAAAATGAAGTAAAGACTAACCGTGGGCATAGACCGTAGAAAGACTAACCACCCATTTATCCAACCGCAAATCCTACATAATGAGGAAAATAAACATAATTCATTAAACTTAATCTTTAACAACAATAATCATTAATCATTAAATTTTTCTATAACATACAAAATAAATATTAATTGACATTCAAAATAATTACTTACTCTCGTGAAGAAGAATTTGGAGGCATAAGAACACAAATTAAAGTTTTCTGCAATTACTTACTCGATTGTTAAATCATAGTGAACCCAGTTCAGTTTGCCAATGCCTGCAACAAAATAATACAAAAAACTCATAATAGAAATAAAAAATGGACCAATGATATTTCATCAAACACTTGATGTGCAAGTTACAGTTCACACTTAAAATTTGATTTAATCACCTTAAATTTGATTGTTGACAGGTTCTTCATTCGCCATCACCTACAACAATGATCACAAAAATCCGAATTCGATAATTATATTTAATAAACTTTTAGAATAAATGAAAGTAATCACCATGAATTCGATAATTTGTTGAGAGGATGTTCATTCACCTTGACCTGCAACCATGGCCACCATAAATAGAGCAAAACTAAATTTTAGTGAAAAAACTTTTTTTCAAAAATTAAAAAGGATTACCTGAAACATGAATGGAATTGGAGCAAATTTGTAATATATATATATATATATATATTGGGAGACTTTCTTGCGAGAACCATCTTATCTGCGAAAACTGACAGAACCACCAAAAACATACATGCACGCCTTTTAAAAAAAAATTAAAATACATGCAAATCATCAATAATCGTAAGTATCCACCTATGTTCTTCAATATCATCATGAACTCATCCTCTTTTTTCACAAAAAGCTTACACACGGCCGCAATATTGTCATTGCACGCCTTATAAGAACATGCATGCACACCTTCAAAAAAAAATTTTGTATTTCCAATTTCTTATCAAATTCTTTAGAACAACCAGGTTTTTTTAAAAACATATATGTTGTTTTTAGAACATATATGCAAAAATACAATTATTGAAGGCGTGCATGTATGTTTTTGGTGGTTCTGTCAGTTCTCGCAGATAAGATGGTTCTCGCAAGAATATCTCACTATATATATATATATATATATATATATATATATATATATATATAGTGTTGTATTCTATGCAGTACCAATATTAGATACAGTACTTTACAGTACTATTAAAATGAATGTAGGCCATTGGATGAGTTTGATCAAAGGTTAGGATTAAAAGTGCCAAAATTGTAATTAAGTAAAAGATGAATGTTTTTTTTTTTTTTTTTTTTTTTTTTTTTTTTTTTTTTTTTTTTAATTAAACAAATGGCTGGAAGGGTAATATAGACCTTTCAAAACACATTAATCCTTTAAAAAAAATTAAAAACCGTCACTTTATTATAATAGATCCACTATTGTAGGGCATTTTTATCATTCAAAACCTAACCACTCACAATCTCTTTCCCAGAACATACACTCCCCACCAACACACAAATCATTGTCGACCGACGACCACCACCACTACCCATACCATCACTGCCGAACACCCGTCACACCGACGGAACTCCCACCACCTTCGAAACCCCACCACCATTGACACCATATATCACAGAAGGTTTCTTCAAGTGTTGTGTGTTTTTTTTTTAGTTTTTATTCTATATCTACATATATTTCATGTTCTGAACGTTTGTTTTGTAGATCTGTATATTGTATTTATAGATCTAAGTTTCTTATTTGTTTTGTAACAAAATTTTTTAGCCTTTCTGGAATCTTCACCCATCGTCGCTACCACACCTGGTTCGCCGGAATCTCCACAGGTGTGTTGTATTTTTTTGTTTTTGATCTGAAAAAATTCGATCTAAATTTGTTTTTGGCTTAATATTGTTTCGATCTGAATTTATTTGGCTTAAGATCTGAAAATGAAAGTTTATGGGTACATACATGTTGTTTAAAAAGATTGCAATGACACTCTTTTTTGTTACCTGACTGTGCACAAAAAAGTTGTGGTCTGTTTGTATGAATCGCCTGTTGTAAAGTCCTACATCTTAAGTTAGAGGCTTTGATACAACGGTACATTGGTAGTTTTTGTTTTTACGACATATGGCATAATTTCGTTGAATGGTTGGTTCCTTAATTGCTGAGTACATCTTTAAGGCTTTGAGGTTTTTTTAAATGATTACTATCTCATTTTTTTAAATGATTACTTACATGTGCATGCGTGTTTAAAGGTTTAATCTAAAATCAATGGAAGAGTGCATATGTGTCCTGTGGTTCTTACAAAGTCAATGAAAGGGTTATGCATATATGTTTTAAAGTTGATATGAAATAAAAAAATATTTATGCATATATGTTTAGATTGTGTAGATTGTGCATATGTGTTTTCTAGATGTTCATAATAAAAATAATTATAATTGTTTGCAATTACAGGTATTGAACATATTTTTGGAAGGCGTGCGAATATGTTTTAATGAATTTGACGAGAAAGTGCAGCGTACATATATGTTTTTGAAAGGGTACTCATATATTCTAATGAATTTGATGAGAAAGTGAAGCGTGCACGTATGTTTTGGAATAGTGCACACATGTTTCTGAATGACGGACACATCTATATTAAAGAAGATACATTTGTATTTGAATTGTATTTCATTTTGTATATACTATTTATGTTTTTGGTTTGTTATAAATTTAGAGTTTACATGTATGCGTTTATGTTTTTTATTATAAATTTTGAAGATTAAATAATATACACTAGAAACATATGTGCAATTACCATTTTGAACGAAACAACTTTGGTATCTAAACAATTGTACGCGTAAAACATATGTAAATTTACAATATTAAAAAAAAAAAAAAAAAAAAAAAAAACACATATGCACTTAATTTTTCTTAAAACATCTATGTTGAAAAAAAATTAAAAAATTCCGGAAAAAAAATATTTTTAAAATTCCGAAAATTAAGGGGTTTAAAAAACGTTTTTTAATAAAAAAAAAAAAAAAAAAAAAATTCAAAAACACAGTTAAAATGTGTTTATACTATTATACCCTTATGAATTAAATAAAAATATTTTTTAATACTAAATTCTTATTGGTCAAAAATGGTACTGTAAAGTACTGCATCTAATATGGGTATTGCATAAAACGAGCCCCTATATATATATATATATATATATATATATATATATATATATATATATATATATATATATATATATATATATATATATATATAAACAAACTTACAATCGAAACCCAAAATAGATTTGCCTTGAATCAAGATCATCCCGATTTTAGGGTGTGGACAACAAAGATGATTTTTTTTATATGGTTGATTGACTTTTTTGATCTGGTTTATATATATATATATATATATATATATATATATATATATATATATATATATATATATATATATATAAAACAAACTTACAATCGAAACCCAAAATAGCTTTTGCCTTGAATCAAGATCATCCCGATTTTAGGGTGTGGACAACAAAGATGATTTTTTTATATGGTTGATTGACTTTTTTGATCTGGTTTTGAGCATTTTGTGAGATTCGGTTACAAAGAATTTGAATGCTTTAATTAGTTAGCAAAAATAGGGAAGTTGAATGAGGATTGAAATGCGTTTTGAAGACGCTATTTTCGTTGTATACCTTCCGGATGAATTGAATAATGAAATGCAATGAGGTGTTGTACCGCATTAAATCTCTGACCAATAAGAGTAAAGACACATCAACAAATTAAATGCATGATGTGCTTCAAAGGTTTGTAAACTATTCACGTTTATTAGTACGTATAGATAGATTCATGAACCATTATCACAATAATATTTTATCTGATTTCAACAATATAACTTTTATTCGAATTTAAAGCTACAAAAGAAAAAAAAAAAAAAAAAGGGCTAAAGAATATACTACTAATAAAGACGTATGACAACAAAATCCCTGTATTTGAAAATCAAACTACAGTTTGCGGGATTTTGGCAGCTCTTGCACGCAACAGTCAACAACTCTACAAAACCCAAACCCCAACTCCTTTCATTTCATTTCACACTATCACTCAAAAAACAACACCAAATTTAAAAACCCTCATGTAAACACAGTGACACACACAGTGTATGGTTTACTACACCACCGACTATCCGTTGTCATCCTTCCTACCGTTTGCCACGTCAGCAACTTGCATTCACAGTTTCACTCACATAATCAAGGTACATCTTCATTTTCCAGTTTTCACTTTACTTCGATAACTGGTATGCCAATTTAACGCTACAATTTGGCATAGTTTATAGGATCGATAACGTTTATTTCTTATTTCAGTTACTTTATATTATTATGTGTTTTAAGGTATATATATCTTCATTTTCCAGTTTTCACTTTACTTCGATAACTGGTATGCCATTTAACGCAACAATTTGGCCTAGTTTATAGCATCGATAACGTTTATTTATTATTTCAGTTATTTTAAATACATATGTGTTTTATGAAACTGTAAATGTTTATGTTATAATTCAATAATGACTTTTTTCCCTAGAGTTTTGACTTAAGTTTTGGTTTCGTTACAAACTGTTTATGTTACAAAAAATTAACCTAACTTTTGGCCAGTTACGGTTGTATATCAGTGAAGATTAGTGCTATTTAATTAAAAATGTACCAATCAAATTTTGTTAATAAGCTAAATTTTGTTAAATAGGTAAAACTTGAGAAACCTCGAGATCTGCGTGTTAGCAACAATACCGTTTATTTGTCCTTCTTTTTATTCTAATTCTTGTACGAGTATTCAAATCCATATGCATTACGGAGTATTTGTTTATCTATATTGTTGAAATTTGTAACAGTAAGTTTTGGTGTGCATTAAACTGTGTTACCGACACAAGTTAACTACTACGAGTATTATTTAATTAATCCTTCATAGTAACTATTACTATATTATTTTATATGTCTATAAATTATGCAGGTTAAAAGGACCGGCTGCTGATAGTGATGTTGCCAGTTACCTATTCTTCAGAAGTTAGCTCCGTCGTTGACGTAGTACCATCACCGTCGTCGTCGCCGGCAGTGTCACGACGGAGCAAAAGTAGGTTTAGTAGCAAGCCTTCATGGCTTCTACTATCAATTTCTGGTAAGTGCCTTTTTAAAAAAAAAAAATTATAGCTTGTGAAATTTGAAGATTTGTCAACTTGTTTGATATAAGTGTGATTTTTTATCTATTGGAAATTGGGTTTGTAAAGTTTAAAGTGGAAAGTGTATGAATTTAATGGTGAGTGGAGATTTGGGTCACATGTTTTAAGTATTAATTACTCCATGATTAAGTAATATTGTTAATTACTCCATGGTGAGTGGAGATTTGTGAATTTAATGGTCACTTTTGTTTTAGATAGTGTTTGTAACAGAGTAATTATGTTATACTCCCTTCGTTTCGTCTCAAAATTATTGTCCCATAACAAAAAGCACATTTTTTTTAGAAAACATCACTATTACTATTTTATCTCTCTTACTTTTTTGCCAAATGACAAGTTTACCCTTAACCAATTAATTAATACTTCATTAAAGTTTGTAATATTAATTTCAACCAAGGGTAATATAGTAAACTTTACCAAACTCCACTACTTATTCACTTTTCATTTTTGGTATGGGACAATAATTTTGGGACGCCCGGAATGAAAAAATGGGACTATAAAATTGGGACAGAGTAATTAGTATATATAGTATATATATATATATATATATATGATTTTATGGTTGTATTTGGCGACAAGTTTTGTGAAGCGTTTAGATTTTTTGTTTAAACGCTCTAATCTGAATAGGTTTATAAAACAAACAACTAGTGTTAACTTTCGCTTTACCAAACATAGCCTACTTCAAATGTCTAATTTAACAATTTTGTAGGCAGCGTTAATGCACGTAACTCTGTTCGGAAGATAAAAACGTAACAATATGTTTGTTTTAGCAATGAGACCCAAAACTTCAGGCTTTTTTAACTACTGAACTATTTTTTTAGCAAAAATGTGCTTTGAATAGTTGATCTTTAACATTTAGATGTTCGTGTAGTGTATTTTATATCTGTTGATAATAAATAGATAGTAGAATTTTCTTTGGAACACAATAAGGCATTGACACGACCTAACTTTAATACATGATAAGGAATTTGCAATGTGACAAGCATCCAATGTTTTTAAAAAGTAATTCAAAGTTGGTATGTCATAGAAAAAAATGGGCTTGCTATTTAGTTGGATGCATTAAATTTTTGATACAAATGTATTTTTCTAAATATATAAAAGTACGCTCAATTTTGTTAAAAAAAATAAATCAACGGCTGGGATTGAACAGATTTTAGACATTGAAACATCTTCTCATTGTCAATGTCTTGTCATATAAGTTTTGGGTTTTTGAGTCTGCCCTATGAGTAGGGGCTATAACAGGACACTGCAAACTGTAATGCTATTTATTACACACTATTTACCAAGTTTTACCCTTCTTCTTTTTAACATTGGTTGGTTGGTTAGGGAATTTATTGAAGTTACTGTATTTGTTTGAATTTTGTTTCATTTTTTTAATTGACTTGCTAGAGTATTAAATGGATAGGACCCAGGAATATAGACATGCAACCCCTTGTAGGTCTCATATGTCACCATTGATACTGTAAAATAGCTGGAGAATAAATGTAACATTAGAAAGACACTTTTATCATTACAAAAAATTCGGTTTGTGTTACATTTTTGCTTAAAATCATGCAAGTATGTTGAACACATTGATAGAAAGACTTGTTACAAACTATGTAGAATTGTGTTTTTATATGGATAGCAAAGTCAAAGTGCATTGAGTTTTGGTATTTTTCATTTTTTTTTTGTTTCGTTTGATTTGTTTTAGCTACCTTTGGCTGGTTTAAATATTTTAAAGCCATCATTTATACCATTTACTCATATTAAATTGTGATTAGTTGTGGAAGATATTTTTTGAAGAGAAATGATGGACTGTCATAAAGATTTGCATAATTTTAAGCCTAAATGTGGGTCTGTTTTGTTTTTTTGGTTTGTGAATACTTCCGTAGCTTCAACAAAATGTTGACATACATGCTTAATCATAAAATTATTCACAACCTTAGCTTTAAGAATCATTTCATCACTTGAGCCCACAAGATTTGAGTGGTATGAAATAAATACGGATATAAGACGTTGGAAAAAGCAATTGTTCTTTTAGCAGTTGGTGAAGAATAAGAATCTTTTGTGTATAAAACTTGGTTTTGAAATAGATTTTGGAGGGATAAGTTACTCTGCTAGACTCTGTAGTCTGTACCCAAAAGATCTTTATTTTTATTTTCTTATGAATACTCACTTTCACGCTTTTTTTTTCTTTTCAAACACCAAAAGTAACACCGTCCTAGAGTTCATTCAAAACTAGCTGCCAAAAAATAGAAAGCTTACATTTATTTCTTTGTCTTCTTTGGTTTCAAAATTTGAAATGAACTTTTTTCTTTTTTGTTCTTTTGCTTTGGATTGACAATATTACTTGGAATGAAAAAGTAATTACTAAAAATAGCTGAACATAATATGAGGATGTTAAACAACATAAAAACATACCCAAAGCCTGAATCTTCTATAATAGATTCAAATTATGTTTTTATGTTCTTTAACATGCTCATGTTATGTAGATGAGCTTGGTTCATGACATTTCTTAACAAGTCGGCTGGTTCTGAGATTTTAGAAATGTGATACTAATATTAAGATTCCAAATACTGTTAGACAAATTAGCTTCATTAGTTAATTAGATTGGTTGTATCTTCAGCCAGGCCTTATTGTGTGGATGGGCCTGGAGTTCTATCTTCTAAGGATTTTCATGTTTCTTTATACTTAATAAATAGTACTCCTAAATTTAATAAGCCCATGACTTTAGTGGGTTTGAAGTACTACTTTGAACAACATAACAACTGCGGTATTAATACATTTCATTTGGATAAAATGCAGACATCGAGGATAAAGTACAAGCAATTAACACAGAAAACAAGCCGGATACATTTGGGGAACGTGCAGACTTCTACTACCGGAAGCGCCCAGAACTCCTTGCTCTAGTTCAAGACCTTTACAATCGTTACCTTTACTTGGCTGATCGTTACACTCGTACACTCTCCAAACAACAACAACAAGAACTTCTACTTGAACAGGCAAAAGAACATATATGCCCCATTTCTGATGATATTAACGCCAATGCTGATTATTCGGATGATGCCCAAAGCTCAGTTTCGTACCAACCCCCAACCCAACCTGAAAAACCTAATGCCTCAGAGTTGGTAATCTCAGAACTTGTGATGAAGTTTGTGGAGTATGAAATCGCCGTGGATGAGCTGCAGAGTTTGGATACGATTCAGGTATTAAATTTTATGCTGCATTGTTTATATCACATCTTTATTCAAAAACTATATTATTTGGTAATGGTAGGACCACTAGAAAAAAAAATGTACTAAATTCTTTTGTTACTGTTACATGTTACAAGTCACAACAATGCAGATGTATTTAATATTTAAACTTAATGTACTATATATTCATCAATTCATACCAATGGATTCAATTTCTTGAATAATTTTCCTGCATCAAATGGTAAAAAATATATCAATATGTTTGCTTTAAGGTTGCATACTTTGTTAACTAATGATAACATGTTGCTTCAAAATTGTTAAAATAGAAGTACATTACATATATTGGTAAAGAGTAATATTACTATGTTGCATTAAACTTTAAGAAATTACATGGAAAAATAGTATGGAGTAATTATTCGCATAAGATTCTTAGAAAAGTACCTTGCATATATTATCAGGAAAATGTGTTATAGATTGAATATTTTCGTAAAATGCATTTGAGTCAAAGACTCGCCCTACCTGGGTATCCTCAATAGGAAAACCTCATTCGTTTACTGATTATGCTATGCATATGATATTTTGCGTTTTCTTGCATTTGGCTCTTATTTTTTTGTGTTTGCAGGAAGAGTCTAAGAAGAAAATAGAGTTGCAGCAAAGTTTATTAGAGGTGTTAGAATCCGAGCGTGTGGTACTAACAAATGAAAACTCTAGGCTAGCATCAGAGTCATTGTTCATGAAGCGTAAAGCAGGGGAGCTTGCAAGATGTGTGTTATTGGAACGAACAGAAGACCACCGCGTGTTTGTCCTAAGTCGTAAAATCGATGATCTCCAAGGTCAAATATACGAGTTAGAGAAAAGGAACAAAGAGTATTACGACAAGTTAACAAAACTACAAGTGGGAGAGAACAAAGATGAAGGTAAAAAGAACAACATAAGCATCAACATAAAGAGGTTGATGGTGAAAAACAATGGTGATAGTTGTAGCAGCATTAGCTGGAGTGGTGAAGATGAAACAGGTTTCTCAATGAGTAGTACGAGCAACAGCAGCACATGTACAAGTCTCGCTCAGGTGATGAAGGACAAGAGCAAGAAGAAGTTGTTTTGCCCACGTGGCGGAAATGGTGGAAAGAAGGTGTCTGGTTGGTGGGACCGGGTGAAGAAGTTTGATATGTTCATGTGTGGACCACATCTTGATGCTACTTGCTGAGTAGGTAACTTGCAGTAACTAGTAACTACTAATCGGTAATTACCATTATCTTTTGTTGAAGAAAATACTCTTGTCTTTAATGGGTTGCCTACTTTTCTTAAAGGAAAAGTATGTTGAAATTAAACCGTATCGTATTGTTGTAATTATTAGTTAATGTTGCAACGAAAGTAGTTTCCCAACCGTATCGAGTCGTTGTTGCAGTTTTAAATGTTTGATAAGCTTGGTAGTGTTGCATGTATTTAAGGTGATGTTGATATCTTAAGGAAAATCATTTGTAGAAGTAAGACTAAGTATTGCTAATGACTATAAATGTGTTCCGTCAAGGGGTTCCTGTTAAATGAACTTACTGCTCAATTTGTGGTGGTTGTTTGGATTTAATTGATCATGTTTTGTTAAGTTGTCCGTTGGTAAACCCTATTTGGCGGAAAACATTCAGTTGGTGAATGATTTTTTTCCTCTGCCGTCCAACCTTTACAAGTCTAAAGCAGTTGTTTAGTTGCTCCTTTCTAAACTCGGATGTTACCTCTTTTTTCAAGCTGTTCCAGACTTCCAGGGGTGGTTTATGCATTTGTAGATGGCGATATTCCATGGTACACACAATTCACTGTGATCATTTTTCTACCCTTGACATTGATCTTTTTCATCAAATTCAAACATCTCTTTGATATCATATGGATATCGGCCAGGAGCTCGAATTCTTAGTTTGAACCCTTCTTTGGTGACGGCTCATTCAAGAGGCATAGATTAACTCGATTTCATGATGGTGCCTTCTAGTATTCGTCGTTTTGGTTCACTTTTCCGAGGGTAATTCTTTGCCAAAGATCCTCTCTAGCTTTATTTGGTGAATGTTCTTTCCGCTTCGCGCAGTTGGATCTTTACCAAAGATCCTCTTTAGCTTTTTGCATAATCGGGCATTGCATCTTTTTTATACAATCTTAGCCTGTTCATAAAAGAGACTTTAGAATGCAATTCAGTAAAGATACTCGACGATCTCAAAAGCCCAGTCAACGAAAGAGTTTAGCCTTAACCAAACACATCATAGGCAAGATTCCTTGAAAAAACATAAATAAATGATTTGACGTAAGCCTGATTATGGAGTATGGACCGTTGGAGGCTGGCCTATGACCCCCGCCTTGGAACACTAGGCGTAGCACATAACTGATAACATTGGGTATTTGTGTACTCTCATATTTGATTCGACACTCCTAAACGTGCCTTAAACAGTTATAAGTTAAATATAAACCGCTTTAACTGTTTGTACATTAAGTGCCCCAATCAAATTTATTAGCGTGCGAGTCATTTCTCATAACTAAAACATCGTTTCTAACAAAAAAAATCTAACTGTTATTGTTTTGTTAGTCCTAGTTTTTTTTTTTTTTTTTTTTTTTTTTTTTTTTTTTTTTCAAATAGAAAGAAAAAAATGACATGTTTCGTCCTTGTCGTTTACCCCAAATAACACGTTTAGTCCATATTTCATTTTAATTACACCACATATATCTATTTTTAAACATGTTACCAGACAGTCTCTATTTTGGATGGGACGTTAGTTTCTCCGTTAAGAGTTACTAGTAAAATAATATTTGCACCATTAGTCCTCATTTTTTAAAATAAATTAAAAAGGGGCAGGGATCGAACTTGGGTCTTTCACTTCACAAAGTAACACCCCAACCACTGGACTAAGCGTCCCAGTGGTATAATATACCATTTCACATTTGTTTTATCCTTTTTTCGTTGGATTTAATATCCGTTTTTATACGTTTTGTCCATTTTTATACATTTTCATCTGTTTTATACGTTTTTGTCCCTTTTTATTACGTTATCGTTCGTTTTTATACGTTTTTGTCCGTTTCTATACGTTTTCGTCCGTTTTTATACGTTATCGTCGTTTTTATACCGTTTCATTCGTTTTATACGTTTTCGTCCGTTTTTATATGTTTTCATAAAATATTCGGTTTTCGATATAGTAATAAAAATTTTTTTGGTGCATAAAATCTATATAATTAAATAAATAAATAATTTAAATTATGTAATTCGGGTCGGTGTTCGGTTTAATTCAATTTGAAATCGGTTCGATTTTCGGTTTTACAAAAAAAAAAAACGGAACTAATCAAACTGAATAAATCGAACAACGCGATAACCGAAATGATATAAAAAGTCACAGATTTAATAGACAAGCTAAAGAAATAGCAAGCCTTATTTCAATAGACAAGCTAACAGAAACACAACTAAAATTGTTTGGGCCCAAGTTCATTTAGCCCATTTTCATTTGAAGTAATTTGAAGAAATAAGAAAGCCTAGTTATTGAAGGTAATTGCAATAGAGCCCATCGTAGTTTAAAGTACTTAGAAGAAAGCCTAGTTATTAAAGTCCAACACATGTGACTTGTTTTTAATTTTGTCTATTCTTGACTTCTTGTTGTGATAATGGGTCCTATGAGAATGTCCAATCTCTATGCCAGTTCATCTCACATTTGATCCACAAGTAAGTTTACATCGGTCTTCTTTAACATGTGGTGTGCGGGTACATAATACATTGAGAATGAATGTGATGATGGTAATGAAGAACAAGGTATGTGGACAAATAAAGAAAAAAATTATTTGATTTTTTGAGAAACAATAAGTGCAAAATAGCGTCTAACTTAACAGTAAAGACGTACAAAAGTTCAAGACTTGAATAAAGTTGGTTCAAGATTGATCGAGCAAAGATCCAGAAAAGAAATACACGTCTGTGTTCACTAGGGACAAGAAGGTTCGTTTAGCCACAAGTCCATGGACATTCATGTAATCCAGAAAAGAAATACACGTCTGTGTTGTCTTACGTGCTTATTAACCTTACAACATTCTTGCGATATACCTTTAGAGAACATTTAGCAAAACTCGAGTGAACATCAAAATGCGTTAATGAGCTGATCGAAGCAAAAATACCTACCACCAAACATTAATTTGAAGATATTTAACTAGGACTTTAGTACTACTTTCGAATTTTAAATGGAGTGTGACTTATTCAACTCCATTATATAGTATGTTACTATGTTTAATGCTACTTTTGACTTGTTCATATTGATGTTGCATCAAGATATCATAACATTTTTTGCGATGTTTTATACTGCTGTCACCATATATCCCTACATTATATATGGTAGAAATGGATTCGTTTATTCGTAAATGTATGCACAGCACTAATAATGGGCACTCAAAGAGAAGATTTCAAGCATTAATATATACAGTTAGAACATCAGCAAATGGCATCTGCATTGTGAGGTATGGGGTTTCTTTCAAACACACCCCATATTCCTTGGGTCCCCTACTCTAAAATCTCATAGATAATGACATCAAAGATGTAAATTTTCATACATAAATCATTTTCTTTCTCTCTATAATATGTTATACACTTGTACTATAGTACATATGTTACTTAATTAGTTTCTATTATATTATTATAGCTTGAGGTTGGTAAATGATGCTTTTACTTGTATCATCCTCCCATGTGATCAATGGCTTATTCAATTGAATTAAGAAAGGTGATGGCAAAAATTCATCCGTCCGTTCCGGTCGCCCTAACATGCTCTATATCTCATTAGATTTGTATCCAAATATTCTTATCATTTAGTGCATAGCTAGCTTAATTAGTTAAGCACACTTAATTGTATTCAAGATACTTCGAGCAATCATTTTATTGTTGAACTGAGACTAAATAGCACCTAGATAGATCAAACTCGATTAACATCTTTTTACAAGATGACACCATAAATAGGTGATTATCATTGAGCGTCTAAGTTCTTGAGATTACATTGGTATGTTTGACTTGTTTTTTGGCAATTGAAGTTTAGTTAATGGAGGTTCAATGTAATATAGACTTTAACCGAATAAAACTCTTAATTGACACGAAAAAAATAAAAAAAAAATACAAGATGATATCATCATATCCATGTAAATATGAAATATAAGACTGCATTATGGTGGGTTATAAGCACCGTGCCTATTTTTTTAACCCAACCGGGTCTAGTACCTAGGTTGTCATTTCATTTTTTTTTTTTTTTTTTTTTTTTTTTTTGTTTTTGTTTTATGTTGGATAGCGACTAAAACAAAAAAGGTGAGATATTGAAATAAAAAGGGGCACGTGTTCCTCCTTTTGTTGGATAGCGATGGATAGCGAGCGAACAAAAAAAAAAAAAAAAAAATCAAGCAAAAGAAATAAAAAAAGTTGGATAGCGATGGATAGCGAACAAAAAAAAAAAAAAAAAAAAAAAACATCAAGCAAAAGAAATAAAAAAATGAAGGAGCACATTAAATATTGCTACATTAAATAACTACAACAACAACTGTTATTATTAAATTGAACGATAACGTCAACACATTATTTCAAAACAACAAATATGAAGATTATTCATTTCATTTAAAACAACAACATCTACGACATATGAAGATTATTCATATTATTTAAAAGATCATGAAGCCTTGCACTCGACTGACAAGCGTGATCCTCAGGATTCCTTGCCAATTCTAACTCCATCTCCAGCGTCTTTATTCTTGTCATCAACAGCTTGTTTCTTGCTTCAAGCTGGTCAATCTTATTAGCGTTAGCAACGCAGTCTGAGCACTGCGTTGAAGAAGAGGCTCGACTAAAGTGCCTCCTTTGAAACTCATCCTTCCACATAAAGTACCGACAACCATAGTCATCTGTTCCTGGCTGTTACATGTTAAGAAAATAATAAGAAATGTATTATTAACAAACAAATAATTTACATAACTAAGCAAACATATGATTACTTACCACTGAAAGAGGACATGCGTAATACGGTTGACCATAACTATGTTCTTGACGGGATATCCTCTCTTTAATGAATCCGTTCTTACAGCGACACATGTAAGGAGTATTTTGTTCCACCTGGCCAAATAATTAATTCAAATGATACAAACAGTTATTTACAACATAAACATAAATAAGTAATGTATTGTTAATTTAAACAATACAAGATAGGGTGTTCACAAATAATCGGATAGAAAGACTAAGCTTGTTATATATATTATTTACAACATTAATCATTTACATTAATCGATGACTATATAATGATTCCCACTCGGATGCAGCTTCGGATCTGTGCCTCCTCCATTGTGGGTGAAGATACGGAAGTGGAGAATGTTCGTCTAGCGTCAGAACAATGAAATGACCTACTTCGCCCCCCACACGGCCTATCACAAGGGGGTCAGTTCTTTGTGAGAAGTCTGGACCACTAAGAAGCGGAAAACATATATTCCAACCCCCCATTGATGAGGTGAAAAGTGTACCGCTTTTAAGGGTCATTTAAGCCCGAAATCGTATTTATTTGATCAAATATTGCCCTAAATCGTTCCTTTTGTCATTTTAGGTACTTTTGAGGAGAAATCTGGAAAAGGAGGCATTTTGGACGTTTTTGGAGCATAAAAGTGAAGAAAACGGCAAAGTCTCAAGAATCGGCTAAAAGTTACTCTTGACGGCGTCACAATTAACATGGGACGGCGTCATTCCTTGGCAAGAAAAGTTGGATGTGAAATTTACTCATGACGGGCCAGTGAGTTTGCATGAGAATTCTGACGGCGTCACGCTTTAACTAAATCAAGGGCGTCACGGCTTAAATCATAAGGGGACGGCGTCACGTTCAGGATCCGACGGCGTCAAGCCTTGATAAGCCAGAATGGATTTTTGAAGAGCTAAAGAGGGACGGCGTCAAGATGGTCATCCGGGAACCCTAAAAGCGGCGAGGTGACGGCGTCACAATCCATAAGGTGACGCCGTCAGATGTCAAAGTCTATATATAGTTTTCTAATTTTTTGTCATTAAAGGAGAGCTTAGTGTGTGGAATTTTGGGATAAAACCCTAAGACGATTTTAGCTACTTTTTCAGGGCTTTTTGCCTTGAGATCTTCCATGTTTCATTGAAAGATAAGTTATCAATTAATCATTCAATATGTCTATGTGTTGTTTGATTCTATCTTATGCTTGTCTTTTGTTTAACATGTTAGGCTAATTTTATCTTGTGTTTGCTTAGATCTAATGAAACCTAGCTATTGATTATTGGTTGTTAGTGTGTTATTAGTTGTATTGGATGATTGTTTATCTATGTTAGGCTTAAGAAAACTGGCTAACTTCCTATTCGGTAACTTGCTTGAACGTCTTAAGAAACATGAACCAAACGCGTACTAAAGGTTTTTATGGTTGTATTTAATGCACAAGCGAATTCTAGTGATCCCATGTTAGGAGCTTCCTAGCCGGCTCGACATAGGAGTGAAGTAGGAGTTTGTAGAGTTTGGGGAAGTAAGTACGCCACCCCACGAATGGTATTAAGGAATACACCCGTCATCCACGCGACTAATACACACTAATTAACCGGTAAAAGATAGTTAGGGAGTAAGGAAATCTAAGTAAACACATTTCTCTACACATAAGTTTCTCACCACTTTTCATTTTTGTTATTTTATTTTATTTGCATTTGTAGTAATTTGGGTTAGTTGACTAGCAACTAATTCCGCCCACTCCTTCAAAACCCGAGATTTTACTTGCTTTCATAAAATTATAAAAACATAAAAAGAATCTTCCTCAACCCTTAGACCTAATTAGAGTAGCCTTTCACACCTAACGAACACTATTCCCTGTGGAGAACGATCAATCCCCCGTACTTACCACTACACTATACTACATCGGTCAGGTACACTGCCTGGTGGGGTTGTAAGCCTCTTGAGATCCCTCGAGAGGTAAAACCTGTTGTAAGGTTGCAAAACCCACGCATCAAGTTTTTGGCGCCGCTGCCGGGGAATAGTTATTGTTTAGGTTGAATTTTTATTTCTATTAGGTCTACTCACTAGATTCCTTTCTAGTGAGATTTTTTTTTATTTTATTTTTCTAGGTTTTCTTTAGTCTATCTATTTTCTTCGTGTCTTTGTTCGTAACCATTACCATCCGACATCATGGAAGATGGTAATATCCTTAACCCACACAACCCACCACCACAACAACCACCACCACCTCCTAGAGCCCGTACTTTAGGAGAGTATTCCCGTCCTAGCCACCACGGCTATCGAAACACCATTGAGCTCACACAAGGAGCCAATATCACACCCTTGCGATCCGACACCATCCGGTTGGTGCAAAGCGGATGCGCATTCCATGGACTTCGTTCTGAAGATCCTAATCAACATCTCAAGGACTTTCTTAAAATCGTTGATTCTATAGACCTTGATGTTGCCACTCGAGAGACGACCCGATTGCGTCTCTTCCAATTCTCTCTGCGGGACCAAGCTAGTCAGTGGCTAGAACGTCAACCCGCAGGATCCATCACCTCTTGGGATGATCTCACCACTCGTTTCCTTGCTCAGTTTTTCCCACCGGGAAGAACTACCAAGCTAAGGAATGATATCTTGATGTTCCAACAACGTCAAGGCGAAACTCTCTATGAGGCATGGACTCGATTCAAGGACTTACTCCAAAAAGTCCCTCACCATGGCATAGAACTTTGGCTCCAAGTCCAAATCTTCTATGACCATATCAATCTCTCCACGAGGCAAACCATTGACCAATCGGCCGGTGGCAAGCTACGTGATCTAAGTGCGGAACAATCATGGGCTCTCCTAGAGGATCTTGCTCTTTATGACAACGAAAGTTGGAGTGATCCCCGTGATTTGAATAAAACGGTCAAGGCAATATCTTTGCCTTTGAACAATTCAAGCACTTCCGACCGTAGGATCATAGAACTTGAAAACCAAGTCAAGTTTCTCATGAAATCCTACGAGGCTCCTAAACCTTCAAGCCAAGTGAACAAAATCACTTCTTCATGTGAGTTATGTAGTGGTCCCCACGACACTCGTGATTGCATGGAACTCCCCGAACAAGCTTTTGTGGACTACGCATCATCGCGTACCGACGGAGCGGGAGACAAGTGGTACACTTTCAAGCCCGAGCCAAACCCTTATGGTGATTCATATAACCCCTCATGGAAAAATCACCCGAACCTTAGGTGGAAACAAAACCAAAACACACAACAACCCAATTCTTCCAACCCACCTACTCGTTTCCAATCAAGCGGTTCCAACTCGAACCGTACTTTCAACAACAATCCTTCCGGCAATGGTAGTACCAATAACTTTGAAGGATTGATGTCTCAATTTATGGCATCTCAAGAAGCTCGGATAGCTAGATTCGAGACCGAATTCAATCAACAACAAACTGAGATGACCAATAAAATTGACAACTTGTTGAAAGCCCTCCATAACCAAGTGTTATCACCTCCACATAAGGACGCTAGGAACACAAATAGCGGACCCCAAGTAAAAGTCCCCTCTTCATCCAAACACGTCCACTTTGTCAACATTGTCACTATTAAACAAATTGATAGGAATGAGGATAATAGTGAACCTAAGGATGAGGATAGGAAAGTCGAGGTTGATAAGGAAGTTAGGACAAGTGTGATTGAAGAAGTAGATGATGATGAGGACTACTTCAATAGGCTACCCACTAAGGAAGAGCGCGCATATCATACAAACTTATTCGATGACCCCGAAACACCATACTTCCTAGGTAAACCAATCATTGAAATAGGCGACCCTTCTAATCTCAACATACCATGCAACATCGGACATCTACATGTGTGGAAAGCTTACATCGACCTTAGATCGCCCATAAACATCATGACTAGAGCCCACTACAACTTGATAATGAAAAATCAACTTGGGTATAGGATGTTCCCTGACAAGGGTTGGATGAGTAACTTCACGGGAAGAGTTAAGGGATTACCGGTTTATGTAGGAAACTTCACCTATGTCACCGACTTTGTAATTGTAGAAGATATCCGTCCAATAGTCGATGCATCCTTGACTCAAGTGGTATTTGGAAAACCATTTGTTGAGGTCTCTAGAATGACTTATGAACCTTCCTTAGGGATAGTTAGATTTAAGGATGAGACCGATGAAGTAAGCTACCAAATGCCATATAAGATAGAACAATTCCAACACTTGTCAAATGTTGAGAAGGAGCTTAAACAAGCGGTCTACTATAGGAATGATAAGGATAGAAGTAAAGGAGTAGACTATGTTATGGAAAGGATATTCGGTTTCTACAAGGATTGTTTGAAATTAGGACCGGAATATAAAACCGGGAAGGAGAATGGCCTAGGAACCGTGACCGATGATGGAGTCACGTAATATACGTGACTTTGAGTCTAGCTACAAGACTCGTTAATAAAGAAAAGCGCTTCTTGGGAGGCAACCCAATCTTTATTTATTTTATTTGCTTTTTGTGATCATTTGTTTGTGTGCTTGTTTTATTTGTTTCCGTATGTGTGTTTAATTTTTATCATTATTGATTCATGTTCAAGACTAAAATTGTGAAAATGCTTTATGTTGTTTTTAACTTCGTCTTAACTACATATAAAGGTATTTTGCAAAAGATAAGTGTAAGGGAAATCTAAATCGGTTTATTAGAACACAAATTAACATGAATCGTAATAATAATAAATTAACATACATATTCGTGTTTGTTTGAGTCAAATGCTTGTATCGAGTCATAATGATGTTTTGCAGGATTTCCAGGAAGTAAGTTAAAGGTTTTTCCAGAAATTTTCCGGAAACTTAAAACGAAAATTTTTGTCAGGTCATTTCTGACGGCGTCAGGGTTATAACCTGACGGCGTCAGATTTAATTTCCAGAAATTTTTGAAAATTTTGTTTTCATAAAAAATTTTTATTAAAATCTCCAACTTATAATCTCCAGGAATCTGCAAAGTTATCATTCCACAAGCATTATATCCTTATATATAGATTTTATCCCGCCGATGTTATGCAGGTTTTCGTGTTTGTTTTCTCAGGTTCACAGGTTATTTTGGACAAGGAAATGTTTTGAATCAAGCTTATGGCGATGCATTAGTCATGGAGCTTCAACATTCTCTTTGGAGGAAGATTTAACCGTGTAAATTCATTATCCAACGAGCGAATCAGGGGAGTATTTGATTTCATTCTTTTACTTTATTCTTTTACATCTTGTTATTTGAACATTGGGGACAATGTTCATCTTAAGTGTAAGGGGAGGGTAAAAGTACGATTTTAGAGAATACAATTGCGCTTGATTTTTGTTTGTTTGATGGTAGATGTGTAATAAAACTGAGAGAAATACTTGTTAAGGTAATTTTAGTGCCAAATTTAAAATTTTTTACAACATATAGGAGTGAAACTTTGATCTTAATGAGCGTCTCACGGATAGGAGTTATATGACTAGCACAAAAGCCGTACCACTAAAAAATTTTCCACCCCCAAATATGTGAGGTTCGCCCCTAGAATTGGTAGGAAAAGCATTTATGCTATGATGTGTGTACCGGTAGCACTTAGATTCTAGAACTTGCGTTAGGACCATTCCGAGGCCACAAGTGAGACTACATTCGTGTAGTTAGATTTACTACATGATAAGAGGCATTAGGATTAACCCATGTTTTACACCTGTGTTTTTGTTATAATTACATTGGCTACATTGGTCAAGTAATTCTCCCACACCCTTTGCGTTGTACTCATTTTTAGTACACGATACCCCTAGTACACCCCTCAGAGCCTATCTTTTCGTTTCAACCTTTAAGCATTTTACTTAAAGGAAGAATTTGTTTACACCCCACTAAAATGTACACCCAAATCGCCTTAGCCTACCTTGTATGCACTCATTTTTAGTGCATTATTGTTACAACATTTGTTTAAACCCAAGTTAATTATCTAGTTGATTACATGGTTGCTAAGTCGAGTCATATCCTTGTACATATTGTTTTGGGACGATTGGGACTCATGGGTAAAGTACTAGTGTAATGGAGTAATGGGGAAGAACATCATTTATTACCCCCATATGTGCTAAATGTTTTAAAAGTACTCCAAGTTTTTCAATTATCTTAATTCGAGTAATTAGAATAGTTATTTGTAAAGTTATGTAAAAGTTCAAGTGTAAGGGGATGCAACGCCCCTATGATGTATTATTTTGGATGGTAGGGTAAAAGTGTATGCAAAAAAAAAAAAAAAAAAAAAAGAAAAAAAAAAAAAAAAAAAAAAAAAAAAAATCGAAAAAATCAAGAAAAATACAAAAAAATGAGAAAAAGAAAAATAGAAAAAACATACGGACTACCATCCCGTTTTATTTTATGTTTATTTTATGTTTATGTTATTTTGTTTCTAGCTTAAGATCGAGTCTAGTCTTGGCTTAGCAACATTGTATAGTACATGTAATTGATCAAGATCTTTAACTCGCCACCAGTAAAATATCCCGTATCCAACAAAACCGTGTTTTCCTTTTCCCTACACCTAACGTTATAACCCATTTAAAAGCCCTCTTTGATAGTTTATCTTAGGTGCTTACGCCTAGTGGAGGAGGTTTTCGATCCTTTCCCAAGCCTATGGTAATCTATTTGCTATGACAGGTAGTGAGAGATATTTTCCGTTTTCATTTATGAGATTTATTTTGATGACACTTGAGAGATGTGAGTATCTAAACACTACTTGTGAGGTGCTAGTATGTAATCTCCGTGCTTATTATGATTGAAGTGGAACGATTATTTGTTGTAATTACTTTTATGTTTGCATTAAATGACCCCTAACTTGTATTTTGATTAGAATAAAAGCGCATTTGCTTGAGGACAAGCAAATCTCAAGTGTAAGGGTATTTGATGAGGCGAAAAGTGTACCGCTTTTAAGGGGTCATTTAAGCCCGAAATCGTATTTATTTGATCAAATATTGCCCTAAATCGTTCCTTTTGTCATTTTAGGTACTTTTGAGGAGAAATCTGGAAAAGGAGGCATTTTGGACGTTTTTGGAGCATAAAAGTGAAGAAAACGGCAAAGTCTCAAGAATCGGCTAAAAGTTACTCTTGACGGCGTCACAATTAACATGGGACGGCGTCATTCCTTGGCAAGAAAAGTTGGATGTGAAATTTACTCATGACGGGCCAGTGAGTTTGCATGAGAATTCTGACGGCGTCACGCTTTAACTAAATCAAGGGCGTCACGGCTTAAATCATAAGGGGACGGCGTCACGTTCAGGATCCGACGGCGTCAAGCCTTGATAAGCCAGAATGGATTTTTGAAGAGCTAAAGAGGGACGGCGTCAAGATGGTCATCCGGGAACCCTAAAAGCGGCGAGGTGACGGCGTCACAATCCATAAGGTGACGCCGTCAGATGTCAAAGTCTATATATAGTTTTCTAATTTTTTGTCATTAAAGGAGAGCTTAGTGTGTGGAATTTTGGGATAAAACCCTAAGACGATTTTAGCTACTTTTTCAGGGCTTTTTGCCTTGAGATCTTCCATGTTTCATTGAAAGATAAGTTATCAATTAATCATTCAATATGTCTATGTGTTGTTTGATTCTATCTTATGCTTGTCTTTTGTTTAACATGTTAGGCTAATTTTATCTTGTGTTTGCTTAGATCTAATGAAACCTAGCTATTGATTATTGGTTGTTAGTGTGTTATTAGTTGTATTGGATGATTGTTTATCTATGTTAGGCTTAAGAAAACTGGCTAACTTCCTATTCGGTAACTTGCTTGAACGTCTTAAGAAACATGAACCAAACGCGTACTAAAGGTTTTTATGGTTGTATTTAATGCACAAGCGAATTCTAGTGATCCCATGTTAGGAGCTTCCTAGCCGGCTCGACATAGGAGTGAAGTAGGAGTTTGTAGAGTTTGGGGAAGTAAGTACGCCACCCCACGAATGGTATTAAGGAATACACCCGTCATCCACGCGACTAATACACACTAATTAACCGGTAAAAGATAGTTAGGGAGTAAGGAAATCTAAGTAAACACATTTCTCTACACATAAGTTTCTCACCACTTTTCATTTTTGTTATTTTATTTTATTTGCATTTGTAGTAATTTGGGTTAGTTGACTAGCAACTAATTCCGCCCACTCCTTCAAAACCCGAGATTTTACTTGCTTTCATAAAATTATAAAAACATAAAAAGAATCTTCCTCAACCCTTAGACCTAATTAGAGTAGCCTTTCACACCTAACGAACACTATTCCCTGTGGAGAACGATCAATCCCCCGTACTTACCACTACACTATACTACATCGGTCAGGTACACTGCCTGGTGGGGTTGTAAGCCTCTTGAGATCCCTCGAGAGGTAAAACCTGTTGTAAGGTTGCAAAACCCACGCATCACATATATTCCAACCCCCCATAGATATAAATGCAACGGGTCGTCTAATCAGTTCTGCAATAATCAACCCCGTGTTTGTCATTTCCATGTAGCGATCAGGCGGTGCACTTCCATCTCCGAACCAGTCTATTGTATAGCGAATAAGGTTAAAAACATCTATCCCCCACAAACCCATGTATAACTGCCAATATTGGTCCATTTGTTGCAATAACATCTGCCTAACTTGGGGCCAACGATGTTGTTGTCCCCACTCACCATGCGAGTAAAGAACTTGAATTGGAGTTCTATTACCCACTCTGGCTCTCCGGAGCTTATCTTGTGCGTTATATATGGTTCTGAGGCTAGACACGTTATTTGGATTACGACTCTTTATTGTTGAAAGTATATTCACCGGTCGTAGGTTACATTGTGTCAACTCGTCGACCAACCCCAACTCATCATTCACTAGTCGCATTGCAAATGGAACACCATGCAACGACTCTAGCATAACATGATTATGCGTATCATCTTTCACCCTTAAAACCCAATAATTCCTTGTTCGATGATATTTCGCTACTAATCTGAATGGACATTCGGTTTTAACTGTTTTGGTTTTCCGCTTTCCTATACCTTGAGGTGTATACTTCCCACCCTTTGTACACTTGTAATTAATATCGTTCATCTGACCGAACAGTGATCTGGTTCTATTTTTAACAACTACAAAACCGAGCCCCCGGGCTATATTTTGCACCCACTCAGTCATTTGCTCGTGAGAATCGAAAACCTGATAATACATTTTAAACAAATAATTTATACAAGTAACTTTTACATTTTACAAATTTACAAATTTTATACATTTTACATTTTACACATTTTACATTTTATACATTTTACATTTTACACATTTTACATTAATACATTTTATATTTACATTTTACATATACATTTTATATTTACATTTTACATATACTTTACAAAAAAAAAAAAAAAAAAAAAAAAAAAAAAAACAAAACGCGTATAACCCACCCACCCCTAAACACACACACACACACACGTTAACCCACCCACCACTCTCTCTCTTATCTCTTTCTTTCTTTCTTCTTCTCTCATATTTTCTGGGTAAAATCTCACAATAATCTTACTAGTTTCGTTGTGATTACGTTTATTTTAGGTGTTAATTTGATAGATTTACATGTTATTTAAAAAACACCCAAAATTTTTTTTTCTTCTTATTCTCTCATGTTTTCTGGGTAAAATCTTACTAGTTTCTTTAGATTTTTTATGTTTTCGTAGTGATTACGTTTATTTTAGTGTTAATAGGTTGTTAATTGTATGTTAATTGACCAGATCTATGTTTTTTTTTTTGATTCGTATAACTTTTAAAAATTAGGGTTTCTGGGTATATTTGGGGGTTTTGGGTGTTTATGTGTTATTGAGTGTTATTGATTGTTAATTGGATGTTAATTGTATGTTAATTGACCAGATCTATGTTTTTTTTTTATTCGTATAACTTTTAAAAATTAGGGTTTCTGGGTATATTTGGGGGTTTTGGGTGTTTATGTGTTATTGAGTGTTATTGAGTGTTATTGAGTGTTAATTGTATGTTAATTGACCAGATCTATGTTTTTTTTTTGATTCGTATAACTTTTAAAAATTAGGGTTTCTGGGTATATTTGGGGGTTTTGGGTGTTTATGTGTTATTGAGTGTTATTGATTGTTATTGAGTGTTAATTGTATGTTAATTGACCAGATCTATGTTGTTTTTTTGATTCGTATAACTTTTAAAAATTAGGGTTTCTGGGTATATTTGGGGGTTTTGGGTGTTTATGTGTTATTGAGTGTTATTGATTGTTATTGAGTGTTAATTGTATGTTAATTGACCAGATCTATGTTTTTTTTTTTGATTCGTATAACTTTTAAAAATTAGGGTTTCTGGGTATATTTTGGGGTTTTGGGTGTTTATGTGTTATTGAGTGTTATTGATTGTTATTGAGTGTTAATTGTATGTTAATTGACCAGATCTATGTTGTTTTTTTGATTCGTATAACTTTTAAAAATTAGGGTTTCTGGGTATATTTGGGGGTTTTGGGTGTTTATGTGTTATTGAGTGTTATTGAGTGTTAATTGGATGTTAATTGACCAGATCTATGTTTTTGATAAAAAAGAGCTTATGTGCTCATTGCACACAGGCTCAGGTCGACCAGATCTATGATTTTGATGGTTATGTGAAATTGCCTGAGTTGTGTGGGTGCAAACGGGTAGGTTAACACCTTGATCTGCCACCTTTGAGTGGTATGAAAACCTGCTCTGGCCTACCCCAGTCCACAGACTCTGTGTGGTTTCATGGCTTGTGATAAAAAAGAGCTTATGTGCTTATTGCACACAGGCTCAGGTCGACCAGATCTATGATTTTGATGGTTATGTGAAATTGCCTGAGTTGTGTGGGTGCAAACGGGTAGGTTAACACCTTGATCTGCCACCTTTGAGTGGTATGAAAACCTGCTCTGGCCTACCCCAGTCCACAGACTCTGTGTGGTTTCATGGCTTGTGATAAAAAAGAGCTTATGTGCTTATTGCACACAGGCTCAGGTTATATTTACCGTGCCTATTTTTTTAGATTTACCGTGTGATGAAACTGCTTATGTAACAGAAAATGAATAACAAACTGCTTATATGCTTGATAAGCAGTTTGTTGTTTTAAGCTGATTTGATACTTGTTTTTTTTAAAAAAAAAAAAACTGAGATAAGGCAATGATGATTTAAAAAAAATGATTTTGGCATGGCATTTCCGAATGGACGGCAAAAAAAACTTATTTTTGCAACCTTTGATGTTGCAGCCATATATGATATGCTAATATGTGAAACAAGTTATAATCTGAGCCTATGTTATCTCTAACTTATTAATGTGTAAATTGATACCTGTTCTGTGTAAAATGGTGATTGAGACATATCGGCAGCCAATGCAAATTGTTGTTTCTTTGTGGCTTGTTTAACCCCCTTGCTTGTTTAACCCCCCTAGTACTAAACTAAAAAAATAGCCCCGGTGCTTATTACCCACCCCTATCTTCTGTAACTTGTTGAAAGTTGTGGAAACTGCACTTGTTGTAACTTGTTTGGTGGTGAGAGTTACTTTGTGATACTGGTGATGAGAGTTGCTTTGTTTGTGATACTGATGAGAGTTGCTTTGTTTGTGATACTGGTGATGAGAGTTGCTTTGTTTGTGATACTGATGAGAGTTGCTTTGTTTGTGATACTGGTGGTGAGATTGCTTTGTGGTGAGGCTCAATATATCACGAGCCTTTGTTGTACCTAACACTTACCCAACTTGGTCTTGTGATTTTGTGAGCTGGTTTGCAGGCTTTTGTGAGAATCTGGACTGTTGAGCATAGTATTTGTGTTGCTTTTGTGAGAATCTTGTGAGCTTGTTGTGTGTCTGGTTTGCAGGCTTTTGTGAGAATCTGGACTATTGAGCATAGTATTTGTGTTGCTTTTGTGTTGAATCTGCTGTGCATTCTGAAAGGATGGCAAAGTGATTTTTATCACTTTCGCAACCTTCAACTCCGAGCCTTGCTAAGAATCTGCAGTTTGGTCAAAATAATTTTTTAAAAGGCGATGACGATTGGTTTCTAGAAACCGAAAGGATGGCAAAGTGATTTTTATCACTTTCGCAACCTTCAAACTCCGAGCCTTAGTAAAAATCTGCAGTTTGTGATGTGTTTGTGTGAATCTGCAGTTGGACAATAATTTGGACATAAACTTTGTGCTTGTGATGTGTTTGTGTGAATCTGCAGTTTGGCGATGACGAAACACCATATCCGAGCCTTACTTTGTGTTGTGTTTGTGTGAATTTGCAGCTGGACATAATCTTGGACCCATTGGACATAAACTTGGACCCATTGGACAAAAACTTAAAAACTTATAAAAAAAAAAAAAAAAACTTAAAAGAACTGGGAAAAAAAAAAAGTAAGGATTTGTTAGTATAACTTTTACAAAAAAAAGTTAAAAAAAAAAAAAAAAAAAAAAAAAAAAAAAAAAAAAAAAAAAAAATCTGACATGAACAGTAGTCTATGGGGGGAGTGGTTCCTCCTAGACCCATAGACTACGGTTTTGTTAGTATGCCCCATGTAAATATGAAACATAAGACTGCATTGCTACAAATTACCCATTTTGCATAAGGGGAATTAACTAGAAAAAAAGTAATCAACTGTTAGTTTTTGACCGACATATGTAATATTAGTTTAGTTAAACTCTTTAATGCAACATATTCCCTTAAGCCGTATGCATTTATCTAGAGTTCAAACCTTGACATAAAAAGAGCTGAAAACAGCGCGATAAAGCTGCATATATCTGAGTCTAAAATTCGACCAGCATTAATGTTTCGTTTTTTTGCAAAACAACCACCAAGAGCGACTTTTTGCTAACTTTCGTTATTTTCCTCGTTAAGTGTCACGTCATTGAGGGTATTATCGTCATTTAGTTGTTCACAGTCTCTCCCGCCAATTATACTTCAAGGACTATATTTGCAAATATAAGTAAACTTCATTAAAGCAACAAGATTACTAGAGTAGGCTTTTTCAGAAAACATTAAGTGCCCAAAACAACCCCATTTAACTTCATTTCATACATTAAGATAATCAATCCTTAAACCCTAGCTTTAAAAAAAAAACCAAAAATCGGAACAACCAAACCCAGCTATGACGAATAATGATAAGGGAAAGTCGGTGTTGATTGGGGGGGAGGAATCATCGAAAAAGTCATGGGGGAAAGTTTTATTAAATGATGAAATCTTTGAGGAAGTTTTGGATACATTTGGTGATGAAATAATTGCCAAGTATGGTTCGTATGCAAACATAGGGAAATAGATGATAGAAGTTATTCTTCAATGGATGTGGAACAAAATATCCGCCACTTTTCTCAATGAAGAATGCTCAGCCATTGTGCAAAACAAAATTCCACCAAAACTCGGAGATCCCGGAAGTTTTCTTATTCCATGCATGTTAGGAAACAACATCACATGCGATGCTTTAGCCGATCTTGGTGCAAGTATCAATTTGATGCCCTATTCGTTGTATTCTAAACTTTCCATCAATACTTTGAAACCTACAAAGATGAGTATTCGCTTAGCAAATCATTCTTACCAATATCCTGTTGGAATTGCTGAGAATATGCTTGTCCAAGTTGGTAAATTCATTTTTCCCGTGGATTTTGTGATCTTAGAAATGGAGGAAGATAGTAGAGTACCTCTTATCTTAGGAAGACCTTTCCTAAACACCGCTGATGCGATCATCAAAGTAAAAGGAAAAGAACTCAATCTTGGAGTTGGAGAAGATAGAATTACCTTTTTAATCGATAAAGCAATGCAATATCCCTATTCCAGTGATGAAACTTGTTTTAACATTGATGTAATCGATGAAGTCACTGATGAAGAATTGGATGCATTACTTGACGATTCTGATCCATTCATGACTACTTCGGAGAAAATTAGTGAAACAGATCATGATAAAGAATTCGCTGATTTTATGGAAGTAAAGTTTGAAGAAGATGAAGAAGAAGTTGAAGAAGGAGAAATAATAGAAGAGAATTTTGAGGAAATCACTTTTAATGATCAATTGAGGATCAAAACATCCCTTCAAGAACCACCAACTGATCTTGAGCTGAAACCACTTCCCGATCATCTTGAATATGCCTACTTGGAGGATAACTCACTTCTTCCAGTAGTCACATCATCTGTAACCACTCGTTAAAATTTCCTATTTACTTTACAGAATTATTATCCTTTTTTCACGGGTAAATTTTTTTTCATTTATTTAAATGTATCTCTCATCTTATGTGACGTAGATTACATCATTGATAAACGTGCTCCCACAAGACCTGCCTAACAAATCTAATGTTTATTTTATAAACATCATGATATAAAACATTACAGAATACCATTTACCACTTTACGATAAAATAGTTAACAAAACATTCATTATCTGAATAAAGTATCTATGAAACCCTAAAATCATCACAACACCAAATATGAACAACTAAATCTCATAACATAAAAATACAACATATCTAAGTTAAGGTACAAGTTTCTAAAGCACCAGAAACCCTAATTCTATTTCATACCCGGTAAAACCCTAATTTCACATAAGTGTTATTTTATGCATACATTTCACAAACCTTAATTTATTTTTATAATATTTTTACAAAATATTAAGTTTACAGTTATTTAAGCTATAGTACAAGTCATTTATGCATAAATTCATTCATTTGCAAAACCTTTATTAAAAACTCATTTATATTATTTTTAAAGCACAAAATACAAACCATTTATGCATAACTTTTATAAATTATATTTTATAAACTCCTTAATTATTTTTACAAGTCTTTTAGCCCAAAGTACAAGTATCTAATGCATAAAAACTATAAATTCCATTTAATTACCTTTTAACTTATTAAAACTTAACAAATAAATTTTATAAATTACTAAACTATTAAAACTATATTTTTCACACCTCCTAAATTATTGTACAACTAAATTAAGCCTAAGGTACAACTCACATAAGCACAAACTATCCTTTCCCATAAAATTCGAAATATACTTATATATATGTAACTTAAATAAATTTTCTAAATAACAAAACCCATAAAACTAATTAAGTTAAGTCTTCAACCCTAGTTACTACTCACCTAAGCCCATTGTACAATAGCTTAAAGCACTACACGCCCCTCCTCTTCCATCCCTGGTTCGAATACAACCACAAACCAAACTAAACTTACACCTTAAGGAAACATTGAACCTAGCCTTTCCATGCCCTCTCCTATAAACCCCTCCACATGTCATGCTTCTCCTTCAAGAACCATTCCTATTGGTAGTTTAAAACTATGGCTGGAAACTTGAACACATCACCACCTCTTCTCCCTCCTCCTCCACCTATCCATGTGGCATAGCTCTCCATTTCTGTCAGCCCTTGTATGCATAACATGTCTCCTTATCATCTCCTAACAAAACCCTAATTCATACATCTATAAATAGCAGCCATGCATTCCACTTTAACTCACACCAAATCGAACCAAACACTAAAGCAACCTCAGCCCATTTCTGTCCTAAACACAAACTCACTATACTCTAAACCTAAACTTAGAAAGAGCAGAAGCAAGGAGGAACACTGGAAACCAGGATCAAACCAATTCAAGTTCTTAAACCCTAGTCGATCCCAACCTAAGTAAGTATTGCTAATCTTCCTTATTTCAGTTTTACTTATGTTATTAATCTTTAAAAACAATGAAACATAAACATTAATAATAAACATAACCTAAAACCTTAGATATTCTTGTTCTTTGTTCCTTTTCTGTTCGAACTCAATAACCAAACGCACCTTAGTTATTTGATATTAGATCTAAACAAATCATTAATATGATAAACATGTTAATATACATCTAAAATAAACATATCATGTCTAAAAACCCTAATCATGAACCCTAAAAACCCTAAAAATCCATCGGGTTATTTTCCTGTGATTTCACCGAGTCCAAATCACCCTCACACCCAACTTCTAACCTCGAAACCAACACTCAAACGACCTTGTAAATTTCTAGTTTTTGGTATTTCGAAAGTTCACCCAGCTAGCTTGAGTTAGGAAAAAGAATTTCGAAAAACGATCCATTTTCTATGGAGATATCGAGTCTTGAATATTGCCCCATATCGCTAATATTAGAAATGAATTTCCAGTATTACAAGTTTCTGTTTCACTCGACTAGTCACACTACTTAGGATCTAATATTCGACCCTCAAACTATCTTGGAAAAATCCGATTTTTAATATGATAAAAGTTCACTTGGCAAACTTTAATTAGAAGCAAGAATTTTATAAAAAGATCAAACGAGTCGAAAGTTATTTAAGTCCAAAGTTGTCCCCATATCGCTAAAATGAAAACTTAAAAACCTAGTTATGATTTTTTTTCTATTCTAGTTCGACCAACCTACCATATTTCAACTAAACTTTCGACCTCTATTAGATCTCTATAAATCCTGAGATTTTGGCAAACAAGAGTTCATATAGTGAACTATTTTTAGAAAGAAACTATTTGAAAAACCGTCGAGGGGTTCAAAAGTTATTCGAGTTCAAATATTGGTCGTGCGCTAGTCTAAAACCCATTTTCAAAATTTCATTTAAATTATGTTCGAACCACCCAACTTTTGAAGTATTTTTCGAATACCAAACGACTTCCATAAATTATGAAAATTGACATGTTTAAAGTCGACCTAGGTGGCTTTTTATAGGAACCAAGAGTTCGTAAAATGATCCCGTATTCATTAAGATATCGATGTCCAAAGATCTAGCCAAGCCTAATATTTTATAAATATGATTTTTATTAAAATTAAAGATTTTAGGGTTGATTTTGCAAATAAATATATTCAAGGGTATTTTCTGTCAATAACAAATAAAAAGGGGTGAAATTGTCATTTCTGAAACTTGAGGGTAGAAACTGTCATTTTCCAAAAGTCCAGGGTGTGAACTATCATTAGATCCAAACTTTAGGGATTAAAACGTAACTTTTCGTAATTATTATTTTCATCTTTTCTATATTGTTTTCCCGACTCTATACTAACATAATATGTTTGATAACAAACAAACCGAACCCAAAACTTACAGGTAAAAGATAAGATAAAATCTTACTTTTGAAACTACATATTGGCTCAATTAAAATATTTAACCATCAACCAAACAACAAAACATAACGAAACGAAATAAACATATAATCACCAGAAATGATTACTAAATATTGGCATAACAACCCAGGTTACATTGTCCGGAGACGTTTATCAACTTTCTTTCATTTGTTTTCCATCCAGATTGATCAGGTGAGTTCATATCCCCTATTTTTACATGTTTTTGAATTACTTTTGGGGGAGATACATGCTTTTATACTCTAAACTTTTATATGGATTATCGTGAGTTCGTAACCCCTTCTTTCACTTGTTTTAAATTACTTTTGGGGGAGATACATGCTCAATTATCTGTTTTTACTTTCATAAGCAATTCTAAGTTTTCATATATTGATATAAATTCCATAGCCCTTATTTTCATATGATATGAATTAAATTGGTAAGATTGGCAAACGCTGTTTGCATTTACAAGAATTATGAATCACTAAAGGACTTTTTCCCATATTAAACACAAGTAATTTCCCAACGTTATCCTTATTTTATTGCCTTACGCTAAGTTTAATTAAAGCCAAAAGACCTCCCATCATGAACCTCTAATCACCGACTCTCTTAGGGTGAGCGCGAATATTGTGGATAGTACTATCGGGCTGACAACCCCTTTGTGTTACCGTAACGTAACCCAAAGCATTATATTTGAGATGAATAAAGAGATGTGGCAATCTCCTACCGGGGGCAAGGTTACCTACATTTAATTATGGGGTAACTAATACATCATTAGCTTATGACTGTTGATGTTCTGTTAATGTTTTGCGTTTCATGAGGCTTAGCGCAATAAAATATAGTTTTCCCTAATGGTAATTGTATATGTTGCAATTATTTTCATCTAATCTTGTGTTTAAATGGTTTGAACTGAACTGAACGAAGTATTTCCGATTAACTGAAAAAGGGCTTATTTTCCGAAATATGAAAAGAGCTTATTTTCTGAAATAATGAAAAGGGCTTATTTCTGAATAACTGGAACCAACGTAATTTCTAAATAACTGAAACGGATTATCTTCATTTAAGAAACTTTATGAATTCACTCAACCTTTGTGTTGACGTTTTAGCATGTATTCTCAGGTTATCGGAAGCATGGATTGGCACGGGATTGGCTATGGACTATGTTATCATTCAAACTAATAACATATTTTATAAATGTATTTTGAGAACCTCCTGCTGGGACCTGCATATTGTAACTCTGATATAAATGAATATAACAATTTTATCTAAAACGTCTCATTTTCGAATCGTTTTCTATTATCATGACTGTGAACTGTTTAGTAACTCCCCAACTTATATTTCCGCTGCGAATATTGAAAACGGGGGTGTTACAGAGTGGTATCAGAGCTCATGGTTATAGAGAACCAAGTGTTTTTAAACATTGGACTATAACTGCGTTTTCAAAAATAAATAAACGTACATCATAAAGTCCTATGCCTTCCGTGCCAGGTATGTTTCAGTATTTAGAGCATCCTTTATTTTGATCATTTGGCATTAATAATTCCCCTATCTGATAACTATTTTATTTGCTTTATTTGCAAATATTAGAATTGCTTATTTTATTTTTACGGGTTACTACAGTATCATGTTCCCCGAAACTCCCGAACTTAACGAAACAGATCCCGATTCCCTTAGGAAATCCCCATCTGATGAAAAGTTTATTGGTTGCCCAACAACATTTGATGTTGGACAAAACTGCCACCAAGAAACAATTCAGAAAGATGATGAATCGAATCCTCTAGAACCTAATACTCCCGAAACCCCGATACTAAATTTCCCAGATGCTATATCTACGCCTAATTCCCCTGAACCTAAAGATCCCATGTGGACTCTTCTTTATAAACACGCCAGTATTCTCGACAATCACGCTAAACATTTGGAGGAGTTACCACATTTACGTTTCGAATGGTACGACCGTAATTTCGACACCCTATTTAGAAGAACGAATGACGAAAGGAGAACGGTGTTCGATTTGGAAGCAAGTGTTGAACGAATGAAGAATACGCACGAACATAAGTATAAAAGCCTAGATTATAGGATTCGTCATGCGAGAAGGGAAAACAGTCAACTACGTGGCAGAGTAGCAGAGATTGAGAGAACCCTATGGGCGGCCAGAGAGACGGCAATCTGCCAGGGTCAGAAGATTTTCACTCTGGAATCTATGCTGGACAGTCAGATAAAGGTGAATACGGAATTTCAGGAGCGTTTCTTGGAAATGGAAATTTCACAACTACAACTTGAGAATGAAATTAAGCTTTTACGTCAAGAACGTGGCTGATCTCAAACTCATGTGTAACAACTTATGCCATTTTGGTTAGGTATTTCCTGTATTTTCCAATAAACCTGAAATCTTCAGAGTTTGTAATCAATCAATAAATGTATGACAAATATCTTTTGTTGTATATATTATTGTTGAGAATAAATTCCTTTCCATCATGTCTTACTATAATGCTGTGCATTTAAGTAATGACTTTCCTTAAAATTTTATCATTTGTTTAATAGACAAATGGTTTCGTATAAACTATACCTAGAGCCCAATAAGTGTCACTTACCTAGTTAACTAAACATAGAGCCCATTAAGCAACAGAGAAATTTGAGGATTTACCCTTATGATAACGATAGGAAACCCTAAACCTACTTCATGCAATATTAATAAAGGATCTTGTGTTAATTGTTTTTGGTAAAAACAATTGATCCAGTTATTAATATTACGCTATTCTCAGCCAGACGTACCATAACTATAGAACCCCATAAGATAAAATTTCGGAAGAGAACCTTGATGAATGAAGAGAGAGTTGCTGAAATCTAAGAGAAGTAGTTAATTCTTTAGCAATTAATCATTCATCTACGATATTTAACCAGACATACCGGGAAGAACGTTAGAATGGAAAATACTACACCAATGACTCCCGAGGTTATTCAGAAGTTGGTGATCAACCTCATTACAGCGGTGCTCGAGGTGACTACGACAGCTCGTTTGGGAAGCAATGAGATGGCAACAGGAGAGAAGAGAATTGAGCAAAATAACCAAAAACGAAAACATAGTGAAATAGAAACCACCATCCCTACTCACTACCTCGCCTGCCACTATCACAATCATCTTACTCCTAAAGCTGTTTATCGTGGAAAACAACCTCTATGCCAACAATGTGAGTTACATCATATTGGAGATTGTTTTGTCAAGTGTGGAAGATGCAAGGAGATAGGACATCAGACCAGAAACTGTAAGATGATAGGAGCTGACCCACAACCAATAACTGTGACTTGTTATGGATGTAACGGAAAAGGACATTATAGGAATCGATGCCCGAACTTCAATCCCAAGTGGAAGACTAAGACTGATTCGGAAGAAAACTAGAACTCGTTAAGAAATCATATCTATGACCTAGTATGACTTTTAAGTTTGATATTTCTGAAGTAATGAGTAAATTGAGGTTTAGAACCCTCTAAGTTGTAATTTTCTTTTCAGATACTCCTTAGCTACGATGAACGTAATCTAAATAAATTATCTTTCTACTCTATGAAATCTCTATTTCGCGATAATTCCTTCATATCCCTAATCTGCGTTTAGCTTTCACATTTATTCTATTTCCCCATGACCTATTTATAAACATTGCTTAGTGAAACCTTAGACGAACTCTAAGATTTATTTTTGAGGTTATCCCATTAATCCTTTAGGAAACCTTAACTCATCACTGTAGTGTGGACAAAAATTTCCCGGTGCTTTTGAAAAATTACTTATGAAGCTATTATTTAAAAATAAAGCGTTGAACACCATCTAAAACTTTTTGAATAAATACCACAGTGACTGTACAAAGCATTACATCATTTGATCCTCAATTATACATAACTTGATCAACTATGTATAATTTTGGAAGAATCATGTAATGAGTTGGACAGTTATATTTTAAAATTTTCTACTAGTAATTTTCATTCAAAAGCAAAGTATTGAAACAAAACAAATTGTTCATAAATCATTATTTTGATTTCATACAACAAAAGTCTACAACTACTACACATCATCTTTAAGATAAGAATTCGACAACATTATGGATAGAAAAACCCTAAGATTTTATTAAGAAACCTTGGAAGAAAATACATAGAAACATAATTAGCAACTGAAGTGCTAATATTACAAGGATTACATAAGCTTTATTACATTGAGGATTACCTAGAAAACACAAACCAAAACCATTCTAATAACTCTAGCGCAAGACTTACTTTCCCCATGTTTGATCCACGATAAAGGCTACGATAGTAAGTGGAACAACGAACCATAGGATTATACCAAAGGCTTCGAAATTTTCATCTGGACTATACGCCATGTAGGAAATAATCGCAATAACAAAAACAATCGCTAGGTATGTAACCAAGTGCGGCATTTTGAGGTTTTTAGAAAGAAAATTTGTGATGAAGGAATGAGGATTAGAAATGAGGTATTTATAGGAGATATTCGACCCATTATTCGAACGTTAGATCACTATTCACCCACTAAAAAAAATCTGGCCGTTGCATAGTGATGCATCAGGTGGCAAAACATTCAAATTTAGTTCATCCAGTAGAGACGAGACTGACCAAACCTCGATCCTTTGGTATTAAACGGAGAACCAAGGATTATCAGCAAAATGACATCATCGGAAATCAGGCCTAAGAATGAAATAATATTTAAGTAATATTATTTTTTAACTTGAGGCATTTTAAGCATATCAAACTCTCATCCTAACTCAAATCATTGTACGATTTTCCTTTATCGCATTCTCTATCTGAATAGAATAGAAATCTGAACCTAGTTATCCATATATATATCATTTTTCCCAATCTACCAACCAACATAGACTGAATCTCGGGACGAGATTCCCTTCAACAGGGGGGATACTGTAACCACTCGTAAAAATTTCCTATTCACTTTACAGAATTATTATCCTTTTTCCACGGGTAATTTTTTTTTTTATTTATTTAAATGTATCTCTCATCTTATGTGACGTAGATTACATCATTGATAAACGTGCTCCCACAAGACCTGCCTAACAAATCTAATATTTATTTTATAAACATCATGATATAAAACATTACAGAATACCATTTACCACTTTACGATAAAATCGTTAACAAAACATTCATTATCTGAATAAAGTATCTATGAAACCCTAAAATCATCACAACACCAAATATGAACAACTAAATCTCATAACATAAAAATACAACATATCTAAGTTAAGGTACAAGTTTCTAAAGCACCAGAAACCCTAATTCTATTTCATACCCGGTAAAACCCTAATTTCACATAAGTGTTATTTTATGCATACATTTCACAAACCTTAATTTATTTTTATAATATTTTTACAAAATATTAAGTTTACAAGTTATTTAAGCTATAGTACAAGTCATTTATGCATAAATTCATTCATTTGCAAAACCTTTATTAAAAACTCATTTATATTATTTTTAAAGCACAAAATACAAACCATTTATGCATAACTTTTATAAATTATATTTTCTAAACTCCTTAATTATTTTTACAAGTCTTTTAGCCCAAAGTACAAGTATCTAATGCATAAAAACTATAAATTCCATTTAATTACCTTTTAACTTATTAAAACTTAACAAATAAATTTTATAAATTACTAAACTATTAAAACTATATTTTTCACACCTCCTAAATTATTGTACAACTAAATTAAGCCTAAGGTACAACTCACATAAGCACAAACTATCCTTTCCCATAAAATTCGAAATATACTTATATATATGTAACTTAAATAAATTTTCTAAATAACAAAACCCATAAAACTAATTAAGTTAAGTCTTCAACCCTAGTTACTACTCACCTAAGCCCATTGTACAATAGTTAAAGCACTACACGCCCCTCCTCTTCCATCCCTGGTTCGAATACAACCACAAACCAAACTAAACTTACACCTTAAGGAAACATTGAACCTAGCCTTTCCATGCCCTCTCCTATAAACCCCTCCACATGTCATGCTTCTCCTTCAAGAACCATTCCTATTGGTAGTTTAAAACTATGGCTGGAAACTTGAACACATCACCACCTCTTCTCCCTCCTCCTCCACCTATCCATGTGGCATAGCTCTCCATTTCTGTCAGCCCTTGTATGCATAACATGTCTCCTTATCATCTCTTAACAAAACCCTAATTCATACATCTATAAATAGCAGCCATGCATTCCACTTTAACTCACACCAAATCGAACCAAACACTAAAGCAACCTCAGCCCATTTCTGTCCTAAACACAAACTCACTATACTCTAAACCTAAACTTAGAAAGAGCAGAAGCAAGGAGGAACACTGGAAACCAGGATCAAACCAATTCAAGTTCTTAAACCCTAGTCGATCCCAACCTAAGTAAGTATTGCTAATCTTCCTTATTTCAGTTTTACTTATGTTATTAATCTTTAAAAACAATGAAACATAAACATTAATAATAAACATAACCTAAAACCTTAGATATTCTTGTTCTTTGTTCCTTTTCTGTTCGAACTCAATAACCAAACGCACCTTAGTTATTTGATATTAGATCTAAACAAATCATTAATATGATAAACATGTTAATATACATCTAAAATAAACATATCATGTCTAAAAACCCTAATCATGAACCTAAAAACCCTAAAAATCCATCGGGTTATTTTCCTGTGATTTCACCGAGTCTAAATCACCCTCACAGCCCAACTTCTAACCTCGAAACCAACACTCAAACGACCTTGTAAATTTCTAGTTTTTGGTATTTCGAAAGTTCACCCAGCTAGCTTGAGTTAGGAAAAAGAATTTCGAAAAACGATCCATTTTCTATGGAGATATCGAGTCTTGAATATTGCCCCATATCGCTAATATTAGAAATGAATTTCCAGTATTACAAGTTTCTGTTTCACTCGACTAGTCACACTACTTAGGATCTAATATTCGACCCTCAAACTATCTTGGAAAAATCCGATTTTTAATATGATAAAAGTTCACTTGGCAAACTTTAATTAGAGCAAGAATTTTATAAAAAGATCAAACGAGTCGAAAGTTATTTAAGTCCAAAGTTGTCCCACATATCGCTAAAATGAAAACTTAAAAACCTAGTTATGATTTTTTTTCTATTCTAGTCGACCAACCTACCATATTTCAACTAAACTTTCGACCTCTATTAGATCTCTATAAATCCTGAGATTTTGGCAAACAAGAGTTCATATAGTGAACTATTTTTAGAAAGAAACTATTTGAAAACCGTCGAGGGGTTCAAAAGTTATTCGAGTTCAAATATTGGTCGTGCGCTAGTCTAAAACCCATTTTCAAAATTTCATTTAAATTATGTTCGAACCACCCAACTTTTGAAGTATTTTTCGAATACCAAACGACTTCCATAAATTATGAAAATTGACATGTTTAAAGTCGACCTAGGTGGCTTTTTATAGGAACCAAGAGTTCGTAAAATGATCTCGTATTCATTAAGATATCGATGTCCAAAGATCTAGCCAAGCCTAATATTTTATAAATATGATTTTTATTAAAATTAAAGATTTTAGGGTTGATTTTGCAAATAAATATATTCAAGGGTATTTTCTGTCAATAACAAATAAAAAGGGGTGAAATTGTCATTTCTGAAACTTGAGGGTAGAAACTGTCATTTTCCAAAAGTCCAGGGTGTGAACTGTTATTAGACCAAACTTTAGGGATTAAAACGTAAACTTTTCGTAATTATTATTTTCATCTTTTCTATATTGTTTTCCCGACTCTATACTAACATAATATGTTTGATAACAAACAAACCGAACCCAAAACTTACAGGTAAAAGATAAGATAAAATCTTACTTTTGAAACTACATATTGGCTCAATTAAAATATTTAACCATCAACCAAACAACAAAACATAACGAAACGAAATAAACATATAATCACCAGAAATGATTACTAAATATAGGCATAACAACCCAGGTTACATTGTCCGGAGACGTTTATCAACTTTCTTTCATTTGTTTTCCATCCAGACTGATCAGGTGAGTTCATATCCCCTATTTTTACATGTTTTTGAATTATTTTTGGGGGAGATACATGCTTTTATACTCTAAACTTTTATATGGATTATCGTGAGTTCGTAACCCCTTCTTTCACTTGTTTTAAATTAGTTTTGGGGAGATACATGCTCAATTATCTGTTTTTACTTTCATAAGCAATTCTAAGTTTTCATATATTGATATAAATTCCATAGCCCTTATTTTCATATGATATGAATTAAATTGGCAAGATTGGCAAACGCTGTTTGCATTTACAAGAATTATGAATCACTAAAGGACTTTTTCCCATATTAAACACAAGTAATTTCCCAACGTTATCCTTATTTTATTGCCTTACGCTAAGTTTAATTAAAGCCAAAAGACCTCCCATCATGAACCTCTAATCACCGACTCTCTTAGGGTGAGCGCGAATATTGTGGATAGTACTATCGGGCTGACAACCCCTTTGTGTTACCGTAACGTAACCCAAAGCATTATATTTGAGATGAATAAAGAGATGTGGCAATCTCCTACCTGGGGGCAAGGTTACCTACATTTAATTATGGGGTAACTAATACATCATTAGCTTATGACTGTTGATGTTCTGTTAATGTTTTGCGTTTCATGAGGCTTAGCGCAATAAAATATAGTTTTCCCTAATGGTAATTGTATATGTTGCAATTATTTTCATCTAATCTTGTGTTTAAATGGTTTGAACTGAACTGAACGAAGTATTTCCGATTAACTGAAAAAGGGCTTATTTTCCGAAATATGAAAAGAGCTTATTTTCTGAAATAATGAAAAGGGCTTATTTCTGAATAACTGGAACCAACGTAATTTCTAAATAACTGAAACGGATTATCTTCATTTAAGAAACTTTATGAATTCACTCAACCTTTGTGTTGACGTTTTAGCATGTATTCTCAGGTTATCGGAAGCATGGATTGGCACGGGATTGGCTATGGACTATGTTATCATTCAAACTAATAACATATTTTATAAATGTATTTTGAGAACCTCCTGCTGGGACCTGCATATTGTAACTCTGATATAAATGAATGATAACAATTTTATCTAAAACGTCTCATTTTCGAATCGTTTTCTATTATCATGACTGTGAACTGTTTAGTAACTCCCCAACTTATATTTCCGCTGCGAATATCGAAAACGGGGGTGTTACATCATCGTTGCTCAATGACTTTGAAAAATAATGTCTCATCTCTGTTCTCAAGAGGCATAAAGAAGCTTTTGCGTGGAAAACATCTGATATTCCAGGAATTAGTCCTGATTTTTGCAAACACAAAATCAATTTCGAAGAAGGTGCTAACCCGTTGTAGAAAGACAACGTCGACTCAATCCCAACATGAAAGAAGTTGTTAAGAAAGAAATCATCAAACTTCTTGATGCCGGTATCATTTACCCCATCGTGGTTAGTCCTTGTGTGAGTCCAGTTCACTGTGTTCCGTAAAAAGGAGGAATGACTGTTGTGACTAACGAACGGAATGAATTAGTTCCTACTAGAACTGTCACTGGATGGCGAGTATGTATTGACTACAGAAAATTGAATAAAGCCACCAGAAAAGATCATTTTCCTTTACCCTTCATGGATCAAATGCTTGAGAGATTAGCAGGGAACGAATACTTTTGTTTCCTTGATGGCTTTTCAGGATATTTCCAAATTCCTATTGATCCTGCCGATCAAGAAAAGACTACATTCACATGTCCCTTTGGAACTTACGCTTACCGGCGTATGCCTTTTGGTCTTTGTAATGAACCTACAACTTTTCAAAGGTGTATGATTGCAATATTCCAAGACATGCTTGAAACATCTATGGAAGTTTTCATGGATGACTTTTCAGTTTTTGGAAGCTCATTTGAAGCTTGTCTTTCTAATCTCGACAAAATGCTCGAAAGATGTGAAGCTGCACATCTTGTTCTCAACTGGAAAAAATGTCATTTCATGGTGACTGAAGGAATTGTGCTAGGACACAAAATTTCCAGTGCAGGAATGGAGGTTGACAAAGCGAAAATCGATGTTATTACAAAATTACCACCTCCAACAAACGTTAAAGCCTTTAGAAGTTTTCTAGGACATGCCGGTTTCTACCGTCGTTTTATCAAAGATTTTTCAAAAATATCTCGTCCAATAACGAAACTTCTTGAAAAAGATTCTGTTTTTGACTTCAATGCAGATTGCATGAAGGCATTCGAAACCTTGAAAACCCAACTGACTAGTGCACCCATTATGGTTTCACCTAATTGGTCACTACCATTCGAGCTCTTGTACGATGCAAGCGATTTTGCTGTTGGAGCTGTATTAGGACAACGTGAAGGAAAACATTTCCGTCCTATATACTTCGCTAGCAAAACACTCAACAATGCTCAACAAAATTACACGGTTACGGAAAAGGAATTGTTAGCCGTTGTTTTTGCTTTCGACAAATTCAGATCTTATCTTGTGCTTTCAAAAATGATTGTGTTCACTGATCACTCAACGCTCAAATATCTGTTCACCAAACAAGATGCAAAACCGCGTCTTATCCGATGGATTTTGCTACTCTAAGAATTTGACATAGAAATCAAAGATAAGAAAGGAGCAGAAAATCTAGCTGTTGATCATTTGTCTCGTCTAGAGAATCCAAATTTGGTAGAATTAAAGGAAGATGAGATTGACGATTATTCCCCTGATGAAACTCTCATGACTGTTGATACAGTTGATGAAAATGAAATTCCGTGGTTTGCAGATTATGCAAATTATCTCGTTGGAGAAATTCTCAAAAAAGGATTAACTCATGCCCAACGAAGTAAATTCTTTTCAGAACTAAAACACTATTATTGGGAAGAGCCTTATCTTTTCAAGATGTGTCCCGATGGGATGATCAGAAGATGTGTTTCTGGTTCTGAAACAAGAAGAATTCTGGATGAATGTCATCATGGCCCAACTGGGGGACACTATGGTCCTTCCACCACAGCTAAAAAAGTTTTTGATGCTGGATTCTATTGGCCAACAATTTTCAAAGAAGCCCATACTCTTGTTGAAAACTATGATGCTTGCCAAAAATCCCGTAGTCTTTCTCGTAGAGATGAAATGCCTCAAAAGAGCATTCAAGTCTGCGAAATATTTGATATTTGGGGAATCGATTTTATGGGACCAGTTCCTAAATCGCACAAATACGAATACATTCTCGTTTCTATTGATTATGTTTCCAAATTGGCTGAAGCCGAAGCTCTACCCACAAATGTTGCACGAGTTGTTAATTTTCTCAAAAAGCTTTTTGCTCGTTTTGGAATTCCTAAAGCTTTAATAAGTGATCGAGGAACCCATTTCTGTAACAGATAAATGGAGAAAATCATGAAACGATATGGAGTTCATCATCGTTTTGCTACAGCTTATCACCTACAAACCAGTGGTCAAGTCGAGAATACCAACAGAGCCTTAAAAAGGATACTCGAAAAAACGGTCAAAGACAATCCCGCCGTTTGGTCGAGAAAACTAGATGATGCTCTGTGGGCATTTCGTACGGCTTATAAAACGCCAATTGGTACAACACCATACAGACTCTTGTATGGAAAAACCTGTCATTTGCCGTTCGAAATCGAACATCGCGCTTACTGGGCACTCAGAAGCTGTAACCCTGATCTCAAAATAGCTGGAGAGAAGAGATTTTTGTAATTGCATGAACTCGATGAACTAAGACTCCAAGCTTACGAGAACTCCAAAATTTACAAAGCCAGAACCAAAGCTTATCATGACAGAAAGCTTAGAATTAGGAAAGAATTCAAAGCTGGAGACAAAGTTCTGCTTTTCAATATGAAATACAAGTTCAAAGCTCCTAAGCTAAAACCAAAATGGTTCGGTCCGTATATAGTGAAACATGGATTTCCATCTGGATATGTTGAATTATATGACAAACAAGGTGGAAGTTTCATTGTTAATGGTCACCGAATTAAATTGTACTATGATAAGGAGCAAATGAACGAGATTTCTATCAAAGAGATTCCGCCTGAATCAGAATATGAAGCTATAACATTCATGGCACCCTTTCCGGCCGATTATAAGAAAAACACTCCTTGGGCCGAAGAATCTGGTTATATCGATGATGTTCTTCCTAGACCTTGGGAAAGAGTAAAATTGGAAGACATAGATGAAACTGGAGAAGGAATAGTGATAGGAAATGTGGTGTATGTTCCAAAATTCTCAAAGAAAAAACCAAAAATTGCACCAACATAGACTGAAGGAAGTTTGAGTCAGGCTGATGACTCGTTAATAAAACAAGCGCTTCTCGGGAGGCAACCCGTGTGTTTGCTAATTTTACTTCTTAATTTATTTTTCAAAGTGATTTCACCCCAAAGTTTCTCTAATCCCTTAGCTGAACTTAAGTGTGGGGGTGTATCACTGACTTTTGAATAAAACGTAGAAATATTTCGTGTGTTTATTTTGTTTTTAAGATTACTGCAGGTAATGATTACAAAGTTTGGTTGCTTGGATTAAAGAATCATCTGGAGCAGGAAAATATGGCTTATTCTCTTATTTCCCTATTTTTATTCCTTGAAGTTCGTTTATCACATTGAGGACAATGCTTAACTTAAGTGTTGGGGGGGGGGGGGGAATAGGAAAATAAGAATAGATTGTAAATTTCGAGCTAAATTTTAAATTTTGTTTGCCCTTGTGATCTAGTTATTTGTCATTTTAAGGATTATATATTAGATTAACTGGATCCATCCACTGGTGAAACTTGTAATTTTTGAAAAATTGAGATGTGTCCAGATTAATATTTCAATCCATTCTGGGATCGATAACATTAGCTAGCACATATTATAGCCCTTCCACCTAAAAAGTGAGGATTTAAGCCTGTTTCGTATTTAGCATACATCTTTTATGTTTTGATTCTTTTGCTATGAGTGTGCCGGTGATTTTATTTATTCTAGAACTTGTGCTTGTAAATCATTATGAGGCCGTTGTGAGATCACATTTCATGTGTGATATAAGTGTATATGCATGATAAGAGGCAACCTTAGGATTTAACCCAAATAGCCTTCCGTATTGATATTTAGCTAGTTACACTGACTAGTTAACCCCCAATATTAACCCCTTTGTTAGCGTTTATCTTTAATGCTAGATACCCCTAGTTACACCCTCTGAGCCTATCTTTTTTCTTTTGATAAAATTCAGTAAAATACAAAAAGATTTTACACTTTTTAGCCTAACCTTACCCTTAGTCAAGTCTTGGTTGGTTGCTAGCTATTTGGCAAGATAGATGTTATGTGGGAAATCATGAAACTTCGAAGAAAGTTGCAAACTCCAAGAGTAGTTACCAAAGTAAAGTGAAAGTTTATGTTCAAAAAAAAAAAAAAAAAAAAAAAGAAAAGAAAATGAAAATGAGTCATCGCAACTATAAGGTGACAAGAATAGCCAATGAGCTATGGAATAATTTATTGATCAAGTATAGAGTTTTCCTCAAGATTGCAAGATAGTGGTTCGATATAGCTAGCAACATATAGTTAGTAGACTTTGACTAGTTTGTATATTCGTTATTATCATTCCTTTCTAAAACATATCCCATGTCTTATCCTACCCTTTTGACTTTGTGGAATTATCAAGTGTATTGACATGTAGTGACCATCCGATTTTTTGAGGAATTAGGTAGCGTTGTTAGCGATCTAAGGTTATCCTTAGTGACCATCCGTTATTTGGTGATGCAAGAATTCGTTGTTAGCGAACTAGTTTTGCATAAGATAGTTGCACATAAGTCTGATATAACCCTTGAAGCCTTTAACCCGAATAAAAGACCTCTTTGATATGTATACTTGGTGCTCAAGCCATTTCGGTGTAGTTTTATTTCTTGTACAAGCCTATGGTAATATTTAAATCATGACTGAGCAAATGAGTGTGATTTCTCTTACCAACCATACAAATAAGTGTTTTGAGTGAATTGTATTTCATTTCCTTTTCGTGAGGTGATTAGTAATGTTTATCAAGCAAGAAAATCATTTGGGTATTGTCAAACATCTCGATGCTTCAACCATAAAAGCTTAAAACGATGAATCTAACTTGTACTTGTACCTGATAGATTTGCATCACATTTTTCTTAAACACACTCGAGTACCATGTGGATTATTATTTTTACTTCTAGATTTGCTTGAGGGAAAACAAAGTTTAAGTGTGGGAGAATATGATAACGCTCAAATTGTGCATGTTTTTAGTAGCGTTATTAGTACTTTTTTATATGTTATTTGGTTATATTTATATGCTTTTGTTACTAAATCGTACCAAAGTGTGTTTGCAAAGTGTATGTAGCAAAAAACAGGAAAAAGGAAGAAAAATATGAGAAAAATGAGGAAGAAGAAAATATTTATGATGGTGCGAAGATTCTCTTGTCAAGATCCAATCAAATAGGCATTTCAAAGAATAAAGGTCCAAGTATTCAAGTTGACAAGCTTCAAGATAAAGAAAAGACCAAGTTTGGATGAAGAACTATGAGCCATTAACAAGAAACAAGCCCAAACGACAAAAGTCCAAAAAGAGCATACAACAGCACTCCATCCGATCAGATGCAGCCCGCAACCGAATCGGATGGTGGCCATATTCGAAGACCAACCGATCGGTTGGAGATAATATCGATCGGTTGGATGTCGGTTGATTTCCCAAACTTCATCATTAAGGATACTATCTTCATACCACCGATTCTAGGGCCTTCTAATGACGATTCTAGGCCATTCTAATTTGCTTGGAGGCCAAGTTGGAGTATTTATCACCCTAGGCTTTGAGAGTAATATAAATAGGACCATTTGTGAAGGAGCTAAGTGTGCTATCAATCTCAATTATCATTCTAATCATCAACCACTCTCTCAAAAGTCCTAAAATTCGTCCTTATAAGTCCAGAAAGCTTTGGAGGTTCAAGAAGTCAACATTTGGAGGTCAAAACGTCAAGAAGTCAACACCAATACTTTGGGTATCATTACCTTATCATTTGTAATCTATTTCCAATCATTGTAAGACTTTCAATTATGGTTTCTAATGTTCAAAGTTCTGAGTTTATGTTCATATTTGCTATGAGTGGCTAGTGTCTTTGTGCACTTGCTTAGATGATGTGTATTGCTTATTGATTTGCGTATGATTGTGATAACATGTTTTAATTCAATTTCAAGTTGATTCTATGATCCAATTGTGGTTAAGTTTCATAGTGACATTTGTTAATCAAGTTTAACTAGTTGTTAATAGTTCTAAGGGTCGAAAGATTTATTGTTATTCAACTAGTTATAATCATTTGTCTATGAATGATTGCTTTTCAACCATTGTTCTTGATTAAACAAAGGAACTTAATTGTGATTGTAATGAGAATGCTTTTTGTCTATCAAATTGGATTGATTGTAAGCTATTTCAAGGGTCGAAAGATTAGTAGTTTACTATCAATTGTGACCTTTTGTCTATGATCGGTTACCTTTTGCATTGACCATTTCCTAAGCGAATTTGATAAAACAAAAGACTATTTTTGTGTTTAAGTTTACACCAAACTTATGAACCTTGAATTGATCTTGAATTGATTGGTTAAACGTAATGCTTGTTTTTATAAACTAAAATCTTGACGAAGGTTTAATTTGTAGAAACAATAGATTAGTTCACTAAACTAATTATCATAACCAACATGTTGTCAAAAGTTATCACAATCATGCTTATTAAAAGTAGTATATTAGTCTAAGCAAGTGTAGTTTTAATCATTTGAATTATTATATTTTCATCATTGCTTGTTTAAGAAATTTACTTTTAGTAGCTTACACATAGATTCACTACACAAATCCCTGCGAACGATCCCGACTTACCATCATAATCTTGCTATAACGGACGAGTTCACTTGCTCGTATGTGTTATTTCTAGATTCGGTAATTCGTGTTTATAAATTTAAAACTTGTACCCACAGTTGACACATCAGGATGCCTGTTGGGAGTGGGAGGAAGAGGGAGGGGAGTCATAATCCGAGTACAATGACACAAAAAAGGAAGAGGAGAAGGCCTGTTGGGAGTGGGAGGAAGAGGAAGGGGAAGGAAGAGCATACGGATCATGGTATGTTAATGTATTATACTTCATTTACGTGTCATTTTTAATTTGCTTATGTTGGATGCTATGATATTTTTTATAGACTTTTATATGCATCCCCTTTGAGTGGCATGATTGAGTGCCCTGATTGGTAGGTTTAGGATAAACAGAGTATTATGGTTCTAAGTAGGCTGTTAGAATGGGAAATGTAGGAGTGTTTGGCATAGCAGTTGTACTGCTATACTAACTAAGCCTTCACATTGACTTATTAGCTAAACAACAACTATTTAAGATACATAATCAATAGGTTTGCGTCTTCAGTATTTAGGATTGATGTCTTGACTATTGACGTTTGAATTTAAACGGTGGAAGGTTTAATTGCTTATCAGGATGAAATTGTGTTCAGCATGCACAATAATTGATTCTTTGAATTTGGTCCATTGAGGTATGTACAAGGGTCTGTTTCTAAACTTTATGCCTTTGTCCATGACAGACATATCTTTACTACTGGTCTGGATCATATGTTAGCACGCATTAGGGAAGAAAAATGGGCATTATTCTTTTGTTTGCCTGGCAAATCATTAGAACAAGGTTTGAAGTTGAATCATACAGATAATGATGTGCATACATTGTTGGAACTAGGTTGTCGGGATGGTTTTGTAGATTTTTTTGTTGCTCACAAAAAACAGAGGTTATCTGAATACTATTTAAAAAACATGGATTTAGATGGTGAAGGTGGGGAGTTTGTCGGATGGGTAGAAGAAGATGCTAGATTGCGATGCTCTAGTACTTCAACTCCTTTTATGACTAGTACTTCAACTCCCTTTAGAGTTATGGATGATGTTGATGCTGGATTCGGGAAGCCTAAAAAGAGGGTGAAGAGGTGTGTAGATAAGGGAAAAGGAAAAATGGTTGATGAGGATGATGTTGTTAATAGGAACAAATCGGCAGGTATTGTCATTAGAGAGGGTGGTTCTATGAAGAAGACAGCAGGTATTGGTTCAGTGAATGTGGGAGCTAGGGGTGCGGGTTTTTTGAGACCAAGAAGTGATGTTAGAATAAGTAATTGCGTACTGGGTCTAAGGGCACCAAGATCAATGGGAAACAAAGTGGTGTTATTTTGACTAGGTGAGTTTAATGAATTGTTTAGCAAATTTTTTGGATCTATGCATTGCATATTATACTAACCTCATTACATTGGATATTTTGATTGTGTAGGTATAGTTGATCACCTGTTGGTTCATCCAGTAAAAGCTTTTGAAGTTTGACAAATGGGTTCATCTTTTGGGATTATGTAATGTGTAGAAACAAAAACATTTTTAATTTGGTTGTATATTACGTATGTAGTTTGACTAATGTAACTTGAACTATATTACCTCTGTTTCGGATACACCAAAGGGTGTGTGGAGGTATTGTGATGGGTTCATCTTTTTGGTACATGCCGAACGATATTATGTAACTTGAAGTATTACATATGGGTTAATGTTTAGTGATGCTTCACTCCTATCAATACTCTGTTATTGCATCCAATTTCTTATGCATAATATGTTTGTGTTTGTGTTATATGCTTCGATTAATAGCATTTACAAGTTTGTGTTTGTGTTTTATGGTTAGAATTCTGTCATTTTCATGTTTGTGTTTGTGATACGAATCAAACACTGTATACCAAGAAAATCGGGATCAAACGACCCATTCCATTCATGAACCATACATTTACAAGCTTACGATAGGGGAAACCACAACCCCTATCTACATCTACATCTACATTCAACAGGGGCACCAAAAAGAACAAAAGAAACCACAAGTGCCCAACCTCCTACTACCTACATTCATCATAAACAACAAAACAAACAATCGCAGCCACCTGCAACCAACCCCTTCACATGTACGTTTGCCTCATAGCAAACACAATCTTGGAAACAATGCTGTCGTTAGTTTTCTTAAGCATCCTCATCAACCCCTTCATCCTTCGTATATCAGTTGTCTGAATCCTCCTGAGCTTGTTCACATTGGACCTTGCAACTCTCGAACCCCTTAAGTTTTGGAGCTCAGCAATCAAGTCCCCCCTAATTTCGATCATATTAGAGAGCTTTCGGCACATATTCATCAATTCGAGTGCATGCTGAATGTCTTCCCAAACCTATCGCTGGTAATGGGCTAGCATAATTTCCGATATGACAAATGAGTTACAGGCAAGCACGAGATCAAGACAGCGAGACAAGTTACTGGTTAAGGAATGATAATTTTTTGGTTAAAGGTGTGTGTGTTTCTGTTTGTGTATGTGTGTAACGATTGAAGACTTTGGCAATTTAATATGCAAACATGAAAACTGCATTTACAAATTTAGCCATTGAGGTCATGTCACATTTATACCAAAAGTTTGGCGGCAAAATGAACAACGAAATGACGATAATACCCTCAATGACGTGGCACTTAGAAAAATAACGAAAGTTAGCAAAAAGTCGCTCTCGGTGGCTGTTTTGCAAAAAAAGGAAACATTAATATCGTTTTTGCACAACTTTTTGTCTCGGTGTATTTTTGCGCATTTGGGCTACTTTAGGGACTAAATTTGCAATTTACCCTTTGTTATTTAAGTCATAAAGTTCGTATATATAATGCGATTACGACGTAGTTATGAGATTTGATTCTTATTAGAGGAAGTCTGTCATGAGGTAGTTTATTAGGTACTTAATTAAGAGTCAACGATGTACGCTAGATGACCAAATATGGGTGGGTGGGATGCAATTTATTCTTGATCCAAATTATTACTCATTCTAATCATTGCCAATGATTTATATGCTATTTCATACTATACTCCTTCCACATCTAATAACTATGTTGAGATAATACAACATTTCGCATGCCTAATAAACTAAGGTTTAATTTGGCAAATATTTGGTAGAGGCTTCAATTGGAAAGTATCATAAGCATATTCTTGGCACACTCGTTATGAATGCATCTATTTGTATTTAGAATGATAATTCCAAAAAAAAAAAAAAAAAAGAAAAAAAAAGAAGAGAGGATTACATGGTACTTATACAAGCTAAAATGGGATCATTGATCCAATCGAGCCGAATGGGTTTAAAATGTCTACTCCTATGGCTAATGCAACAATGTGACAAGATTTAAATCTCTTAATGCAATATTGTCTTGCGAGATGGTTTTATGTCTTGCAAGGACTATACAAATGCACCCATTGCTAGCTATGTTTATGATACTCATGTTTAGATATTTCCAACTCTAGCAGAGTGTGTAGTGTTTTGAAACTACATTTTTCTTCTTGTGACATTAAATACGATAAAATGGAACCATTATATATTAATCAAACTCACAGAACAATCATACACTCTCCTAGTTAATTTAACAAGTTTTTATATGGTTTTATTGTTTATGTATTTTAACAAGTTGATGTCATTTTCTTTGGGATTTTAAGGGTCCCTAGTATTATGAGATACCATTGGAATAGAACCCCATACCTCACAGCTGATACGGTATTGCCAAATCTTCTTAGGTGAAAGTATATTTAATGATCTATACACCAATCATAAGGCATTACAAACGGAATATTTGTACTTGAAATCCACTAACACCAAACGAAACCACCTTTGTGGCTTCACAACCTAACTAACTTTCGATAATGATTAATGACGATAAAAAAATGTTGACAATGCCGATCAATTATAAACTTACGCACACTTGTCTTGCTAGTCTTATCCCGTGCGCTTGATAGCTATACATTCTGATTAGGAGTACACAACTGGAGGAAGGGGTGATTGACGTACTTCACAGAGAACACTCGATCCTAGAGAGACTAAACAGGCTCTCTAGGCGATTCTCCTCTTTCTTAAACATAAAGTTAGTTCCACTAGGTAAATACAGGAATTACAAAGGAACTACGCATATCATAGGAAAGGATTAGATTTGGGAACAGCATGAAAGGCATACATGTCTTAACAATGTGTACCATGTACATTAAGTGTTCAGCAGCTCGCATTAGCGTTTTACCTGTCTCTTCTTTGCTTTTCTTAAATGTTACCTTATTTGATGGTACTTGTGCATATCAACTTGTATTTATAACTATGCAAACCTTATTTTACGAGAGAATGACATGGACTTACACCACAAATTAGTTTACCGGCCCCATGATTGGTGCAATTCATTTCATACAAGAGCATGCTATAGGTGACAAAAAGCCTATAGAAAGTGATACAGTACAGCGTTTTGAAAAATTAAATAGGGATGGAGAATCAATGGGATAAGATTGATCAATCCTTCTTCCATGTGCAAAATTAGACACAAGACTTCAGTTTGTATTTTGTTTCTTAAAAAATATCCAGTGTAGTGTTTGAATTCAAGAAAATATTGTTTTATTGGTAAGTGTTCAATCTCTAAATCATTGAAGATGCAGTACACTTGGTTGTAGTCATAATGAATTGTCAAACACGTACGTAACTCAACTAGAAACCTTGACATAGTTTATACGCACCATTTTTTGTTTTTATGAAGTCATGTTTATTGTAAATATAGCATCAGTAGATTAATTTTGTTAACTCTAGTAGTCTGAACTCGTATGGTACATAAACACATTATTCACATTGGATTTAATTAGTTTGTAATTAATCCCCGTATAAATATTGTTTTTTCAAATCTGTATCCTGGAACTGGAACTGCGATGGTCGTTTGACAAAATTTCAACTAACATATGTACTTGAAAATGGCGTTCACTCGAACCTAAGGCTGAACGCAATCGATCAGGATTTATCGGTCGGTCCCTTTGGTTTTCACTATCCAACAGATATTCCCATCGGTTGGTTCGATTGCTAGGTATCGGTCGGTCGCTTTGGTTTGGGAATATCGGTCCTCCATTCGACCGATTTTAACACACACACAAACATATTTAAAAAAAAAAAACCTTTTCATCGACTGTGGCACTTTGGTCGCTGTTGAGAAAAAGCTGACGTGGCACCCGGTGACCCAGGTCGCTTGGGTCAACGACTGTGTCCAGCCTAATTTTGATTTATATGGTTTAAAATAGAATAATGATTGGCAATGATCAAAAAATGATTGGGAACTGGATTTAATAAAGCCCAAATGTCAGTTGAATTTGAATCCCACCCACCTACATTTTTTTCCTTCATTAAACAAACTACTAGCATCTTGCATCTACCCTTCACTCTTTTTCTTATTGAAGCTTTAACAATTTATCAAAACTGAAAAGAAACTTAGAAAGGTGCAATGAAATTGTCGTTCGAAAAAAAGAAAAGAAAAAAAACTTAGAAAAGGTGCAATTCAACAAATTGTACCAACCTTAGAATTTGAAACGCTAAAAACGACATCGACTAGCAACAAAAACTAAGGGTGATTATCACTTTTTCTACATTAAGTATATAATTATCACTTTTTCGAGTAGGAGATAACCAGTTTATATAGTTAATTGATCATTTAGTGACCATTTTACATACATACAAGTCTTTAAGTGATCATAAAATCTCAAACACTCGATCAAACAACTAATTATCAGATTAACACAGCTTCCAAACAATAAGCACACCCAAACCATGCATATCTAATGCATGCTATTATATCACACAGACTATTTGATTCTAAATATGTGATATCACATTCGAATTGTAAATAAATCCCAGACCATTGTAGATAACCAAAACAAGCAAAGCTAGGAACGCAAATGTAAACTCTTAATTTTAGTCTCATTGATTTAAATCTATTGATCGATTATGTGAATTTTATATACTTTTTGCAAAACGTTAATAGATAATTGGTAACAATGACCGACTCACAAAGACAATATGTGTAAAACAACGTTATACTAATTGATGATAAAAATTATATATTTGAATAAGATAAACTTATTTTTCTTCCAAAATACTACTATATAAAAGATCTTATCGATTAAGTACGTGTTGAGAAATGGGCAATATAGCCAATTAGTTTAACACCACATTTGAGTTGGGAATTAGTTAGTATAATATGGTGCAGGTAAAAGATTCGGTAGGTATTTGCCAGTTAGGATACGAATTCAAGGAGAAAAGTTCAAAAGAATCTATGTGATCCAGGGTGTCTCTTTCACCGTCCATATATTATAAAGTTGTGGTGTCATATCTATAGAATTCCAATGGACTTTAGTCGTCTATATTTCTAAACCTATAAGTGTACGATCATCATTTCTTCATGGCCCAACACGTACTCTATTGTTTTATAGTTAAGTCTTATGTTCTTTTTCTTTCAGTTCGTATTTTATAAGTTTATAATTCTAGTGAACCAAAAGCAGTTCATGTTTTCACAAGATTTATGATTTCGTGATTAATTGTTGGCGAGAAACTAAATATGCGAGCCATGACAGTCTTCAGCTAGGCTAGGTAAATAAACGTTAGGACATGGGACAATGAATCAGTAGATAAAGCACGATAACATGTTATAGGTGTGTGGTACGGGATTAAATCATGTCCATGTCATATCATTGTGATGAAATTCATCACACTACTAAAAATGAACATAGAGCCCGGTTTAAAATGTTTAAAGAGCCCGGTTTTCCATGAGGGCACAAAGGGGGAGGGACTCTGAGGAATTGCTTTAGAGCCTGGTTTTAAGAACGGACTTTATAATGTATAATAGAGCCTGGTTGAGAAGCTTGCTCTATGCGATTAAAAAAACCATTAATAATTAGCATAAACCCATGTTCCTTGCTTACAAAACTTGATTTTTTCCCCCCACTTTTTGTTAAATATAATTTGTTTACACAAGCGAAATAAGCAAAAACAAAATTTTAACAAAACCATAACAATGAATGTTATACCAAATCCAATGGATTGAAGATCCAAGGTTAGTTTCACATGGGTTCTATGGATGAACATATATACTAGATACCACTAATTAAACATCACAACAGTTTCACAAATGTTTTGTTAGGCTAAGGGAAATAGAAACGCAAAAAGACATGACCACATGCTAACCTTTCCTAAACACTAACATGATTGATGATCAGATGCCACACACTGAAATACATGAACTCACGATGTCGTCCAACTCCTTAGTAGTAAAATGCTTCTTTTCATTCCAATGTGTCTATAAAAAGAACACCCATAAGCTATATGTAAGATAAAACAAAAGAAAATGTAGTGCAATACCAACTAAAAGTTTCCGATTGTCATATTTAAACCAGGGGATTAACAACCGCACTTGTGCCTATTTTCATAGTTACCCATTAATTTCGACCATGAGATAACATTCAGCCTAGTTGTCTGATATAACAAATGCGCTAATGTTTTACCATATTTTTGAAAATAACAATTACTCAACTCATGGCTTTTACCAAATTTTTATAGGCACAAAACTGCTTTTACCAGATTTTTTATAATAACAATTACTCAGATTTTTTTACCAGATCCTTTATAATAACAAATTAACAATATATCCGCCTATAAGAATGGCTTTTCAAAGTTACAATATATCCGCCTATAAGAATGCATTAGATATTTCTGTTAACTCGAATCCCGATCACTAGGTCTGTTCAACCATTTGCCCAATCCCCATGGAGAACCTTGACTTACTTACACCATGTGTAGTGGGGCGAGTTTCCTCCTTTTTTTTGCCTGATAGCGCCCTATAACGCCCCAAGCCCCACTACTGATGGGCGTGGAAAGAAAAAAAAAAATTCACAGCGTTATGCACAAAACGCCCAAGCCCCCTGACATAATTTTGCACTTTTGTGCTTTTTGAAATTGGCACACACACATGGTCTGAAATGCCTTTTGAGCTTTTTGACTTTTTTAATTTTTAAAACAATCAAATGAAATGCCACATGGCGCAAAACGCCTCATCCTCTCTTACACACCACTACACATGGCCTTATAAGTCGAACAACTTTTATATAAATGCATTCACGACCTCTATGCATTATTAGTTTATGATGTAGTTATTAACATGTACATGCATGTACTTCTATTATTAATACATTGAAAATCAATATTTTATATATCCACTAATCCACCTTTATTGACTAATAACATATTAAGTGTTAACAATAATTTGCCAACAATAACTCAAATAAACGTAAGTTAATTTACGGCCATGCTATTTATTTATCAAGCTTGTTATTTTAGTCGTTTTATTTATCAACAATATCAAAATATGAAACTAGAAACACCCAAAATGATGGTAATTGCATACCATAATAAAAAAATAAAATAAAAAATAAAAATAAAAAAATGGAGAGTTAGCTAGTTGCTAACTATTACATGTGCTGAAAGTACTTGGAGACCCAGCAGGCAGTGGTGGACAGATTTAGAAATTATCATGGTTTTCATTAATGGTAGGATGATTTATAAAACCAAAATTTTGGACATGGTTCATTTCATAATATATCAAGACTTTTCACAACATTTTACACTACATGTAAAAAGTCTATGTGGTTATCAGTGGTATTCTGAGAACCTCCTCCGTCTGCCGTAGCCTTCAAGATTTATGATTCACAGCCCAAAATGAAATATAAAATGATTATTTGTTGTCGAAGTCGGAGAATTAGAACAAAAAATCGTTGCAACCATTTTAAATGTATCGACGTTGTAAATTAGTCATAAGTTACGGTTTTTTCGAGGTTAACGACCATTTTAATGTGATATATCACCATATTAAGGTATCTGAAACTCATTATTGCTATAATTGTTACCGATAGACTCTTTTGAAAAGTTAAAAACGATTCATATGCACATGATTTTAGCTTCAATACTTCTAGTTAATTAAGGATAGTGGGATACCTTAAAATTGAATTTGTCTATAGTTGAATAATTTTTTTTATGCGATTTTTTTTTTTTTTGAACGTTAAGAAACTTTTATTAATAAAAACTAGCGAGGCGCTAGGATGATACAAGCAGGAAACAGAATAGGAAAAAAATAGATGCTGGAACATTACATGGGCAATATCTAAAAAGAAAAACTTTTCCACTGAGACCAACTTATATCCCGAGAAGTTGAGCGGTTTGTTAACCATAAAAAGCTGTTCCCTTTGATTTCATTGACAGCGAATCGGATGGAGGGGGTTTTATTTGAGAAGATATACTCATTCCGAGACTTCCACACAGTCCAGGAATATGAAAGGATGATTACATTGAAGCAGGTTCTTTTGCCATGTGGAATAACGGGAGAGTTATGAATTTCCATTAGGTCTTTTATGCTTTCTGGTTTGGGCAGTGGAAAGTTAACCCAGGATACGATATACCCCCATAGGAAATCTGCAAATGGGCAGTGGAGGAACAAGTGGGTTGCTGTTTCATTCTGAGAGTTGCAAAGCACACACAAGGGAGAGGGGACTGTGATATTTCTGATTGACAGAAGGTCAGCAGTAGCAACTCGGTTCATCTCTAATCTCCAACAAAAAACATTGACTTTCATCGGTGCAAGGTTGTTCCAAGGGAAGACCCAGTGGTTGGGCCCATTTGTTGCGGTTTGGAGTCGATTTCTTACTGCCTTGACTGTGAAAATTCCATCAGGGTCCAAAGTGCTATTCCATGTATCTACGGTATTTGCAAGTGAGACATGAGTGATACGTGACAGCAAATCTTGAAGTTGAAATACTTCCCGAGGTGAAGCAGGGGGGTTGATCCAATTCCATTCCCACTGTGAAAATCTACCAGCACCTGTGCAACGATCTTTGATTAGGCAGTTCTTTTGTCTTTCCAATTTGAAAAGGTTGGGGTACTTCAAATATAGAGGAAGGTTCCCAATCCATGTATCCATCCAAAAACGAAGAGAAGCTCCATTGCCGACCAAACCTGTGAACATACACTCCAAAGAAAGATTAAGCGAGACGAAGTGGGAGTTTAGACCCACAATCGTCTTCCAAACTCCCACTAAACTGTTTTTAACCGGGACAGGGGTACAACTTCTGGGTGAAAAATGAATGGCCGTAACAACATGACACCAAAGAGAGTTAGGCTCATTACGTAAGCGCCACCACCATTTAGAGAGTAAAGATATGTTTTTATTTTGAAGACTATCCAGCCCAAGCCCACCGGACTCGATAGGTGCGATTACCCGATCCCAACAAACCCAAGGGATCTTGCGGTTTGCACAAGAACCCCCCCAAAAGAAAGACCTACGGATGGCTTCAAGTTTAGAAAGAATACTTACCGGGGCCTTGTACAGTGAGAAGTAGTATGACGGAAGGCTGTCAAGCACTGATCGGATGAGGGTGATTCGACCCCCAATTGAAAGGGTGGAGGCTTTCCATGAGGATAATCGGTTTTCAAACGTTTGTATCACAGGGGCCCAGTTTCTGATTCGGTTCATGTTGGCGCCAACGGTAAGTCCAAGGTAGGTAATAGGGAATTGGTCGTTGTTGCACATGAGGGTATGACTTGCAGCATTGCAGTCCTCGGTTGTGAGGTTCATACCATAGAAAGAGGACTTGTGGTGATTTATTTTCAGCCCAGAGACAAGGTAGAAACATCTCAACATCCTTGTAATATTCCTTAAATAGGCTGGTGACCATCTACCCATTATCATGGCATCGTCAGCGTATAGCAAGTGCGTAATATTTGGGCCAGAGTTTGGTAGCTGTATACCTGCGATGAGTCCCACTGAAGATGCACGTTGCATAATATTACTGAAGGCTTCCATGGCGATAATGAACAGGAAAGGGGAGAGGGGGTCGCCTTGGGGTACTCCTCTTTCACAGTTAAATTCCGAAGTGGGACAACCATTAATAAGAATGGCTGATCTGGTTGAAGTAAGAATGCCTCTGATCCACAATATCCATCTTTGTGGGAAGCCCATTTGCTCCATCACTGAGATTAGAAAAGCCCAGTTGACTGAATCAAAGGCCTTTTCGATATCAATTTTCAAGAAGAACGCCTCTTGCTTGCTTTTCTTGAGCCAAGTAATAATTTCATTGATCATGAGAGGCCCGTCAAAAATGTTCCTATCACTGAGAAAAGCGATTGGGTTGGCGAGATTATTTTTTTCAGAATCTTTTTGAGGCGGTTTGCGAGTATCTTTGATATGATCTTCCTGATGCAACCGATTAACGTAATAGGACGGTAGTCACTTAAAGATTGCACCGATGATTTTTTGGGGATTAGGGTGATATGGGAGGAGCCACAACCTCGATTAATGGTTCCAGATGAGTAGAAATCAAGTAGAATATTCAGGAAATCAAACTTGAGATAATCCCAAAATTTCTTGATAAAACCAAGGTTGAAGCCATCCGGCCCGGGTGCCTTATCACTTTCGCACCCCCAGACTGTCTGTTTTAATTTGAACAGGGTGAAAGGGGCACTAAGAGAAGCTGCATCTTCGCTAGATAGGGTTTGTAGCCCCTGACATATGATCTTGGGCCTATTCCTAATGGGCTCCTTGAACTTGTTTCTGAAGAAAACAAAAGTTGCGTCTCTTATTGAAGGGGGGTCTACATGCCAATTGCCATTTATTTCCAAGCCTACAATACGGTTTTTCGAGTTCCTGTTGTTGATGAAATTATGAAAAAAGGACGAATTCTCATCACCACATTTAATCCACTTTGCTCTGGATTTTTGAAAGAGATCCTGTGTTTTTGCTTGCTCCACCTTCATCAATTTTTCTTTTGTCTCGATCCATTGGGCCAGCTCATCATCAGTGTAATCTCTGACCTCAATAATCGAGTCCAGGGAAGCCAACTGATCAAACAGTGAAGTTGATTCACTGATTGCCTGGGAATTATGGTTACGAATCCACTCTTTCAGGGTTCTTTTGAGTTGTTTCAGCTTTTCATTCAAAATTTGGTCTGGGTGACCAATGTATGTACCTGATTCCAAACAATTGGTGATTATCTCCTCAATACCGGGGTAGGAGAGCCATTAATTGAAGAACCGGAAAGGGGGTGGGCCAAAGTCAATATAGGAGGTGGTTAGGGTTAGTGGACGGTGATCTGACAACGATCTGGGAAGGGTAGTGAAAGCTGCAGTTGGCCAGTAGTTCATGAAACTTTGAGAGACCAGGATTCTATCTATCTTGCTTTGTTTTAATCCATTGTCTTTCACGTAGGTGAAAGAGCTCCCATGCATGGTATACTCTTGAAGGTCATTGTTATGAATGAAATTATTGAAAGATAAAGCATCTGAGGCATCAAAAGAGGAATTCTTACGGTCGTTGGGGCATTGAACCGAGTTAAAATCCCCAAGAAGGATCCATAGCCCATGTGAGTTGGAGATAAGTGTTGTGATATCATCCCAGAGTAGTTTTTTTGCTGCTGTCTCTTGAGGGGCGTAGACATTCAGTATGTTACAAGGGGAGACCGTACCATTAATGATACCAGAGGTTAAGAGGAAATAAGGGGCTTTGGTGGTGTTGGTTAGCGTAAAGAGAGAAGGATCCCAAATGCTTAATATCCCTCCTGATCTACCTTCAGACCCCGTAGAAGGCACAAAATCATAGGCGAAATTTGGATTCCCCCAAAACAGGTGAGGTTTGAGGTTTAGGTCGTTTGATTTGTGTGTTTCTTGTATACCCAGAAAGTTTATTCGGTGATTTAGTTTGAGTTGTTTAATCCAACGAGGCTTGGCTTCCTCGTTGTACCCACGGATATTTATGGAAAGAAAATTCATTGGGGCACCCTTTGTTCCCGGTCTTTGTTAACTTGGTCTTGAACCATGTGTTCAAAACCGAACAAGTTGACACCAATGAGGTTCCCGATTGCAATGGTGTCCATCGATTCTTGGTCAATGTTGGTGTTGGACGGTTGAGAAGGAAGAGTGGTATTTTGGTTCTGGTTTCTTGGGCATGATGGGGAATTGTTTTGGGGTGGAGGGTCTAGAGTGTGAATTATTGGTGGCACCAGGATGTCAGTTGATGAGTTATCAGTGGTGGGAAAGATAGCAGGTATAGGAAGGTTTGATCTTGTCAATGGAGGGGGAGGGGGAGGGGGATGTGGAGGGGGTGGGATATCATCGTTTAGATGTTGGAAAGGTATAGGGGTTACATTGTACCTGACAGAGAGGTTTTGGTTGTTTAGGAGGGGAGGGGCTGTAAAACAATGATTAGGGTGGTTCTGGTTATGAAAAACAAATGAGTTTGAGGGGGGAGTTTGGGTATAGTTCAAACTAGGGGACTCTTGTATGGATGGTGAATGTTGGCGGGGTCTTTTTCTTGAAGTCTGAGGCGTGGCAGGGGGGTTATTTGATTGCACGGGGGGTGGTGGGGGGGGTGGTGGTGGGGGTTTAATTGTCCCAACTGGATTTTGTTGATTAAGGTTTCCCATAGGAGGGGATTTGGGAGGTGATGGGATGTCAGAGGAAGGAAATTCAGGCTGTAATGGGTTGTCAAAAATTAATTCCATATGGGAATTACCGTTTTTGGATACATTTTCATTGGGTATTGGGGCTTCACTCTCCACATTAATATTTCCATCAGACTTTGAGTAGTCTTTTGGAATTCTGTCTGAACAGCCATTGGAATCATCTGTTGCCAGGGACGATAGAAACGACGGAGTCCAGTCCAAAGCATCTTCCACTATCCTAGTGATGAAAGATTTGGATTTCCATTCTACCAAAACTACATGATCAATTTTTTGGTAGGAATTGGCAAAAATGGTGACACTTTCATATGAGAAATTATCATCAGCAAAAGAGGTTTGGGAAGGCTCAAGTACTTTTCCCATCACAGATGCAATTTTATTGACAGCAATTTGATCCCTTAAGAACAGAGGAATGCCATAAATTTTTACCTTAACTATTCGTCCAAATACCTGCTCTTGACCGTTCCATATCTCAAAAAAAGAAAACCGTTCTCTAAGGAACTTTTTTTCCGTTTGAATGAAGGTTTGGGCTAGATGCGAGGCCTTAAGAGATAGCAAAACAGTAAGGCCTCCCACATAGGAAATGGAGATGTTTGAGTTTGGGACGGAATTTTTAAGGATGTTTTCGAGATTGTTGAGGGTTGTGAGATCTTTGGTCGTTGCAATGATTGAGGTTTTTTTCCAGCAGGAGGGGGTTTTGAAGTCTTGATTGGGTAATTTAATAGATAATGTGTTGGGGATGGTTGGGGTTGTGAGGGCTTCTCGGAAGGATCTTCCAGGGTTTGTATTATTAATCGAAGGGGGAGGGTAAGTAGGTTTTGGACGGTGATGAGGCGGCAGAGGGTTTGTGTTTGAGTGATGGTATGGAGGAAAGTTTTGGTTAATGAGGTTGGTAGATTTGTTTGTATGATGGATAGGGTTCCCTCTTTTATCAAACCTGGTAGGAAAGACTCCGAGGACCAATCCATTGCTTTTTTGTTTTGCAGAGTTTGAAGGAAGGCTGATGGATCTGAAACATTCCGAAAACGGATAAAAACGAAGGGATTGTTGTATTTGTCCTTTTTCCGGGCAATGTACGCATCGGCGAGGTGGCCATGGGGTTGGAAAAGGGATTTCAGATCGTCACTAGTGAGGTTTAATGGGAGGTTATACACAAAAAAGGTTGTAATATTGTTGTTTGATTGGCGCCGGCGGTGCTTAACTTTTTCCCAGCCATCATTCTTCTCCGCTGCAGTCGGCCGGTTTAATTTAGTAATTTCAACTTATAAGTATGGTGTTATGATTAATAGAATAGAATTTGAATACATAAGTAGTTTAATATCTTTTCACAAATCAAACCCTTCAATCAAAACTTTGTTGGTGGGTATTCACATCCCCATTTGTCCAATTCTCTAGTCGTTTGATATATATATCTACATATTATATATAACAATATGCGTACGACGTCATTAAATGCCTGATTGCCTAGTAATGCCATGTCATAATGACACCTTCAATCAAAACTTTGTTGGTGGGTATTCACATCCTCATTTGTCCATTTCTCTAGTCGTTTGATATATATATATATATAATATATATATATATATATATATATATATATATATATATAGAAGGGTTCTTTTCAGAACCTAAAAAAGGTCGAGAATTGCGAGAACCATCATCAACCAATCAGATTTTTTTGGATATTATTATATTTATTCAATTATTTAATTCAAAAGGGTATAATGGTAAAATTATTTTTTTTTCTTTTTGAATTTTTTTAACAAAAAACATTTTTTAGTCCTAAATTTTAGGGTTTTTTTTTTTTTTTTTTTTTTTTTTTTTGGTTTTTTTTGGCATTATACATGTTAAAAAATACATTATGTGCATATGTGTTTTGTAAAAAAGAAGGTTAACTACTAACTAAATTATGACAATTGTATTTTTCGTTTATGCATAGGTGTTTTGTATATGCACATGTATCTTTAAGAAATACTACATAAATATAAATACAAGCAAAAATAATAACATACACAACACTAGAACTTGAAAAATAGAACATACACATTAAACTTTATAATCCCAAGCAAAAATAATAACATACACATTAAACATTTTTCAGTGTTGAACTTCTTAACTTTATAGTCAACTAAATTTATTACATGTGTAAATGTTGATACAATTTTAAAATGCAAAATGTGCATAGAATAATTTCTTTTAGGACTGCAGAAGTGCTTTGACTCATTTCTTCATCATGCACCTAGGTATGCATATGTGCATTTTCGTTATAATCTTCGTGAGATGCGCCAATTTGGAACTATATACATGTGCATTGACGTCTTTATGATCCTTAAATCTTCAAACAATGAAATAATCCAAGAGACCTGTGATTATAAAAAGCCATAGTATTTTGTTACACCAATATACACTAGTTAGACTATTGCATGAATTTTGTAAGGTTAGATATAAAGAAAAATAGATATCAAACAAAGTATATCACGTTTATACATGTGCACACATCAACATGAAGCCTAAAATCTAATGCATGCACATGCATTTTTCTTTTCATCATTCAGTTCACCATTACTAAGAAACAACACCAATGCACCTTTCAAGAATTGAAGTTGGACAATTTAAAACATATATGCATACATTTTCCTTGATTTTACATTTTTACATCAACCTTAAAACACATATGCACATCCTAACACATATGCATAATTTAAACATATATCGCATAGATCATAATAACAATCAACCACCAATTCTAACACATATGCACAATTTAAAACATATATGTATACATTTTCCTTGATTTTACATCAACCTTAAAACACATATGTAGATCCTTTCATTTATTAATACAAGCCATAAAACACATATGCACACCTCTTTCATTTTATTTATGCAAGCCATAAAACCTTAAACACTAAATGAACTTTAACATATTAAATAATTCGAAGGTTCTACTTTTGTTAAATAATTCGAATGCTCTGCCTCAAATCAAAAGGGTTGAAATTCATTTAGGTGTATTAAAAACTTGCAGCATCCTAATCGTTTTCCCAAAATAATAGTTAAATTATGCCACAACCGAATAATAAAGGGAAAGTACAAAGCCTTGACAAAAAATAATAACGAAAATTACCTGTGCGCATGAACAATTCGAACCTTTTTCTTTATTTTGTAACCAATCTCGGAAGACGAAAATTCCATCTGATTACATGGCGGTTAATGAATCGGAACGAGAGATTAACAAGATTCCCAATAAATTCTATGAGATCTGCGATTTTTGTTTTTGATCATATAATTATCTCACCGAAAATAACCGCCGATTTGATTTTTATCTCAAATAATTATCTCATACTTCTACAAAAAAATGGTACAATCAGAAAAGTATAAAAATACCTCCCATTATTCACCAAAAATAACCGCCGATTTGATTTTTTTAAGAATCCCAATTTTTTCCGATTGAAAAAAACCTAGTAATTGGGATTTTAACCGAGATAGATGACAAGTAGTGTGTGTTTTAAATTGTGATATATTTTCGGAATTGATATGATTGAATCAAGTGGGAGAAGTTATGATAACTTCTCCGTTTATAACGCTAATTTTATGGAACCAAATCAGTTACAATTGAATATCAAATGTATAATACCTATTTTGACCCTCAATTTTAAAAAAATGCAGGGAAATAGTTCTATTTATTTACAAAAATGCCATGTGCATTCTCAACCATTGATCATAAAATTTAAAGGCTAAGATCGGTTCTCGCAGTTCTCGACCTTTTTTTGGTTCTGAAAATAACCTTACACTATATATATATATATATATATATATATATAAAATTATATATATATATGATTAAAACTTAAGATTATATACTCTAAATAATTTAGAAAGAAAAGAGACGAGGTCCCAACGCACGGTGGTATTGTTTAAAGTAATTATGGAATGTATAGTACGTGCTATTGCACTTCTATCTGTACTGTCGTTTTGGCTCTAACCCACTTTGATTCTCGTAACAATTAACACACCCACCTTTATGACTAAGTTTGTTTGTTGGTACATGCCTTTTTTTAATAATAAGAAACTATTAAATTTTAGCTACTTTTTGTTTTTGATGCATCGTGATTTGATTAGTTACATGACATGTAATTTAGCACCGAAAATCTCAACCATGCAGATGAGCAAGTTTGAGTTAGGTTTGAGTTAGACTGATTTTGATATCCATATGCTAACATAAAGAGTGAGAAAAACAAGCACTTCCATTTACGACTTCAATCTGACTACAAATGCTTATCTCTAAAACAGTAAATAGGAAAACGGTGTGCCTGACCGTTTCTGGCCTTTTCTCTAGCCACGTATAAACTGTGTATTCAATGATGTTTGAACCAAGATTTCTTGGGATAACATGAAAGTACCTAACCAGTAAATAAGGTTAGCGGTGGTTAAAAAGTAAAAATTTGATGAATATTATACAACTAAATCTAACCAATGGGTTAGTAGCCCAGCGGTACGAAGTCCCTCTAGGAAGGGATTCTTCCTGTTGACGCAGGTTCGAATCCTGGAGGGGGCAGGGTTTACTTCAATTTAAGTGTCGTGCCTTCGGGCGGCTTAAATTGAAGGTTTTCCCCCCATTGGGTTGGACAAGGATTTCCTTTCGAGGGAGCTCTCTAGCGCGAGCCCGGTTAAGACAACGTAAGTCTAGACCTCCCACTTTGCGAAAGTTGCCGTTCAAAAAAAAAGGTAAATGAATTAGATTGGCCGAAAGTGTCGTAACATGTCAAAAATGGTTTATTGGGTGACAAGTGATACACATAATGTTGTTCCCAACTAAATGTTTACTACTTAAGAATTAAGTTAAACCACTTATCATGCAAATAAATATAAAACTAAAATCTTTTTAATGCAAGAATACTTAAAACAGTTTACACAAAATAACACAACAAAGTTTTCACCATTTGAAAGGATTGTTTGCGGAATAACAATAAACACAAACCTTAGTTATGTTTAAAAAGAACTTATTCTTACTCGCTGAATGTTCAACGGCCTAAATTCTATTCGATAAGTAAATGTTCTTTAATGTGTATCACATTAATTGCAAGAAAATTAGGGTTTACTAAGTCTTTCTACTTTACACGTGTTGAGCATTTAATGGGTGAGTGAGATTGCTGTCACACTAGGTAATGAGATAATGTCTACTTTAGATAACATTGATTGATATTGTTGTACCTTTTTACCAACTCTAAAAGGTATGGTTTCCCAAGTAGATTTTTTTTATCCCTTTTTGCAAAAGTAGATTTTCTCGCTTTTAACTTTTTAGATAATTGAGATTCTTTATTCAATATCTTTAAACGAGGAGATCAAACATCGCTGGGTGAGTCATTGCCATCTTCACTGAACTGAACTTCTTTGAATCTTGTGCTTAAGAGGCTGAACCGCATCAGCGATGAAGTGAAGACTTCTTTGTCTTCACTCTTCAAGAACTTAGAAGGAGTTGCGCTAAACTTATCTTCAGGTTATTTTATATTCAAATCTATTTAGAGATCACTAGACGCATGAATTGGCCTAACTAAAATCGATTCGAGTTGACCCATTAACATTTCTCCAACCGGCTTATTGAAATTTTCAATAATTTACTTTTTTCCAAGTAATAAAAATTCATATTCCAATGGTAGGCGAACGTTCGACTTGTTTCACACTTAGGCTATGTTTGGTGCAGAGCTTTTTGGGACGATGAGCGGTGAGCAATGAACTTTTTGATTTTTATTGTTCGTTTGACAAATGAGCGGTGAGCTTTGCGATTTTTTAAGAATGCTCATTTTTCCACAGCTTCTTTAAGAAGCTGTGAGCGGTGGGCTGTGAGCTATGGCTACTGCTCACAGTTACTGCTCACCGCTCACTGCTCACAGCTCACTGCTACTGCTCACTGCTACTTTTACCAAACACACCCTTACTAAGTCTTTCCTATTCCCTAATTTGCATCAATAAAACAAAAAAATATATATGTTTTGAACCCGTATCAGGCCACTCTATTTGGATATACAACAACTTGGAATCTTTTCAAAAGAAAACATTTTTGGATCTATAGATGCATCATCCTACTTAAAATTTGCACACACATGTTATGTCTCATAAAGAATATAGTGTGCATAATAAATAAGTTGAAATTCTTTTGTCACATTATATAATTAGTGAATGGAAGCTTTCATCAGTAATTTCTACCAATCAGGTGAGCTGTGTTTATATATTTGCTTATTAGATACATTTCATGTAGTCATGAATATACATAAATTGCACATTAAAGAAATTTTATTTCATAAAATTTCGTCATGTTTAATTGTAGGTTGGGGACACGCACCCCTTTTTTAAAACTAATTTTCATTTGCTCGTTTAATAATTAATACAAAACGAAATATATAATTGGCTGCTTCAATACTTCCAAGTTTCTTTTACGTGTGTTTGTCATGTATAATATATATAAAACGATACACACACGCATGTTACTGTGATTTATGATGGATCAAAATATTTGTGTAGATTTGGTCTTAATTAAAATTATCTACATCAAGATTCAAGGGGTTTATGTTTATCTACAAAGTAATAACATGTGGCAGCCTCTTATTTTGTGATCTGAATCTTGGTGTTTATTGCTAAATTAAATCGTTTTATAACTACTGAAAAAAAAAAATGTTAACATTTAAATAACGTGATGTCTTAAATTTACATGTTAGGAGTAGCAGGCTGAAACATAATGTTGATCCATCAAATGAGGTTAACTGTACTTGACTATGACTCTAATATATGATGGACATTATCATGTAATAACCAATATTGCTAAAATAATAGAACGATTTTAAATATTCTAGCAACCAACAATCCAACATTGCTAGTCCAACGTAAAACGAATAAGCTTTGCTTATATGTGAATGAGGAATGCAAATGTATATAACTTACAGATATTTTGTTCATTTGGGTTCGAAGTTGTAGAAATGTAAAAAAGTGTCATGGCTAATGTCGCTTTGGGGTTGTCTAACAAACTTTGGGAACTTTAGGAGAATTCTGTTGCTATAGGTTCTACATTGACAACTCCAACGACGTCCAGCACAATCATTTCAATGGTTTATAAAATTAGACATGTTCATTGATTTACTTTACTAATATGTAAAGATGTATGAAAAAGTAAAGTTTTCATAGAATATAGTGGCCAAAGCATAGAAAGTTAACAAAGTTATGTTTTTGTTGGCTAAAATCAAGTAAATAAAAACTTTATGCACAAGCCATTCCTTTTTCTCCCTACACTACTCTTTCTTTATTTTAATGTGTTTGTGGTTTTATAGATGAGATAAGGTGCGGCAAAGTAACAAAATAAATTACAAAAAAGTTTAAGCAATTGAATGTGTTAGCCATATCCAATGATGGGGAGTTGGAGCAGACAAAACTTGGTTGGTCGCCACTTTGAAGCTTTGAACATGCTGCTTTCTGAGCTCGCAAATGTCGAAGTAGGCTCAGGTATGGATACGCAAGAGTGGTGTATATCCAATGATGGGGAGTTTTCTGTGGGATCAACTCGAAAACATATCGACAATTTTCTACTTCGTTCAATGTCTTTTGGTACACGATGGAATAAGTCTTTGCCTAGGAAAGTAAATATTTTTATTTGGCGTTTTCTCTTGGATCGGCTTCCCCATCGGTTAAATCTCTCATTACGTGGGTTAGAAATCCCCTTGATTATTTGTCCAATTTGCAGTTTGAGCGGGGAGTCCTTGGACCATCTCTTCTTTTCTTGCACAACGGCTGCAAATATTTGGCGCAAAATCCGCATTTGGAATGATGTTTCATTACCGGTTTTTAGTTCCAACAGGGAATGGATCGAGTGGATTGACAATTGGTGATCTACTTCTTCAAGGAAATCTCGTTTGTATGTTATTATTGCTACTACTCTTTTGTTCATATGGCTATTTAGGAATAGTATTGCTTTTAGCTCTCACTTCATGAGGCAAAGCGATATTTTTGATAACATTCGATTAGCAAGAAAAAGTCTCTTTTTCTTGGCTAAAGTCTAGAGGCGATGAATCTTGTAATTGGTTAGATTGGGTTAAGCTCCCTTTGTAAATTCTCTAGTTTCTTGCTAGAGTTTTCTTTTTATAATATGTCGCCGTTCAAAAAAAAAAAAAAATTGAATGTGTTAGCCAATTGCATGTAGCCATGTATACCAACTATAAATTGTTTCTATAACTCACATTTTCGTATTCACAACACATCAATCATTTCTCGTTTTTAAGAGTATTTCATGCCTACTTACACTATCAAAGGGAGTTTAAGAGGAAATGATCCAATTTTACTATTGGTTTTTTAGACATATAATTCATATATGAGAAAAACTATTTATTCTCCTATTCATTATTCTAGTATTACTTGTGTATATATATATAAAGAAAACTGAACTTAAGAGAAAAGCAGATGATTAGTTTATGGTTAGTAAAATGTTTCGCCTAGGATTGTCGGCATTATACCATGTACCTCCATTTTGGAAAAGGGAAAAAAAGATTCCCTATTGCTTTATAGTACTAATTACCGTAGTCTCATCTAGATACACACATACAAACAATAGAAGTGTAAAAATTGAAACTTGTTGATATTCATTCTACTACGGGTCATTAGATATTCAAAAATCTGCCAAATGATCCACAAGCTTCTCAATCTCCATTTACATTTCAAGTACTAAGATATAAACAAAATTGGCTGATGATGTGAAATCATTCATTAGGCACGTTTATGTATCTATGTGGCTATGTGCATGCATACATACACATTACTATCTGTAATTTTAATAATGTAAGTCAAAATGGTTATATTAATCTAAGCACGAATTATTATGGAGATTAACAACTCTAATCAAATTTGTTAATGATGTAATGTATTATTCCTTCAAGAACATGGGGTGATTAGTTGATAATAATTAATTAAGCATATCTATATGCAATCTAGTGCCAAAGTAGATGAGAATATAATAGGACGTGTCATCATCAGAAAGCTATACAGTTGTGTCTTTTTACAAACCATCAATCCATTGGCTGCTCCAACTTATTCATTTTAAAAGAAAGCCGTGCATTTGCGGACAAATCAGATAATATTAATTTAGGTTGGGCGTAGTGCAAGGTACCATCATGCGTGAGGTACCTTTGGTCACGTGCAGGCTGCGTTACAGCCCGCTCTCACGTGTGACGGGTGATTTTAGTGTTGGTTTAGTCACCGCAGTGGCTTGTAAGTGTGTGTATTTGTGATTATTGTTTATGTGTTTTTATTTATATATCTAAATAAATATTACGTATAAATAAACGATGTGGGAGGGTTAGGGAGTGTATGTGACGAGTGAAGTGAGATTATGTGGCGATGACGTGCTAGTGAGTGAGGAGTACACTCAACCTTATGGTCATGATAGGCATCATATAACATCAATAGTTATATAATCCAAATTTTTGCACAACTCCGTCGTTGAACGATCATGCATGTTGTATGTTGCTGAAAGGAAAAAAATAATAATAGTATTATGTGTGAACATATTGTGGGTATATTTTATGTTTAAGTAGTGTATGTTTAGTAGTGATGTTGGTGGTGGAGTAAAATGTTGATATGACGTTGAGTTGGCGGTAGTGAATGCGATAACCGTTACACCCATTTTTATATTTTGATTTGGAGTGATAATTCATGTAAAAGTTGGCAAAATTGGTAAACGTTGGTGACATTTCAGACTATATTCAACTAATTCAAGTTAACTGAGTGTTAGTATTTAAGCGTTGGTTAAAACAACTTTGGTTAGCTCATCGATGCTCCCGTTACCTTTGCTTCTGTTCTTTATGTTTTTATCCGGATTATATACTTGTAGTTTCTTGCTAGATGTGTATCTTATGATCTATAAATAGTTTCTTGCCTGTTTTATCGTTCATAGATAGCTACTGTACTATCTTGATTAATCAACATACGTTATTGGGTTAAATATTATTTGAGCAATACAACTAATTAAGTGACGTTTGCGGCTGAATTGAGTTAGAACTTTCTTTTTAAGCAAACTTACATACACAACTACAATATATACATTGTCGCATAACCAATAAAACTTCATTTTCGCCCATTGCAAGAGTTGAGCCTGTAAGTTTTGTGTGTGTCATAACCTCTCACTAAGACCACTGGACATAACCTCTTGATTGACTTAAGCTAGGGTGTAATGGTCATCTTTCTACTACCTCCACCTCAGAGTCACATTATATTTTCAGCACACCATCTAACCACTAGCAATTTATATGCATCAAATACACGATCATGCAAGACTTAGATTGACTATAACATGCATGCAAGTGGCTCTGATACAACTATAGGGTTCTACTTACTATTAAAATTAATTAATATTAATATACTTAATATGTGAAATAAAGTTAACTCTAAACCCTAGCCACGAATCCATGCGTGTGTTAGAATCAAAACTAATCTAACTATAGCAATAGTTAGAACGTGCGTACCTTAGACTTGCTCGGCATGATCTATCTTCTTGAGTACCCGTACAAGAAATCTATAGGTATCCACCGGCATTGATCACGTTTGGATTTGCTAGATGGTTCAAGTTTGACGCGCAGGTTGTTATTCGGGAACACCACCTGTGATTGACTATGGGTTATTAAACCTTTAGGTCGATCGACTTTATGTCGAAAAAAGGGTTCGAAAACCCTTTGGGTTCGGGAAGTCGACCGATAGAACAAAGGGAGAAGGGAGAGGGTTTTAGGATTGTGTGTGTGAATTATGAGGATTTCTAGAATGCCTTTGTATATATAGGGCACAAAGGAACATTGTAGAATCCTTCTACTTGTCCAACAAGTAAACCAAGTGTGACAAAAGTCAAACTCCTCCCCTGTGGGTTGGTCGGCCGAAACCCTCAACCACAAACCTTCAGGTTTGTGGTTTTTCTTTTTTTTATCCCTTTATTGTTTGCACTTTATATTTTATTTAATTAACTTAGTAATTTAATACTCTCGAACCCTTTAATATTTATTAACGTCGTAATAAATATTTCCTTCCATTTGTGATGTACTGGTGTGACCCTTTAATGCCTTAATTACTGGATGTGATTTCTTATACATATCTTGTTGGGAGAAATCCAACAAACCGGTTTCTAGAGCGGAACCACGAATCAAGAACTACTCCAACAATACCTCGGCAAAGGGTTATGATCCCTTAATTCCTAGTGGCACCAACACACATGAGATATTTTACACTCAAACGTTTATTAAATGTGAGAAAGAAAAGAAGGTACAAATAAAACCTCACCCCTCATCCCTATTTATAGAGAATGAGGGGGGAGAAACCTAATCCTTGGTGAACAAGGAATCTACAATTGAGGAGGTTAGGAACTTTCCTAATAGATGACTAACCTCCTTAAGTTTGAGCTAAACTACAACTAGCCCCCTTAACTTATATCCTAACTATTACACACTAATATTCTAACAATTTCAACCTTAGTGTTAATAGTTAGCCTTCTCCGATACGCAGCAGCTTCAACCAGTGCTGGAACCTCGGACCTCGGACCGCCTTCGTCAAGGCACCAGTAGAATACCCGCTAATAATCTTAGCTCATATCCTGACTCTGTAGAGAGTCCCTTTAGCCATGTATCCTCCTTTAATTCTCCAGTAAGTGTCATATATTTCGCTTCAGTTGTTAACAAAGCCATCATGTGCCGCAACATAGCTTACAAGCTCACCGCACATTCCAGTATCATAAACCCGTACATAGTGATTGATCTACCCATGACAGTGATCGGTATACCCATGGCGTAGTCATAATCCACAAAAGCCTGTATGTCCGTTTGTAATCTACGATCAAACCTCTCCAACATTCCCATATCCGCAGATGCTATGTTAGGTCTCGTGCAGACCACTTGATACTTATGACTTCCAGTTGCATATATACATAACCCCTTACTCTTCTTTTCTTCATCACGATTCCCTGACAGACTACCCTCTAACGACAGCGTAGAGTGTCTCCCCAAAAATATCCAAACCGAAATCCCGTTGGAAAACTTGAATCGTGACACCCTCAGAGTGTTACCACTCTGAGTCCTGAGGTCACAACCGTGATTTTAGCAGGTTAGTCTAACTGATAGTCTTGACTCATTTAAGTTTTGCTTGGTGTGACTTAGGTGTTTTGTGTGGCATATGTGTGATAAACGTGTGCCTTGGCACTAAATCCCGTTGTGTGACTCTGTTGGTGTGTCTTGAGTAGTGTTGTTTTGGAACAAGTTCATTTTGTTCAGTTTGGTGACGTGGAAAATGACTTGTATGGTTTTGTGTTCGGGGTTTTTGCGTAATGAGTTGTGTTCAAGTTTGTGAGCGTTGGTAAATTAAGTGGTGTTCGGTTTTATGGGTTATACTAATAATGAGTGTGAAATTCTATTTTTGGAAACTTTGTTTTGAAAATGATAATTTTTCCGGGTTATCGTAAAATGAAGAATTACCGCGTAAGATGTTAGGTTTCGGTATAGGCTTTTATAAAATATCAAGAGTACAAGGTTTTAAGTGTAATAATTAATATTAATAAATATATATATATATATATATATATATATATATATATATATATATTATATATATATATATATATTAAAGGGGCGGCCGAATCAAGTAGGGTATTAGGGGGGAAAAGGAAACCAAATTTTAATCCAAATACACTTACCAATTATAAGGCTTATAATATATATATATATATATATATATATATATATATATATATATATATATATATATATATATATATATATATATATATATATATATATATATATTAAAGGGGCGGCCCGAAATAGGGTATTAGGGGGGAAAAGGAAACCAAATTTTAATCCAAATACACTTACCAATTATAAGGCTTATCTAGAATCTTCCATAGGGCCTTATAAATACAAAACCAAAACTCCCTCACCCATTTTTTTGTGATATACGACCGGCCAAGGAGAGGGGAAGAAGAAAAAATTAGGGTTTAATTATTTAAGCCTAAAAATCAAGATCAAGGTATAATTTTCAATACTTGTGTTCAATTTATTATTATAATTCATGTAACAATAATATGATGGATTAGGGTTTATGTTTAATTCTGTAAATTAATGATATACTCCATGTTAGGATCAATAATTAGTAATATTATGATGATTGGTGAAGAGATTAGGGCATAAAACGTGTTAATTATTGAGTTAGGGTTTGACAGATTTTTAAGGCTGTGAAGATACGACGAGATCTAATAGATGGAGATGAGTTAATTGATGATTATTGAGTCTAAATTGTATTTAAGAGAAAGAGCTTTCCAAAAAGTCCGGCCACGAGTGATTTCGAGGTCGGAAGGTCAGTCAAACGATTTTTGCAAGTGAAGATGTCAGAACTGTTAAACCGGGACAGATTTAGGTTAAAAGTATTGAGGTCAAAAGTAGTTTAAAAAGATTAATTTGGGTTAGCCCTTCTGGGGAAATTGAGTTCTATATTCCCTTTGACTTCCACGCGAAAATTAGCCGATAATAAGTTGTGCAAGTATGGTTGTTGAGTCAAAACTTTTTAGTGTGCGTTCAGATCCAAATCTGGATAGTCTTTATGTTTGATTTTTCAAAGAGTACTTGTGTGTGTGTTTAGTGCATGGCCTTCTGGGAGAAGCTTGTATGCTCATGAAGGACCATGGTGAATTTTTGGTGTGAGTTTTTGAGTTATTTTTTGTTGTGATTTTATGTGGGTAAAAGTACCCCAAAAATCTGCGTATTCTGAAAAAGTATATGCAAGGGATTTAGTGAGTAAAAGTGTTTGGTAGTAGTTAGGATGGAGTCTAGGTGATCCATGGTGGTTTACATGAACCTTAGACATCCATCATATGTGTGTTACATGGACTATATCTTTTAGCTTGGTCGCGTGTAATGTGATCTTATTTTTGTTATATAGATTTGTGATTTGATAATTGGAAGCTGCGAAGTTTGAGGTGAGTTTCATAGTCCCATTTTTACTTTGTTTTAACTTGGGATGGGAATGATGCTTGTGTTGAATTTATTTTTGAGTTACTGTGATTATGTGGTTGTAAATGCATGGACTTGTAAGTGTTATTATACGTGTATGCATGTTATGAGATTATTGTGTGGTGATTCTGTGTGGTCCATTTGGAGGGTAGCTATGCTCCCATTATCCAATTGAAGAGTAGGATTTCTACTCACTATTATTCTGTGTGGTCTGATCAGAAGGTACGGTTTACCCATTATTATTATTATTATTAATTATTATTATTTTATTATTATTATTATTATTATTATTATTATTATTATTATTATTATTATTATTATTATTATTATTATTATTATTATTATTGTTGTTGTTGCTATTTGGATCGTTGGCGCGTTCCGTCCCTTATGTCCCGTTTGCTGGTTAATTGGTTGCGATTACATGCTAGTTGTATAATAACTATTTTTACTGTCCTTCTATGTTTTATAATCACAGTGAACTGGTTTCCTGAGATATATTGTGTGTCTTAAACCTATGAACCTCACCAACATTATTTTGACGTTTTTAAGCATCATTTTCAGGTGAGCATTCTAAGGCTAAGATAGAAGGAAGCGACTAGACGAGACTTAGTTGCATTTGAGAGCGAATTATCTTTATGTTTTGAATTTAATATGTTTGATTTTTGATTATGATACTTAAATGTTTTCGACTAGTACTTTTGTTTTATTGAGGATATCTTTGGAGATTTGTCTTGTTTATTTTCTTTTGTAGTATTGTTACGACACTTTGTATCTGTACTTTGCTCTATTTATGCGCATGTAAAAATTCTCTATTTAGACACCATGTGTTGTGACGATATCCATGAAGTTACACTCGCGTTTCCGCCTTGGCGAGGTGTGACAGATTGGTATCAGAGCCTTGGTTATAGAGAAGTAGGTGGTTGAACCTAGACTATAACCTAGGAGTCCCTCATATAGTTGCATTTAGGGCTTATGTATAAGTATGGTATTTTATATGTCTATTTTTCTTGAGTTTATGAGAAGTTTTGTCGAGTTTCGGACGCTGATTGAACCCCTATACTTAGTATTATATATGTCACTTTTAGCATGGCACCTCTCGCGCGTAGCAAATTTCGTTGGACTACCGTTGTCGCTACTGGTTACAAGAGGACTGGTAGCTTGAAATGGACTAACAAGAGGATCCTAGTTCCTGCTAGCATGTGTCCATGTAAGATCTAGGAGAAGATGACTTTAGTGAATGTGGATGGAAAGGAGATAGAAAGGTACAAGACAAAAGTGACCAATAAAGACGGCTACATTATTAGGTATCCTAGAAAGTGCCCAAAATTCCTAGAAGATGGAGGAGAGGTTTGGGCTGAGCCTCATAATCTGTATGGGTTTGTGGACCATATAGAGGAGGAAGAAAGGAACCTCAGGAGTGGTTTTGTCAGTCGTCCACTACCACAGATCGAGGGAAACCGGATTGGATGGATAAGTGAAGAGGAAGAGTAGGAAGTGGATTTAGATCTAGAGTCTACGACAAGTAGTTGATTTAATCCGAGTTGAATGAGAGGGGCAAACGTTAGGGTGGAGCTCGAGCCGTGTGCGATTTTGTTTGGTTTAGTGTTATGTTTTGGGATGCTTTCTGTTGACCTTTGATGTTTGGTATTATGTTGGACCGCGGATTCCTTTGAATTTTGGGATTTTACCCAAGTTATTAATAATAAGGCTTGAGTGAGTTTGAATATTTTATGTGTGTGATATGTAATTTATGGGTGTATTATATGATGTCAATTTGTGAGTTTGTGTATTTGTAAATGTGAGGTGTTATAATTGTTAGGCGTGGTATTGGAAGCGAGTACACATGTGAAAGGATACATCTATAATTTTGGGTGGCCAACATAATTATAAATGTATCACGACACATGTGGATTTATGGCCAATGCTACGTTGACCAATGATGACATGCTTACGTGTAGTAGGATTAAGTTTAACTTTGATATTTGTGTTAATTGTCCCATTCGATGGGGAGTACTTGTGTTAAGTATGAATGTGTATTCGTGAACTTAGGTCTAGTATTGTGATTGAGATAGCTAGCGGTAGGGAGGTAGAGGTTGACAAGGTTATTCGTGGGTGTACTATAGTATTAGAGGGCATTTCGTTTATGATTGATTTGATACCTTTTGAACATGGGAGTTTTGATGTGGTGATAGGGATGAGCTGGTTGTCTAAACATAAGGCCGAGGTTGTATGCCATGAAAAGGTAGTTCGTATACCTTTAGGGAATGGTGTTATACTTCGAATACAAGGAGAATGCTTAGGGACTGATTTGAAATCCCTTAAGAATGCAAAAGCCAAAGAACTTAAAATAGAAGAAATTCCTGTGGTGTGTGAATTTCCTGGCGTTTTTTCTGAAGACTTGTCTGGGTTGCCTCTAATCTGACAAGTGGAATTCCGTATTGAATTGATTCCTGGAGCGGCACCTGTGGCGAAATCCCCATATCGTTTAGCACCCTCTGAGATTCAAGAGTTGTCCGAGCAGTTGCAAGAACTTCAGGATAAGGGGTTTATCCGACCCAGCCACTCTCCGTGGGGAGCACCTGTGTTGTTTGTTAAGAAGAAGGATGGTTCATTCCGGATGTGTATTGACTATCGGGAATTGAACAAGTTAACGGTTAAGAATCGGTATCCTCTTCCTAGAATCGATGATCTCCTTGACCAGCTGCAAGGTTCTTGATTCTTTTCGAAGATAGATCTACGTTCTGGTTATCATCAGTTAAGAGTGTATGAGGAGGATATTCCGAAGACTGCTTTTAGAACTCGTTATGGACACTTTGATTTTACGGTTATGCCATTTGGGTTGACAAATGCACCTGCGATATTCATGGATCTAACGAATCGCATTTGTAAGCCTTCTTTGGATAAATTTGTGATAGTGTTCATCGATGACATATTAGTCTACTCTAAGACTGAGAAGGAGCATGGAGAGCATTTGAAGTTGGTCCTTAAATTGATGAAGGAGGAAAAGTTGTACGCTAAGTTTTCAAAATACGAGTTTTGGCTTAGAGAGATACATTTTCTTGGTCATGTAGTTAATAGTGAAGGTATACATGTAGACATTGGAAAGGTCGAAGCGGTCAAGAATTGGAAGGCTCCTACGACGCCGTCAGAGATACGTTCCTTTTTAGGATTGGCAGGGTATTACAGACGATTTATCGAAAAATTTTCGAAGATTGCCAAACCCCTCACATTGTTGACCCAGAAGAATAAGAAGTATGTCTGGGGAGAGGAGCAAGAGATGGCTTTTCAGACATTAAAGGATAATTTTTGCAATGCACCTATTCTAGCGCTTCCAGACGGACCAAATGATTTTGTGGTGTATTGTGATGCTCAAAACAAGGTTTTGGATGTGTGCTAATGCAGAGAGTGAAGGTGATAGCTTATGCATCCCGACAACTCAAGATTCATGAGAAGAATTACACCACTCATGATTTAGAGCTTGGTGTGGTAGTGTTCGCTCTTAAGAATTGGAGACATTACTATATATATTAAAACACATTTAAAACGACGTCGCTGATTCTACAGTATTACATGTCCCGGTGTGTCGTTGCGGTTTAGCAGTTTTAATGCCTACTCAAGTTTTAAATTTATATTTAGCCGACTTATCAATAACACACACACTTAACGAGCAGTGTACCCGGTCAGTATGAAGATAATGGTAAGTAGAGTGTCGATCACTAAGAGTGGAACGTATTATCTCGTTATTCTAATCAGTATTTTAATATCCTAACGCAAAGGGGTTTCAGCCTGAGAGACTGGCACGATTTGTTTGCAATTAAATAATAAAATAAACCAATAGGCACGAATCAGCAGGTAGCACACACGTACACAGATAGATACTTGAGACAATAAGAGGGCTGTCCTTATGATTAAGTAGATTGTCACTTGTTTTATTGATAGCTTTATATGAAGTGTATGTAGTTAACCCTTTCTCGTTGGTCCTAATCTTATCGGCGAGTAAACCCTTAATGATTACTTATGTCTAAAAGTTATTCCTAAGTGATCAATTTAGTAATAACCGTGGGAGCCACATTATGTCCCGCAGTCAAATGCCCGCAAGCCACTAATAAACACAGAGGTTATCAATGCACTAATAAGTAGTAACCAAAGACATCAACATATAAACTTTAATTGATGGGAAAGCAAGTATTAAAGGGAGTGCAATCTTTCGTTGTCACATTACACAAGCCACCAATCCTGATGAATTAAAGTTTGCTAACACAATAAAACAAAACTACTTAATGAATTAAACACATGCAGCACCTTCTTACAGCTCTTGTATCTTTGATTTGGGTGTGTCTTGTGCTGCCTCCTTGACTGAATTCGTCCTTTGGTTCTTCTGTTCGGACTTAGGTTATAATATAATGCCCCCGAAATTCGTCTGGTCTTGGGGTATTTATAGTTTCTGTCTGAGGGAAGATGCGGCGCATCTAAGGAGTAGATGCGGCGCATGTACTTAACTTCGCGTGGGGTCCAAGATTATAATATTCAGGAATATTCGTACACCGCCAGAAGATGCGGCGTAACTCCATGATTAGATGCGGCGCATGTCCTCTTGTATCTTGGATCGTATCTGGTGATATCTTGATAGAGATGCGGCGCATGTCATGAGTGAGATGCGGCGCATCTGGAGCAGATTAGTCTTGATCTTCTCATTTCGGTAGACTCTTAACTTTATGCATGTTTTGCTCCATAATCAGTCCAAAATCGCTAAGTTTCACCAAATGCTTGTTTTTACCTGAGAATTACAAAAGTAAACGATTAAGTATCAATCCTCATACATAATATAGTAAAACAAGTCAAATTAATAGGATAAATGATAGTAATAAAATGTACTTATTTGAGTTCATCAAATATCCCCCCACTTGAACTTTACTTGTCCCCAAGTAAACCTTAGAATTTCTTTTATGAAAATGTATCCTAAAAGATGTTAGGATTTATTTTTATATTTAAGCATGTATTCGTTTATTTCATAATCACACAACTAAACACTTAACGAATTAGAAGTAAAATAAAATAAGTTGATAAAAGCAAATCTAATCGTTTAACTGTCCAGTCGCGACGAATATTCTATCATAAGCTTGGCAAGTATACACATCTCCTCCACTAAAGCTAAGGAATAACAAGTCTAAAGCGGTAAAAAGGGTTTGTAGGTATAAGGGTTAATTATTCTCTTTTCACTATCGATCTCAAATTCCAGAAAAGGCGACAAAATCACAAATACATGATCGAATCCACGAACACGATACTTGCAATTGCTCAAATCCTTAACTCGAATAGGCTAAAGATAGGTCCAAACTTCACCAATAATAATATATCAAAAAGGGCGACAAAATCATAAATACATAGCCGAATCCACGACTACGATACTTAAGATTGCTCAAATCCCTAATCTCAATAAATCAAAGGTTTGGTTGGATAAAGAATAATGAAGGGCATGGATAACATTTGGGATATAAATTGGTGTAAAAATAAAAATAAAACAAAACAAATAAATTAAAATCCTAAGTGTGGTTAATCACTATCCCAACCATCCCATGAATAAGACTCATATCATTGAATAACTCACGCTTTAACACTTGAAACACACGCTTTAGGTAGACACGAATTATACTCAACAAGATCTTAATCAAAGAATAAACCTTAATTGGCGTTCCCATAACTGCCAATTCCCATTCAATCCATAAATATAGTACAACAAATAGTGGTGATATCGACCACTTACATAACTTTACATAAGTTGGTTAAAACTAACTTTCAACTTTTCTTTCTTTCTTTTTCTTTTCTTATTTTTTTCGATTTTTTTTTTTTTTTTTTTTTTTATTTTTTTTTTATTTTAAACTAAAGATGTGTAAAATTTCACCACATCACTATAAATGATAATTCTGGATAATTTTTTCATACTTCTCATACTTCAGAAATAACGGTAATAGTGAAAGTAGTAAACACACGAAAAATAACAAGACTCAAATTATACAATATCTACTTTCACTCCAATTGCATTGTGCAATTTCCCGACCTAACCATAGATAATGAATTACGCACGCGAACACAGGTAATGTAAGGAAACACACTTTGCCTATAGCAATTAACCAACCACGGATTCTAATCTACAGGGTAGGCTAAGGTGTAAGGGTGTAACGAAACATTTTAAACATAGGTGTAAGAAACGAAAGGAATGGCTCTGAATGTTTTTCTAGGGGTATCTTACTCTAAAAATGAGAGTAACAAAAGGGTTTATACGGGGGTTAACTAACCAGTGTAGTTAGTTAATAACACATAACATATAAAGGCTATTTGGGTGTAATCCTAGAATTTTACCAATTTAGACAAGTCATTCCAATTATATAAATAATACTCATTATGGTGGTCTCGAATAGTATACAAGCCAAGTTCTAAAGTTTACAAGTCACCGGCACACTCATAGATTTGTGAATTTTGAAAAATCACAATTTTTGAAAATAACGTCATGTGTGCAGTTATGCAACTTAGATCCTAAACAAAAACATGCTAATTTTTTTTTTTTTAAGTTTGATATATTAAGCACATTTTAAGCATAATTTTTGAAAAAGTTTAGGACAAGTAAATGTTAAGTGTTCTAATTCTCCAATCCCCCCACTTAAGTTAAACAACGTCCTCGTTGTTTGTATAAAAGGCTAAAAACTGGAAAATAAAAGAATTAGAACAGGAAAACTCCCCTGAGATTTGCTCGGTATGATCCTCCATTTGATAAGAGCAAAAATCATCTTTCTTGTGGATTAGAACGTTAAAGCTTCATACTTGATGTATCCACAGGAAATCCAGGAAACTATAATACCACCAATGCTTTAAAAGACACCTAAGATAAGAAAGGTTCAAACTTGCATAATACATTAGTAGTTAGATAAGAATAAAACTTAAAAATTAAAACTGAAAATCATCAGGTCAGTCGATGCGCCGCATCTTATGGAAGAAGATACGCCGTATCGAGCCTGAAATTAATACGGATCAGAATAAAGATGCGCCGCATCCTTAAACCCGGGATGCGCCGCATTAAAATAAACTGATAAAGAGTTTTAAAGTCGAAAATAAAAATGCAGAAAAATAAAATAAGATATGACCATTGCAGGAGATGCGTCGCATCTCAGAATTGAGATGCGCCGTATCCTCATGCGGGCCTGACTGACTCGACACAGAAAACAGAAAAAGATAAATCCGCCGGGTTGTCTCCCGGTAAGCACTTGTCTTTATTCCAGAGTCTTCAAGTTAGACTCACGTTCAGCTCTTCATTCCAATACTTCAGGTTCAAACTCCACCACCTCGTTCTCATTATCCTCAATTTTATTATCAAAGTATTTCTTCACACGTTGCCCGTTCACTTTGAATATATAACCATTTTTATCGCATATTTCAATAGTTCCATATGGATACACTTTCTTGACAACGAACGGTCCCGTCCATCTTGATTTAAGTTTACCAGGATACATCTTTAATCTGGAATTAAACAGTAGCACTTTCTCTCCAATAGTAAACGTTTTATCTCCACGTAACCTCGAGTCATGCCATCTTTTAGTTCTTTCTTTGTAGATCTTAGTATTTTTGTAGGCCTCATCTCTTAGTTCATAGAGTTCATTAAGTTCCATGAAACGGTTCTTCGTTGCAGCTTCCATATCCATATTACAATTCGTCAAAGCCCAATATGCACTTTGTTCAATTTCGACCGGTAGGTGGCATGCTTTTCCGTATACAAGACGAAATGGAGTGCATCCCGTTGGTGTCTTATAGGCTGTACGGAATGCCCATAAAGCATCATTTAACTTGTCAGACCACCCTTTAGGATTATATCCAGTCGTTTTTTCAAGAATTCGTTTTATAGCTCTATTGGTTACTTCAGTTTGACCATTTGATTGAGGATGGTATGCGGTGGAAACCCTATGATATACTCCATATTTTTGCAAGGCTTTTCCCAGAGAACAAACTTTGCAAAAATTTAAGTACTACCTTGCTGTCGTTTGTTGGAGATGCTTGCGCTTCGACCCATTTTGATACGTAATCAACAGCAACCAAAATATATTTATTACCTTTAGATTCAGGAAACGGTCCCATGAAGTCTAATCCCCATATGTCGAAAACTTCACATACATGGATATAGTTTTGCGGCATTTCGTTTCTTGATGTAATATTTCCGGATCGTTGACACGCATCACATCCTTTTATATAATCTTTCGCATCCTCCAACATAGTGGGCCAATAAAATCCCGCATCCAGGATCTTTCTTCTTGTGATGACTGGACCGTGATGTCCCCCTGTTGGCCCTGAATGGCAATGTGCCAATATTGCCGCGATGTCATCACCGTCTACGCATCTTCGTATAATATTGTCAGGACATAATTTAAAGGCATAAGGTTCATCCCAAATATACTCGTTAGCGCGAGTTATAAACCTTCTTTTCTCGTCGGATGTTAGCCCTTTTGGAATTTCATTTGCAACAATAAAGTTTATAAAGTCGGCATACCATGGTCCATTATTATTGCTCTTAATTCCTACCATCATAAGGTGTTCATCAGGAAAGTCATCAGCTATTTCCCTCTCGTCAAGCACCTCCATATCAGGGTTTTCAAGTCTAGATAAGTGGTCAGCAGCTAGATTCTCGGCACCCTTTTTATCTTTAATTTCAATATCGAATCCTTGGAGCAATAAAACCCACCTAATAAGCCTTGGCTTGGCATCCTGTTTATTGAACAAATACTTCAAAGCAGAATGGTCAGTGTAAACCATAGTTTTTGACAATATAAGATATGATCTAAATTTATCGAATGCAAAAACTACTGCTAAAAGTTCTTTTTCCGTGGTGGTGTAGTGTTCTTGGGCATTATTCAATGTTTTGCTAGCATAATAAATTGGCTTAAATTTCTTATCTATCTTTTGGCCAAGTACGGCTCCAACAGCATAATCACTAGCATCACATATTAGTTCAAAAGGCAGATTCCAATCCGGCGAAATTATAATGGGTGCAGAAGTTAGTTTTTCTTTAAGTATATTAAATGCCTTTTTGCAATCTTCAGAAAAATCAAACTTTGCATCCTTTAGCAACAATTGGGTCATAGGCCTAGATATTTTTGAAAAATCCTTTATGAACCTACGATAAAATCCAGCGTGCCCTAAAAAACTTCTAACGCCTTTTACGTTAGTGGGGTAAGGTAGTTTGGCAATTACATCAATTTTAGCTTTATCGACTTCTATACCTTTTCCAGAAATTTTGTGTCCTAACACAATTCCCTCTCTAACCATAAAATGACATTTTTCCCAATTAAGAACAAGGTTAGTTTCTTCACACCTAGCAAGCATTTTATCAAGTTTAAAGAGACAATCATTAAATGAGTTACCGAACACCGAAAAGTCGTCCATGAAGACTTCCATAAAGTCTTACTACCATATCATGGAAGATAGCCGTCATACAACGTTGGAAAGTACAGGGGCGTTGCATAGTCCGAACGGCATTCTCCTATAGGCGAAGGTTCCATAAGGGCAGGTGAAAGTCGTCTTCTCTTGATCCTCGGGGGCAATGGGTATTTGGAAGAAACCTGAAAAACCATCCAAAAAACAATAATAATCATATCCTGATAGTCTTTCTAACATTTGATCAATAAATGGAAGAGGGAAGTGATCTTTTCGCGTAGCATCATTGAGTTTGCGGTAGTCGATGCAAACTCTCCATCCGGTAACAGTTCTTGAAGGGATTAGCTCATTGTCGTCATTGAGTACTACCGTCATTCCTCCCTTTTTTGTACACACGTGGATAGGACTGACCCACGAGCTGTCGGAAATTGGGTAGATAAGTCCGGAGTCAAGTAACTTTACGATTTCATTTTTCACCACATCTTGGACTTTTGGATTCAAACGCCTTTGAGGTTGGATAGTTGGTTTGAATTCATCCTCCATAAGGATTTTATGTGTACAAAATGACGGGCTAATTCCCTTAATATCAGACATACTCCACGCTAATGCTCCTCTTCGTTTATATAGTACCTGCAAAAGAGACTCTTTTTCTTTTGGCGTTAAGTCAGACGCAATAATAACGAGTGAATTAGTATTTCCGTTTAAATAAGCATATTCCAAAGTAGAAGGAAGATCCTTAAGCACAGGTTTAACATTATCAATTTCAGTAGCACTAGCGGAATAAACCTGTTCTTTAATTATATCGCTGCTGTCGTCAGATAGATGCGCCGCATCGAGGTTTTCGATGCGCCGTATCTCGTTACATACAGCAGGATCAGCAGCTAAATTATAATCAATAGTATTCTCATCAACTTGATCTTCTATAGCAATTGTGTTTTCCAAATTTTTAAGCAGAAAAGAATCAAGCAAATTACTTTTTAACAATTTCTGAGTAAATTGATTAATCGTGTCATCAGAAACATCGATATTATAACATTCATCATCATCGGAATTATCTTTACTCATAGATTGTTCCATGTTAACACTCAACCTCATCTTTTCCTATGGTAAGAGTTATCTTTTTATTAAAAACATCAATCATGGCCCTAGCAGTGGCTAAAAATGGTCTCCCTAATATTATAGGAGTTCTAGAATTTTCAGGCATATCAAGGATAACGAAGTCGATAGGTAATTCAAATTTATCAACTTTTATTAATATATTTTCCGCTATTCCTAATGGGTATTGTATGGACCTATCAGCTAGTTCTAAGCACATCCTAGTAGGTTTTGGTTCACCAGACCTAATTTATCATACATAGAAGAGGGCATAAGACTTATACTAGCTCCTAGGTCGGCTAAGGCATTTTCAATATGCAAAATTTTAATTTGACAAGGAATAGTGAAACTCCCTGGATCTTTTTCTTTAGACGGAAGTTTGTTGAGCAATGCCGCTGAGCTTCTTTTCCCATTGTTATGGTGCAAGCCTCTTCGAGTTTAGACTTGTTTGTAAGCAAGCTTTTCAGATATTTAGCATATTTCGGCATTTGCACTAGGGCTTCCATAAATGGTATGCTTAGCTGCAGCTGCTTGAGATTCTCCAGGAATTTCTTTTGATAGGCATCTTCTTTCTCTTTCCTTACCCTATGTGGGAAGAGGGTGGTGTTGATCGTTTAGGTTCAACAGAAGGTTCTCTTCTAATTACAGGTTCTGGATCAGTCTCTTTTGGTTGCTCTTGCTCAGGTGGTAAAGATTCAGGGAAATTTTGTTTGTACTGTCATCCTCGGGTGTTTCTCCGATTTGAAAGGTTGACTTTCCGCCTCTAGTTGTAATTCCTTTCAGATCGTGCCTTACCAAAAGAACCTTGTTAAGCACTGTTGACAATTGGTGCACTTCACTTGCCAAACCATTGATCATATTGTTTTGTTCCTTTAGTAACAGCTCATGACTGCCTTTGAATTCAGTGATAAAGTTCCTTGCTTCATGATGTTCTTGTTCATTGGCTTGAGCGATCAGTAGTGCAAACTCTTCCATAGTAAGGTTTCTTTGGGGTCTTCCGAACCAGTTTGGGAAAATATCGAACATTGTTCCTGAAAATTAAGAACAAGAAGATTTCAAAGTAAAAGTTTCCTAGTATAAGGGTAAGTCAGAATATTTTCCGTTCGGAAATTAGAAAAGAATAAAAGTTGCTGATATCTGTAGACGATGCGCCGTATCCAAAAAGTTGGATACGCCGTATCTTATAATCGTTAAAATTTAATCAGACTTTATCCAGAAAATAGATACGCCGCTTAGAATTTAAGAATGCGCCGTATCGAATTAATTAATCAAAAATCAGCTTATCTAATTAAAATTAAATGCGTCGTATTAACGAAAGTTAATGCGCCGTATTTTCGTTACGTTTAAAAAATAAATATCGATTTTTGATTCAGAAAGATGCGCCGTATCGACAGAGATCGATACGCCGTATCCGTTTAATAATTCGCAAACTGTTTTTAATTAAAATAATAGATACGCCGTATCTGCGAAAGCAGATGCGTCGTATTACTTTATCGCTTTTAAAAAAAAAATTCGTATTAAAAACAGATACGCCGTATCTTGGGGAAAAGATGCGTCGTATCGAATTAATTAAACGCGTTGTATTTTTAAAAATTAAACGCAATACGCCGTATCTGAGAGATCAGATGCGCCGTATCGTTTGATTTAGCACAGTACAACGATAGCAGAACAGAAAACACGAAAAATAAAAACAAAAATAAAAACACACGAAAATAAAAACAAATAAAGCAAACAAATAACACAAAACAAATAACACACAGTACAACAAATATGCAAAATAATACAATGATGCAATTAATCTAATAAAAAGAAAAACCTAATTAAAATACTAATCAAATTAACAGATAATAACAATTCACTCCCCGGCAGCGGCGCCAAAAACTTGATGCGCGTGATGTGTCGTTGCGGTTTAGCAGTTTTAATGCCTACTCAAGTTTTAAATTTATATTTAGCCGACTTATCAATAACACACACACTTAACGAGCAGTGTACCCGGTCAGTATGAATATAATGGTAAGTAGAGTGTCGATCACTAAGAGTGGAACGTATTATCTAGTTATTCTAATCAGTATTTTAATATCCTAACGCAAGGGGGTTTCAGCCTGAGAGACTGGCACGATTTGTTTGCAATTAAATAATAAAATAAACCAATAGGCACGAATCAGCAAGTAGCACACACGTACACAGATAGATACTTGAGACAATACGAGGGCTGTCCTTATGATTAAGTAGATTGTCACTTGTTTTATTGATAGCTTTATATGAAGTGTATGTAGTTAACCCTTTCTCGTTGGTCCTAATCTTATCGGCGAGTAAACCCTTAATGATTACTTATGTCTAAAAGTTATTCCTAAGTGATCAATTTAGTAATAACCGTGGGAGCCACATTATGTCCCGCAGTCAAATGCCCGCAAGCCACTAATAAACACAGATGTTATCAATGCACTAATAAGTAGTAACCAAAGACATCAACATATAAACTTTAATTGATGGGAAAGCAAGTATTAAAGGGAGTGCAATCTTTCGTTGTCACATTACACAAGCCACCAATCCTGATGAATTAAAGTTTGCTAACACAATAAAACAAAACTACTTAATGAATTAAACACATGCAGCACCTTCTTACAGCTCTTGTATCTTTGATTTGGGTGTGTCTTGTGCTGCCTCCTTGACTGAATTCGTCCTAGGTTTCTCCTGTTCGGTCTTCGAATCTAATATAATGCCTCCGAAATTCGTCTGGCCTTGGGTATTTATAGTTTCTGTCTGAGGGAAGATGCGGCGCATCTAAAGAGTAGATGCAGCGCATGTACTTAACTTCGCGTGGGGTCCAAGATTATAATATTCAGGAATATTCGTACACCGCCAGAAGATGCGGCGTAACTCCATGATTAGATGCGGCGCATGTCCTCTTGTATCTTGGATCGTATCTGGTGATATCTTGATAGAGATGCGGCGCATGTCATGAGTGAGATGCGGCGCATCTGGAGCAGATTAGTCTTGATCTTCTTCATTTCAGTAGACTCTTAACTTTATGCATGTTATGCTCCATAATCAGTCCAAAATTGCTAAGTTTCACCAAATGCTTGTTTTTACCTGAGAATTACAAAAGTAAACGATTAAGTATCAATCCTCATACATAATATAGTAAAACAAGTCAAATTAATAGGATAAATGATAGTAATAAAATGTACTTATTTGAGTTCATCAATTACAGTACCAAACCGGGCTTGTTAAGAAGAAGGATGGTTCATCCGGATGTGTATTGACTATCGGGAATTGAACAAGTTAACGGTTAAGAATCGGTATCCTCTTCCTAGAATCGATGATCTCCTTGACCAGCTGCAAGGTTCTTGATTCTTTTCGAAGATAGATCTACGTTCTGGTTATCATCAGTTAAGAGTGTATGAGGAGGATATTCCGAAGACTGCTTTTAGGACTCGTTATGGACACTTTGATTTTACGGTTATGCCATTTGGGTTGACAAATGCACCTGCGATATTCATGGATCTAACGAATCGCATTTGTAAGCCTTATTTGGATAAATTTGTGATAGTGTTCATCGATGACATATTAGTCTACTCTAAGACTGAGAAGGAGCATGGAGAGCATTTGAAGTTGGTCCTTAAATTGATGAAGGAGGAAAAGTTGTACGCTAAGTTTTCAAAATACGAGTTTTGGCTTAGAGAGATACATTTTCTTGGTCATGTAGTTAATAGTGAAGGTATACATGTAGACATTGGAAAGGTCGAAGCGGTCAAGAATTGGAAGGCTCCTACGACGCCGTCAGAGATACGTTCCTTTTTAGGATTGGCAGGGTATTACAGACGATTTATCGAAAAAATTTTGAAGATTGCCAAACCCCTCACATTGTTGACCCAGAAGAATAAGAAGTATGTCTGGGGAGAGGAGCAAGAGATGGCTTTTCAGACATTAAAGGATAATTTTTGCAATGCACCTATTCTAGCGCTTCCAGAGGACCAAATGATTTTGTGGTGTATTGTGATGCGTCAAAACAAGGTTTTGGATGTGTGCTAATGCAGAGAGTGAAGGTAATAGCTTATGCATCCCGACAACTCAAGATTCATGAGAAGAATTACACCACTCATGATTTAGAGCTTGGTGTGGTAGTGTTCGCTCTTAAGAATTGGAGACATTACTATATATATTAAAACACATTTAAAACGACGTCGCTGATTCTACAGTATTACATGTCCCGGGTTTCCTTAGCCATTTTCAGCCATTTTTTAATGGCCTAACTCCAAGTTCCTCTTCAAATATTTATATATATAGAGACGACTTAATTCAATACTCACAACCTGTAACGACATCCACCAACCCCCCCTCAATCAGTCTGATTGTCAATGGTAGGCGCCCAAATTGTCGAACCACTTCATAAAGGTAAAATTAATTTTCTGATTATTTACATATAAACCTAACCACCACATACCCAATAGGTGTTTGATTCCAAAGCTGGTGTGTTAAGAGTAATAAAAATTCAACCAAATACAAGAATAAAAATAGTTATACAAAACTCTAATCGAATTAGGAGTTTTATAATTGGGGTTTTCTAATTCGGATTTATGTTAAATTTAGCTGTTATGTATTTGCTATGTATCTTGATGTGTATGAAGTTTTGATGCCTTCATCCTGCACGTGTGGTTATTTATGCGTCACGAAAAAATGCTTACTTTATTGTTCTAAAAGGTTTTCTTCAAGGATTTTTAGGAACGATGTGGGTGATATTATGTTAGTCGCTTTGGTGAAATATGTCGTGGAGATGAGCGTGTGGATTATACGAGAAGAAGCAGATTGGTTTTTCCAATGACTAATAAGTTTAACAATGGTATGCATTTTAGCAATTAATGAAGTTCATATTGATTGTTGAATCAGGTAACTTCTTTGAAGGTGTGTTTCGTATTTGATTTACGTTTACCAACTTGACACTGCTTATGTGTCGATTACTGATTACCTTGTTATGTGAAATTTGTTAGCTAACAACGTAATGATTCTATTAATTATACCTTTGTAAATGAGTTAAAAATGAATTAGTAGTGTTTTGAACTATTTTTACTGCATCTTATGATCGGATATGTAGCATGGTTATTCATGAAACAATGGATGTGCTGCAATCTTTTACGACTGATTTCTTATAGTATTTCCTTTTTGTTACTTTGTATGTTGTATTTTTTGTTGATATAAGTAATCAAAGGCTGCCCGTATCTACGGTCTGGACCGTTGGGTTGAATGTATAGTGATCGGGTTGGAAAAAAGGTACGGCCATTTTACGTAGAGGTAACTCTGAAGCCACCCGTTTATATGTTGAGTTCTGAGTAATATATTCAGTAGAATTGGTAGACGAAAAAAAACAATAGATGCGTGTTGTTATGCATGTTTAGGTTGGATGTATATACATGTTTGGATTACAATATTGTGTTATATTCTTACGCAGAGTATGCGAGCAGCAACACGATTGTGGTTGAGCATGGCGCATCTACCATCAGCTTCGAATGCTTCGTCTTACGGTGTAGACACTCACTAAGTTTGTTTTAGATCGTAAAAAAGTGTAAAATCTAAGTTTCATCCTATGTTGTGTTTTTACCTGTTACTATAAGAAACCGTTAAGTATCTCCTTTTCTTATAATATAAACAACGGCAATCGCTAGTTCTATAATGATAGAACATTAAGGTATATATTTTGCCAATTCATCAAAAATCCATTGTATGTTAACTTCTCCCAACGGACCATGGAATGTCTTTTGTATGCCAAAGTATCAAAGAGGTTAGTATTTATTTTTGATTTTCATGTATTGGTTTATTTCCCTTTAAAAGCCTTAAACACATGCAGGGAATTTCACAGAGTATATATGAAAAAGGTTGTATAATCCAAATTCTACATTTTGTTTTAAGCTGTCAGTCGTGGTCAAATTTCAATCATCATATACCTTTGGCAAGTTTACAATTCTCATCATTCTAAAGCTTAAGCTTATAAGCCTTTAAACTGTAGCTGAAAAAAGGTTTTGTTTAAGTATAAGTTAATTATTTCTTTTTCACTAATGAATTCAAATCTTCAGAAAAGTGGCGACAAAATAAAGATTCTCTAGTCGGAAATTACGCGTCGAAACATATGCAAATTTTCAATCCTTAACTCGGAATAAGTAAACTTATTCCGATTTCGCATTAATTTAATCAAACAAGGCCTTACATATTCTAAATACATAGTGCAATCCAAAGAAAAGATATTAAGATTGCTAAATCCCTAATCTCAAAATCAACGGTGTCTTGATAAAAATATGAACATGCTCATTCAATTTTGAATAATCATTGTTTTGTAAAAAATTTATAATATATATTTCTACACAATTATAATTTATCAAATTCCATAATTTGGTCAATCAAAATCTTCACTATCCTCATGATACGAACACATATCATTGATTAACTACTTCAGGCTTTAACACTTGAAACACACGCTTTAGGTAGACACGAATTATACTCAACAAGATCTTAATCAAAGAATAAACCTTAATTGGCGTTCCCATAACTGCCAATTCCCATTCAATCCATAAATATAGTACAACAAATAGTGGTGATATCGACCACTTACATAACTTTACATAAGTTGGTTAAAACTAACTTTCAACTTTTCTTTCTTTCTTTTTCTTTTCTTATTTTTTTCGATTTTTTTTTTTTTTTTTTTTTTTATTTTTTTTTTATTTTAAACTAAAGATGTGTAAAATTTCACCACATCACTATAAATGATAATTCTGGATAATTTTTTCATACTTCTCATACTTCAGAAATAACGGTAATAGTGAAAGTAGTAAACACACGAAAAATAACAAGACTCAAATTATACAATATCTACTTTCACTCCAATTGCATTGTGCAATTTCCCGACCTAACCATAGATAATGAATTACGCACGCGAACACAGGTAATGTAAGGAAACACACTTTGCCTATAGCAATTAACCAACCACGGATTCTAATCTACAGGGTAGGCTAAGGTGTAAGGGTGTAACGAAACATTTTAAACATAGGTGTAAGAAACGAAAGGAATGGCTCTGAATGTTTTTCTAGGGGTATCTTACTCTAAAAATGAGAGTAACAAAAGGGTTTATACGGGGGTTAACTAACCAGTGTAGTTAGTTAATAACACATAACATATAAAGCTATTTGGGTGTAATCCTAGAATTTTACCAATTTAGACAAGTCATTCCAATTATATAAATAATACTCATTATGGTGGTCTCGAATAGTATACAAGCCAAGTTCTAAAGTTTACAAGTCACCGGCACACTCATAGATTTGTGAATTTTGAAAAATCACAATTTTTGAAAATAACGTCATGTGTGCAGTTATGCAACTTAGATCCTAAACAAAAACATGCTAATTTTTTTTTTTTTAAGTTTGATATATTAAGCACATTTTAAGCATAATTTTTGAAAAAGTTTAGGACAAGTAAATGTTAAGTGTTCTAATTCTCCAATCCCCCCACTTAAGTTAAACAACGTCCTCGTTGTTTGTATAAAAGGCTAAAAACTGGAAAATAAAAGAATTAGAACAGGAAAACTCCCCTGAGATTTGCTCGGTATGATCCTCCATTTGATAAGAGCAAAAATCATCTTTCTTGTGGATTAGAACGTTAAAGCTTCATACTTGATGTATCCACAGGAAATCCAGGAAACTATAATACCACCAATGCTTTAAAACACACCTAAGATAAGAAAGGTTCAAACTTGCATAATACATTAGTAGTTAGATAAGAATAAAACTTAAAAATTAAAACTGAAAATCATCAGGTCAGTCGATGCGCCGCATCTTATGGAAGAAGATACGCCGTATCGAGCCTGAAATTAATACGGATCAGAATAAAGATGCGCCGCATCCTTAAACCCGGGATGCGCCGCATTAAAATAAACTGATAAAGAGTTTTAAAGTCGAAAATAAAAATGCAGAAAAATAAAATAAGATATGACCATTGCAGGAGATGCGTCGCATCTCAGAATTGAGATGCGCCGTATCCTCATGCGGGCCTGACTGACTCGACACAGAAAACAGAAAAAGATAAATCCGCCGGGTTGTCTCCCGGGAAGCACTTGTCTTTATTCCAGAGTCTTCAAGTTAGACTCACGTTCAGCTCTTCATTCCAATACTTCAGGTTCAAACTCCACCACCTCGTTCTCATTATCCTCAATTTTATTATCAAAGTATTTCTTCACACGTTGCCCGTTCACTTTGAATATATAACCATTTTTATCGCATATTTCAATAGTTCCATATGGATACACTTTCTTGACAACGAACGGTCCCGTCCATCTTGATTTAAGTTTACCAGGATACATCTTTAATCTGGAATTAAACAGTAGCACTTTCTCTCCAATAGTAAACGTTTTATCTCCACGTAACCTCGAGTCATGCCATCTTTTAGTTCTTTCTTTGTAGATCTTAGTATTTTTGTAGGCCTCATCTCTTAGTTCATAGAGTTCATTAAGTTCCATGAAACGGTTCTTCGTTGCAGCTTCCATATCCATATTACAATTCGTCAAAGCCCAATATGCACTTTGTTCAATTTCGACCGGTAGGTGGCATGCTTTTCCGTATACAAGACGAAATGGAGTGCATCCCGTTGGTGTCTTATAGGCTGTACGGAATGCCCATAAAGCATCATTTAACTTGTCAGACCACCCTTTAGGATTATATCCAGTCGTTTTTTCAAGAATTCGTTTTATAGCTCTATTGGTTACTTCAGTTTGACCATTTGATTGAGGATGGTATGCGGTGGAAACCCTATGATATACTCCATATTTTTGCAAGGCTTTTCCCAGAGAACAAACTTTGCAAAAATTTAAGTACTACCTTGCTGTCGTTTGTTGGAGATGCTTGCGCTTCGACCCATTTTGATACGTAATCAACAGCAACCAAAATATATTTATTACCTTTAGATTCAGGAAACGGTCCCATGAAGTCTAATCCCCATATGTCGAAAACTTCACATACATGGATATAGTTTTGCGGCATTTCGTTTCTTGATGTAATATTTCCGGATCGTTGACACGCATCACATCCTTTTATATAATCTTTCGCATCCTCCAACATAGTGGGCCAATAAAATCCCGCATCCAGGATCTTTCTTCTTGTGATGACTGGACCGTGATGTCCCCCTGTTGGCCCTGAATGGCAATGTGCCAATATTGCCGCGATGTCATCACCGTCTACGCATCTTCGTATAATATTGTCAGGACATAATTTAAAGGCATAAGGTTCATCCCAAATATACTCGTTAGCGCGAGTTATAAACCTTCTTTTCTCGTCGGATGTTAGCCCTTTTGGAATTTCATTTGCAACAATAAAGTTTATAAAGTCGGCATACCATGGTCCATTATTATTGCTCTTAATTCCTACCATCATAAGGTGTTCATCAGGAAAGTCATCAGCTATTTCCCTCTCGTCAAGCACCTCCATATCAGGGTTTTCAAGTCTAGATAAGTGGTCAGCAGCTAGATTCTCGGCACCCTTTTTATCTTTAATTTCAATATCGAATCCTTGGAGCAATAAAACCCACCTAATAAGCCTTGGCTTGGCATCCTGTTTATTGAACAAATACTTCAAAGCAGAATGGTCAGTGTAAACCATAGTTTTTGACAATATAAGATATGATCTAAATTTATCGAATGCAAAAACTACTGCTAAAAGTTCTTTTTCCGTGGTGGTGTAGTGTTCTTGGGCATTATTCAATGTTTTGCTAGCATAATAAATTGGCTTAAATTTCTTATCTATCTTTTGGCCAAGTACGGCTCCAACAGCATAATCACTAGCATCACATATTAGTTCAAAAGGCAGATTCCAATCCGGCGAAATTATAATGGGTGCAGAAGTTAGTTTTTCTTTAAGTATATTAAATGCCTTTTTGCAATCTTCAGAAAAATCAAACTTTGCATCCTTTAGCAACAATTGGGTCATAGGCCTAGATATTTTTGAAAAATCATTTATGAACCTACGATAAAATCCAGCGTGCCCTAAAAAACTTCTAACGCCTTTTACGTTAGTGGGGTAAGGTAGTTTGGCAATTACATCAATTTTAGCTTTATCGACTTCTATACCTTTTCCAGAAATTTTGTGTCCTAACACAATTCCCTCTCTAACCATAAAATGACATTTTTCCCAATTAAGAACAAGGTTAGTTTCTTCACACCTAGCAAGCATTTTATCAAGTTTAAAGAGACAATCATTAAATGAGTTACCGAACAACCGAAAAGTCGTCCATGAAGACTTCCATAAAGTCTTACTACCATATCATGGAAGATAGCCGTCATACAACGTTGGAAAGTAGCAGGGGCGTTGCATAGTCCGAACGGCATTCTCCTATAGGCGAAGGTTCCATAAGGGCAGGTGAAAGTCGTCTTCTCTTGATCCTCGGGGGCAATGGGTATTTGGAAGAAACCTGAAAAAACCATCCAAAAAACAATAATAATCATATCCTGATAGTCTTTCTAACATTTGATCAATAAATGGAAGAGGGAAGTGATCTTTTCGCGTAGCATCATTGAGTTTGCGGTAGTCGATGCAAACTCTCCATCCGGTAACAGTTCTTGAAGGGATTAGCTCATTGTCGTCATTGAGTACTACCGTCATTCCTCCCTTTTTTTGGTACAACGTGGATAGGACTGACCCACGAGCTGTCGGAAATTGGGTAGATAAAGTCCGGAGTCAAGTAACTTTACGATTTCATTTTTCACCACATCTTGGACTTTTGGATTCAAAACGCCTTTGAGGTTGGATAGTTGGTTTGAATTCATCCTCCATAAGGATTTTATGTGTACAAAATGACGGGCTAATTCCCTTAATATCAGACATACTCCACGCTAATGCTCCTCTTCGTTTATATAGTACCTGCAAAAGAGACTCTTTTTCTTTTGGCGTTAAGTCAGACGCAATAATAACGAGTGAATTAGTATTTCCGTTTAAATAAGCATATTCCAAAGTAGAAGGAAGATCCTTAAGCACAGGTTTAACATTATCAATTTCAGTAGCACTAGCGGAATAAACCTGTTCTTTAATTATATCGCTGCTGTCGTCAGATAGATGCGCCGCATCGAGGTTTTCGATGCGCCGTATCTCGTTACATACAGCAGGATCAGCAGCTAAATTATAATCAATAGTATTCTCATCAACTTGATCTTCTATAGCAATTGTGTTTTCCAAATTTTTAAGCAGAAAAGAATCAAGCAAATTACTTTTTAACAATTTCTGAGTAAATTGATTAATCGTGTCATCAGAAACATCGATATTATAACATTCATCATCATCGGAATTATCTTTACTCATAGATTGTTCCATGTTAAACTCAACCTCATCTTTTCCTATGGTAAGAGTTATCTTTTTATTAAAAACATCAATCATGGCCCTAGCAGTGGCTAAAAATGGTCTCCCTAATATTATAGGAGTTCTAGAATTTTCAGGCATATCAAGGATAACGAAGTCGATAGGTAATTCAAATTTATCAACTTTTATTAATATATTTTCCGCTATTCCTAATGGGTATTGTATGGACCTATCAGCTAGTTCTAAGCACATCCTAGTAGGTTTTGGTTCACCAGACCTAATTTATCATACATAGAAGAGGGCATAAGACTTATACTAGCTCCTAGGTCGGCTAAGGCATTTTCAATATGCAAAATTTTAATTTGACAAGGAATAGTGAAACTCCCTGGATCTTTTTCTTTAGACGGAAGTTTGTTGAGCAATGCCGCTGAGCTTCTTTTCCCATTGTTATGGTGCAAGCCTCTTCGAGTTTAGACTTGTTTGTAAGCAAGCTTTTCAGATATTTAGCATATTTCGGCATTTGCACTAGGGCTTCCATAAATGGTATGCTTAGCTGCAGCTGCTTGAGATTCTCCAGGAATTTCTTTTGATAGGCATCTTCTTTCTCTTTCCTTACCCTATGTGGGAAGAGGGTGGTGTTGATCGTTTAGGTTCAACAGAAGGTTCTCTTCTAATTACAGGTTCTGGATCAGTCTCTTTTGGTTGCTCTTGCTCAGGTGGTAAAGATTCAGGGAAATTTTGTTTGTACTGTCATCCTCGGTGTTTTCTCCGATTTGAAAGGTTGACTTTCCGCCTCTAGTTGTAATTCCTTTCAGATCGTGCCTTACCAAAAGAACCTTGTTAAGCACTGTTGACAATTGGTGCACTTCACTTGCCAAACCATTGATCATATTGTTTTGTTCCTTTAGTAACAGCTCATGACTGCCTTTGAATTCAGTGATAAAGTTCCTTGCTTCATGATGTTCTTGTTCATTGGCTTGAGCGATCAGTAGTGCAAACTCTTCCATAGTAAGGTTTCTTTGGGGTCTTCCGAACCAGTTGGGAAAATATCGAACATTGTTCCTGAAAATTAAGAACAAGAAGATTTCAAAGTAAAAGTTTCCTAGTATAAGGGTAAGTCAGAATATTTTCCGTTCGGAAATTAGAAAAGAATAAAAGTTGCTGATATCTGCAGACGATGCGCCGTATCCAAAAAGTTGGATACGCCGTATCTTATAATCGTTAAAATTTAATCAGACTTTATCCAGAAAATAGATACGCCGCTTAGAATTTAAGAATGCGCCGTATCGAATTAATTAATCAAAAATCAGCTTATCTAATTAAAATTAAATGCGTCGTATTAACGAAAGTTAATGCGCCGTATTTTCGTTACGTTTAAAAATAAATATCGATTTTTGATTCAGTAAGATGCGCCGTATCGACAGAGATCGATACGCCGTATCCGTTTAATAATTCGCAAACTGTTTTTAATTAAAATAATAGATACGCCGTATCTGCGAAAGCAGATGCGTCGTATTACTTTATCGCTTTTAAAAAAAAAATTCGTATTAAAAACAGATACGCCGTATCTTGGGGAAAAGATGCGTCGTATCGAATTAATTAAACGCGTTGTATTTTTAAAAATTAAACGCAATACGCCGTATCTGAGAGGTCAGATGCGCCGTATCGTTTGATTTAGCACAGTACAACGATAGCAGAACATAAAACACGAAAAATAAAAACAAAAATAAAAACACACGAAAATAAAAATAAATAAAGCAAACAAATAACACAAAACAAATAACACACAGTACAACAAATATGCAAAATAATACAATGATGCAATTAATCTAATAAAAAGAAAAACCTAATTAAAATACTAATCAAATTAACAGATAATAACAATTCACTCCCCGGCAGCGGCGCCAAAAACTTGATGCGCGTGATGTGTCGTTGCGGTTTAGCAGTTTTAATGCCTACTCAAGTTTTAAATTTATATTTAGCCGACTTATCAATAACACACACACTTAACGAGCAGTGTACCCGGTCAGTATGAATATAATGGTAAGTAGAGTGTCGATCACTAAGAGTGGAACGTATTATCTAGTTATTCTAATCAGTATTTTAATATCCTAACGCAAGGGGGTTTCAGCCTGAGAGACTGGCACGATTTGTTTGCAATTAAATAATAAAATAAACCAATAGGCACGAATCAGCAAGTAGCACACACGTACACAGATAGATACTTGAGACAATACGAGGGCTGTCCTTATGATTAAGTAGATTGTCACTTGTTTTATTGATAGCTTTATATGAAGTGTATGTAGTTAACCCTTTCTCGTTGGTCCTAATCTTATCGGCGAGTAAACCCTTAATGATTACTTATGTCTAAAAGTTATTCCTAAGTGATCAATTTAGTAATAACCGTGGGAGCCACATTATGTCCCGCAGTCAAATGCCCGCAAGCCACTAATAAACACAGATGTTATCAATGCACTAATAAGTAGTAACCAAAGACATCAACATATAAACTTTAATTGATGGGAAAGCAAGTATTAAAGGGAGTGCAATCTTTCGTTGTCACATTACACAAGCCACCAATCCTGATGAATTAAAGTTTGCTAACACAATAAAACAAAACTACTTAATGAATTAAACACATGCAGCACCTTCTTACAGCTCTTGTATCTTTGATTTGGGTGTGTCTTGTGCTGCCTCCTTGACTGAATTCGTCCTAGGTTTCTCCTGTTCGGTCTTCGAATCTAATATAATGCCTCCGAAATTCGTCTGGCCTTGGGTATTTATAGTTTCTGTCTGAGGGAAGATGCGGCGCATCTAAAGAGTAGATGCAGCGCATGTACTTAACTTCGCGTGGGGTCCAAGATTATAATATTCAGGAATATTCGTACACCGCCAGAAGATGCGGCGTAACTCCATGATTAGATGCGGCGCATGTCCTCTTGTATCTTGGATCGTATCTGGTGATATCTTGATAGAGATGCGGCGCATGTCATGAGTGAGATGCGGCGCATCTGGAGCAGATTAGTCTTGATCTTCTTCATTTCAGTAGACTCTTAACTTTATGCATGTTATGCTCCATAATCAGTCCAAAATTGCTAAGTTTCACCAAATGCTTGTTTTTACCTGAGAATTACAAAAGTAAACGATTAAGTATCAATCCTCATACATAATATAGTAAAACAAGTCAAATTAATAGGATAAATGATAGTAAAAAATGTACTTATTTGAGTTCATCAATTACAGTACCAAACCGGGCTTTCCCCTTAGCCCATTTTCCCGCCATTTTTTCTGGGCTACAAGTCCTGCCACTGATCCATGCCTCTGGTCCAAATCCATCTTATATGATAATGAAGAAGACGCTAGAATCTCACCGCCTCACTCATACATACCTGCAATCGCATCCACCAAACCCATTCCTAAACCTCCAAATCAGGGTTTCGTTGTTGTGGCCAAGGTCGGCGTATGGCGCCCTAAATTTGCGAACCCACTTCCAATAACAGGTAAATTAAATTTTCTGATTTATTACATAATAAAACCCTAACCACCACATACCCTAACTGATGCTAAAAGTTTGATTCCAAAAGCTGGTGTGATAATAAGAGGTAATATAGAAGATTCAGCAGTTCATCAAATCTACAAGAAAGGTATAAAATTATTTATATAAAATCTAATCGAAAATTAGGGTTTTGTTATAATTTTGGGGTTTTGCTAATTTCGGATTTATTTATAAATTTTAGCTGTTATGTATTTTGCTATATATCTTGATGTGATGAATTTTGATGCCTTCGATCAGAGCTGCAAACCAAGTGTTTGTTTTTATGCTTCACTGAAAAAGATGCTTACTTTTTGTTTTTTTTCTTAGGTAATAGGTTATCTTCAGGATTTTGTGGACGATGTTGATGGTGATGATATGGTTAGTCTGCTTTTTTTAGGTGGGAAATATGTCAGTTGGAGATGTGATGCTGTTGTGGATTTTATTACGGAGAAGAAGCAGATTCTTGGTTTTTGCCCAAATCGACTAGGTAAGTTTAGACTAATTTTTTTTTTGTCGTTTTTGTCATTTTTTTTAGCAATTTAATAAAGGTTCAGTTTTGGATTGTTGAATTCATGGTTTAATCTTCTTTGAGAGGTGTTAGTTTCGTATTTTGATTTAGGGTTTAACCAACTTGGACATTCTATCTTCATTGTGTACTGATTACTGATTACCTTGTTATGCTTGATTTGTTAGCTACAACTGTTAATGAGTTCTATTAGATTTAGGTGATGCCTTTGTAACATGAGGTTGAAAAATGAATTAGGTATGTTGTTTTGAATGCTAATTTTTACTGCAATCGTTATATGGATCCGGAATATGTAGCTCATGGTTTATTCACTGAAACAATGGATGTGGCTAAAGCAATTTATTTTACGACTGATTTCTTAATAAGTAGTTTCCATAGTTTTGTTAACTTTGTATGTTGTATTTTTTGTTTGATATAAAGGTCAACGTTCAAAAGGCATTGCCTTCGTTTCTGAACGAGGTTGACCGTGGGTTGACGCTGTCGATAGTGGATGCGGGGTTGGCCAAAAAAGGTACGGCCATTTTACGTAGACGGCTAACTCTGAAGCCACCCGTTTATATGTTGAGTTTCTTGAGTAATATACTTAGTAGAATTGGTAGAGATAAAAATACCAAACATAGATGGTGTTGGTTATTGCAGTTTTGTGTTTGTGATGTATATACAATGTTTGGGATTACTTATATATTGTGCTTATACATTCTTTACCGCAGCACGTATCTTGGCGAGGCAGCCACACCACGATTGTGGTTGCAGGCATGTGATCGCACTTACCATCGGCTTCGAATGTGGTCGTGTTAACGGTGCAAGAAACACTCACTAAGTTTGTTATTACGAATCGTAAAAAAACGTGTAAGTGAATATATGGAGTATCTCATGTCTTGATTTGGTTATTTCCTTTCTTATAAGAACCCTGTTGACATATTCTCTTTTTTTCTTTATAATATACGACAACGGCGTATCGGCTGTAGTTTTTTTCTCTTATAATGTTGAAACAGTTAGAGGTGATATATTTTGCCCAATTCATGTAAAAATCATTTGGTTTTGGTTAGAGATCTCATCTCCAACGGACCATGGAGTCATTTTGTAACATAGCCAAAGCGTATGAAGAAGGTTAGCCTCCCATTTATTTCTGCATTTTCTTTTATTTGGTTTCCTGTTCCTTAATGCCTTATCATTCATGCAGGGGAGATCCTTCCACCAGGTATCCGAGTATGAAAAAGGTTCGTCTTCCATTTATTTCTGCATTTTCTTCTCTACAGACTGTAACGTGTGGGTCTATTTCACATCGAGTATCATATATCACATTGTTGGAATCAAACTGTTTACCAATTTTCCTTATCAAATTCGAACTATGCTTTTCACTATCTTATAAGCCTTTTTTTAAACTGTTAGCTAACGAAGACAAATGCATTTTGTTTACAAGATAAGTTAACATTATTATCGATTTATGTCGGACTAAATGTGTATATTGCATATCTTAACAGAAATATGGTGGACGAGAGGTTAAAGGATTCGTCTCCGGTAGTGGCGGTTGAAAAGTTTATCGCGTCTGAAACATATGCAACACGTGTGGCACTCCTAGCATCGGTGACACTTAACTGTTTATCTTTTTTCTTTCGATTGTTGCATTTATTTAATCCAAACAGACCCTTACATTATTTATAGTTTCAGATAAGTGCATCCGAAAAGAAAAAGATTTGAAGATTCAGAACACACTCTTGGACAAAAGCATGACGAACTGTCTTATAATATGATGAACTGCTCAATTCCATTTTGAAAAAGTCATTGTCTTTATGAGGTAATGAAACATTTTATACATATAGTATTTTTCTACTGTCAATTAGTACATTCTATTTCTGGAATTTTCAACATTACATTTGTCAATCAAAAATCTTCACTATCTCTTCAATTAGCATACGAACGAGCTATATTGATTAACTACTTCAGGCTTGGAGTTCGCCGCCCATACCATATAACTGATACCTTATCTTTCAGGAATAAGTGGCACTGAATGTATACGACTCGGCGGTCATAATTTGCGAACAACCGGAATGGCTCAGCGTTCATTAGCTTCAGGTAAATTGGAATGTTATTATTTTCAATATATTTATAATTTTATTTTTCATTTACACTAAATGATGAATAACGATTATGTATAATCAACATGGTAAATGAATAAAATGATGGGAAGGATCTTAAGTCCATTCTGCTTTCGGTTTTGAATTATAGTGGCATAATACTGACACAATAAACCTTTTATGCAGTTTCAACGAAATCCGATTTGACCCAAAGTGCAGGCTGCTTTCTGTGACTGAAGTTTCGATATAGGCGGTGAAGTAGTTTGTCCATAAATTCAGGTTAACTATGATAATTTGAACTTCCAGACACTTAACAGGAAGACGCGACTAAAATTGCTGCAAGGACTGGTGGCTGAAATGAGTTTCAATTGAACGTATTCTTGCTGAAGCCTGAAAGGGTATGCACTAACTCTCTTTATTTAACTAATCAAAACCTTCAAACATCTAATTCATTTAGCAGTCATGAAATGAGAAAGTACTTAGGTGAACGGGATAAGCAATAGGTGATACTGAGAAGTTTTATCGTGAATAAGAAAATAGATATGGCTAAATTGCAGGCTTGCAACACCTAACTTTGTAAACATGTCGATCCCATATTTCTATGATCACAGAGTCTATATAACGAACTATGCAAGTGGCTTTATTAAAGTATACTAAATACATTTGTTTTCCATTGGAACTTTTACGCACTTTATTCTTCAGTGTGTTATATGTATTAATTTTGTTTGATGTTATACAGTTACGCGCTTTAGGTGACTTCTGGACCGTTTCCATTTTAGCGATCTATTATTTCGTCTGTTAATAAAGATAAAATATTATGGGTGTAAAAAGCCATCTCCACTCAGCATTATGGCCATTTAGTTAAATCTTCTGGACATGTTATCCTGATTTTAAATATCATTCGTTTATAGGTCCTTGAAGGCAGAGCTTATCGTCTGCAACATCCTTGGGTGGGGATTGTGAATAGATCCCAAGCTCATAGCAATAAAAATTTTGATATGATGTATGCAAGGCAAAGGGAGCGGGAGAATTTTGCTACAAGTCCTGACTATGGTCGCTTGGCTAATAAAATGGGTTCAGAGTATTTGGCGAAACTCCTATCTCAGGTATGTTCTATCCACTTAAGATACATGTTACTTTTTGAACCTATCTGACATATAGTTTGTAGGTATTGTTCTTAAGTCTTATGAGTAGTTTTATCACACAAAATTTATCTTCAATATGATGCTTCTGTCTTCCAGCATTTGGAATTTGTAATTAAAGCGAGAATTCCCGGTATCACTTCTTTGATAAGCAAACGTATTGCTGAGATGGAGGCTGAGTTGGATCGTCTTGGGAGGCCAATTGTAGTTGATGCAGGGGTGAGCAGCTATTTGTTTGTTATCCATTCAAAACAGAATAAAGAAACTTGACTCTTTTGAATAAATCCTATTTGATAGGATGCAGTTCCATTGTTTTTTCTATAGTTTGAAGCCTTTGTTTGTTATCCAGGCACTGGAATTCCTACAATTTGTACAAAACGAGTAACGCTTATTTTCATTACTTTTTACCCGTTCAAAACCTTAGCCGAAAAACAGGCAAGCCCGCAACGCGGGCGTCGTCGCCATTCTCGTTATCTGTATGGCACAAAGAGTGTTGTTTATACGGATCATAAGAGTCTTCGGCATATCTTCAGTCAGAAGGAGCTGAATAAGCGACAGAGAAGATGGATTGAATTGTTTAGTGATTATGATTGTGAGATTCGCTATCATCCTAGAAAGGCGAATGTGGTGGCTGATGCGTTGAGTAGGAAAGAAAGGATTAAGCCTAAGCGTGTGCGAGCTATGTGCATGACCTTGCAATCGGGAATCAAGAGGAAGATATTAGGAGCACAAGAGGAAGCTCTCAAGGATGAAAACGTAACAGCTGAGATGCTGCGAGGGTTAGATCAACAAATGGAGAAAAAGGAGGATGGTGGGTTATATTTCTTGGATCGGATATGGGTTCCGATGGTGGGAGAGGTAAGAAAGCTGATCATGGACGAGGCTCATAAAACAAGATACTCGATTCATCCAGGATCTGACAAGATGTATTACGATCTTAGAGATGCTTATTGGTGGCCAGGAACGAAGAGGGAAATAGCTGAGTATGTTAGTAAGTGTTTGACTTGTTTGAAAGTTAAGGCTGAGCATCAGAAACCCTCTGGATTGCTACAACAACCGCCGATTCCTGAGTGGAAATGGGAGAACATAACGATGGATTTTATTACCAAGTTGCCTCGAACAAGTAATGGACATGATACGATATGGGTCATAGTGGACAGGCTGACAAAGTCTGCACATTTTCTGGCCATTCGTGAGGATTATAAGATGGAGAAGCTGGCAAGAATTTATATCAATGAGATTGTGGCACGACATGGTGTGCCAGTGTCTATTATATCTGATCGCGACAGTAGGTTTACATCGCGGTTCTGGCAGTCGCTACAGAAGGCTTTGGATACACGTTTGGATATGAGTACAGCTTATCATCCACAGACGGATGGGCAAAGTGAGCGAACGATTCAGACTTTAGTAGATTTACTTAGAGCATGTGCTATCGATTTTGGAGGAAGCTGGGATACTCATTTACCTTTAGCTGAGTTCTCCTATAATAACAGCTATCATTCCAGTATTAGGTGTGCGCCGTTTGAAATATTGTATGGGAGGAAATGTAGATCACCTATTCTGTGGGCAGAGGTTGGGACTAGCCAACTAATTGGTCCTGAACTAGTACAAGAGACTACGGATAAGGTTTTTCAGATTAAGGAAAGACTTAAGGCAGCAAGGGATCGCCAAAAGAGTTATGCGGATAATCGCCGTAAGCCTTTAGAGTTTAGTGTTGGTGATCTTGTGATGCTGAAAGTGTCCCCTTGGAAGGGTGTTGTGCGTTTCGGTAAGAAAGGCAAATTAGCACCGAGATATGTAGGACCGTTTGATATTACGGAAAGGATTGGACTTGTGGCATATCTACTGAAATTGCCTCGGGAGCTAAGTGGTGTGCATGATACATTCCACGTATCTAATTTGAAGAAATGTTTGGCGGATGCTAGTCTGCATGTGCCATTAGATGAGATTAAGGTTGACAAGACCCTTCATTTTGTCGAAGAACCTGTTGAGATTATGGACTGAGAGGTCAAGAGTTTGAAGTGTGGTAAGATAGCTTTGGTAAAAGTACGATGGAATTCAAAGCGTGGTCCTGAGTTTACTTGGGAATGCGAGGATCAGATGAGGTCTAACCCAAATTTGTTTGCCGATGTGGTTGGTGAGACAAGTAGCTAAATCTTGGGACGAGATTTCCTTAAGTGGAGGATGATGTCGCAACCGTGATTTTAGCAGGTTAGTCTAACTGATAGTCTTGACTCATTTAAGTTTTGCTTGTTGTGACTTAGGTGTTTTGTGTGGCATATGTGTGATAAACGTGTGCCTTGGCACTAAATCCCGTTGTGTGACTCTGTTGGTGTGTCTTGAGTAGTGTTGTTTTGGAACAAGTTTATTTTGTTCACTTTGGTGACGTGGAAAATGACTTGTATGATTTTGTGTTCGGGGTTTTTGCGTAATGAGTTGTGTTCAAGTTTGTGAGCGTTGGTAAATTAAGTGGTGTTCGGTTTTATGGGTTATACTAATAATGAGTGTGAAATTCTATTTTTGGAAACTTTGTTTTGAAAATGATAATTTTTCCGGGTTGTCGTAAAATGAAGAATTACCGCGTAAGATGTTAGGTTTCGGTATAGGCTTTTATAAAATATCAAGAGTACAAGCTTTTAAGTGTAATAATTAATAATAATATATATATATATATATATATATATATATATATATATATATATATATATATATATATATATTATATATATATTAAAATAATATAAAATATTAAAGGGGCGGCCGAATAGGGTATTAGGGGGGAAAAATGAAACCAAATTTTAATCCAAATACACTTACCAATTATAAGGCTTATCTAGAATCTTCCATAGGGCCTTATAAATACAAAACCAAAACTCCCTCACCCATTTTTTTTTGTGATATATGACCGGCCAAGGTGAGGGGAAGAAGAAAAAATTAGGGTTTAATTATTTAAGCCTAAAAATCAAGATCAAGGTATAATTTTCAATACTTGTATTCAATTTATTATTATAATTCATGTAACAATAATATGATGGATTAGGGTTTATGTTTAATTCTGTAAATTAATGATATACTCCATGTTAGGATCAATAATTAGTAATATTATGATGATTGGTGAAGAGATTAGGGCATAAAACGTGTTAATTATTGAGTTAGGGTTTGACAGATTTTTAAGGCTGTGAAGATACGACGAGATCTAATAGATGGAGATGAGTTAATTGATGATTATTGAGTCTAAATTGTATTTAAGAGAAAGAGCTTTCCAAAAAGTCCGGCCACGAGTGATTTCGAGGTCGGAAGGTCAGTCAAACGATTTTTGCAAGTGAAGATGTCAGAACTGTTAAACCGGGACAGATTTAGGTTAAAAGTATTGAGGTCAAAAGTAGTTTAAAAAGATTAATTTGGGTTATCCCTTCTGGGGAAATTGAGTTCTAAATTCCCTTTGACTTCCACGCGAAAATTAGCCGATAATAAGTTGTGCAAGTATGGTTGTTGAGTCAAAACTTTTTAGTGTGCGTTCAGATCCGAATTGGATAGTCTTTATGTTTGATTTTTCAAAGAGTACTTGTGTGTGTGTTTAGTGCATGGCCTTCTGGGAGAAGCTTGTATGCTCATGAAGGACCATGGTGAATTTTTGGTGTGAGTTTTTGAGTTATTTTTTGTTGTGATTTTATGTGGGTAAAAGTACCCCAAAAATCTGCGTATTCTGAAAAAGTATATGCAAGGGATTTAGTGAGTAAAAATGTTTGGTAGTGGTTAGGATGGAGTCTAGGTGATCCATGGTGGTTTACATGAACCTTAGACATCCATCATATGTGTGTTACATGGACTATATCTTTTAGCTTGGTCGCGTGTAATGTGATCTTATTTTTGTTATATAGATTTGCGATTTGATAATTGGAAGCTGCGAAGTTTGAGGTGAGTTTCATAGTCTCATTTTTACTTTGTTTTAACTTGGGATGGGAATGATGCTTGTGTCGAATTTATTTTTGAGTTACTGTGATTATGTGGTTGTAAATGCATGGACTTGTAAGTGTTATTATACGTGTATGCATGTTATGAGATTATTGTGTGGTGATTCTGTGTGGTCCATTTGGAGGGTAGCTATGCTCCCATTAACCAATTGGAGAGTAGGATTTACTACTTACTATTATTCTGTGTGGTCTGATCAGAAGGTACGGTTTACCCATTATTATTATTATTATTATTGTTGCTATTTGGATCGTTGGCGCGTTCCGTCCCTTATGTCCCGTTTGCTGGTTAATTGGTTGCGATTACCTGCTAGTTGTATAATAACTATTTTTACTGTCCTGCTATGTTTTATAATCACAGTGAACTGGTTGCCTGAGATATATTGTGTGTCTTAAACCTATGAACCTCACCAACATTATGTTGACGTTTTTAAGCATCATTTTCAGGTGAGCATTCTAAGGCTAAGATAGAAGGAAGCGACTAGACGAGACTTAGTTGCATTTGAGAGCGAATTATCTTTATGTTTTGAATTTAATATGTTTGATTTTGGATTATGATACTTAAATTTTTTCGACTAGTACTTTTGTTTTATTGAGGATATCTTTGGAGATTTGTCTTGTTTATTTTATTTTGGGGTATTGTTACGACACTTTGTGTCTGTACTTTGCTCTATTTATGCGCATGTAAAAATTCTCTATTTAGACACTATGTGTTGTGACGATATCCATGAAGTTACACTCGCGTTTCCGCCTTGGCGAGGTGTGACACCTGAAGATCTCCATACCAAGTATATTTTCCTTTGCTTCATCTAACAAACCCTTGGTAACCCAGATCTCAGCCTTACTTTCGTAAGTAAACCCCATATAAGCTATCAAGAGGAATAGATATACGTACAAACCTGGTGCATACTTCCAGTAATATATGAAGCTGTCGTCACTGTGTCGTCTGAAACTGTTGCTGAGCATACACATACCAGACCGAGTATCCATATCTTCTTTCATTAAAGCCATCCACTTGGAAATTACCTCACAAGCAACTGCATCCCTGAAAGTCTATGACTCATGTATATCTTCTTTTATTACTCTAGCAACTCCTGAAGCAGCCATATTACTATCACATCTATACCTTTCAGCAACATTAACCTCTGCACCCTCTTGACCAGGTACTCCAGTTTTCATAATGTCTGCCCTAACCTTTGCACCAAGGTGTACCGGCTTATTTACCAAGCAATCCGTGTTTGTCTTTCTTTCAAGTTGTTTAACCTCCAACTTTCTTTGAGCCACTGCAGCACGATTTTTACTCTCCTGAATTACCTCAGCTCCACGATTTTCATGAGCTCCCTGCAGTTCCACCTCAAACCAAACACGCTTTTGAACATGTACTCCATGGACCCTTGTTTTAACTCCAAGATCAAGTTGCTTGAACCCAACTTGTTTTGAACCTCCATGTTTTTGTACAATATTCCCATCGAGCTTTTCGATGTTTAACCTAGTATTCATACTACATATTCTTCTTTAACCTTGCTACAAACCTTGTCAAGTTGCTTTTTAACCAACTTTACCAACAAGTCTCACAAGCCGTGTGCTAAATCCGCTTTCTTGTAATAATTGATCTACTAACCTTTAGAGAAACCCTAAAGCTTTGATCTTTCCACCTCAAGTCTACAACCTTGATATACCTTGTACTCCAAGTAATCACTTTTCTTGAATCCAAAGACAAAGCTAAACCTTACTTGTCTTCCAAGAACCACCAAGACTTGAATCCCAAGAAACCAAAAACTTGAAGTTGAAACTTCTTGCAAAACCTTTTCACCTTTGAAGCTCAAAATCGGAACTCCAAAAACCTTGTAACAAAAGAAAACGATTTCCTATAACCCTGGGAGAATCGATCCACCTTCTTGCAAGACAACTTCAAGAACCTTGTTGCCCAAGTAATCTTGACTCGTAAACCTAGAAACCTTTAACCTTGTAATCTACACAACGATAGCCAAACAATAACTGAAAAAAATAAAGAACACAATCACCAGATCAGAAAATTCGACAGTGAATATCTCCTTCTTGGAAGCTCTGATTCAAGATCCCTTCGGTGAGTTCCTAGATCTATGTGTCTTCAATCTACGGTTCAAATTTCGTAGAAATCCAACAGTTAACAAATCTGCAGAGCCAATTCTCCCACGACTGCGCAGTAACCGACGAACCAAACCCGGTTCACTCGTTTCTCTTGTTTTAGCTCTATCAACGTTGCATGATTTGTTCTTCTCGAACAAGGCTCTGATACCAATTGTTGGGAGAAACCCAACAAACCGGTTTCTAGAGCGGAACCACGAATCAAGAACTACTCCAACAAGACCTCGGCAAAGGGTTATGATCCTTCACACACGAGATATTTTACACTCAAACGTTTATTAAACGTGAGAAAGAAAAGAAGGTTCAAATAAAACCTCACCCCCTCATCCCTATTTATAGAGAATGAGGGGGGAGAAACCTAATCCTTGGTTAACAAGGAATCTACAATTGAGGAGGTTAGGAACTTTCCTAATATATGACTAACCTCCTTAAGTTTGAGCTAAACTACAACTAGCCCCCTTAACTTATATCCTAACTATTACACACTAATATTCTAACATATCTATACTACATTATAAAGCACTAGCAGGGTAACCGCGCAATGCAGCGGCAGGTACCCCGTGACTAAATTTTGTGGCGAGCAAAATGTTTTTCATTTATATGTTTTTTCTAACAATAACTTTATGTATTTTAATTTCCGGTGAACTACGTATTAATTATTACACTTTTTTTTACAATAAATGTACGAAAATTCATATCGGAACAACTTTAACTCTTTTACCAAGAACAATGTTTTTCATTAGTTATCAATGGTTTTTTTGTTGTTAACAATGACTAAGGTTAAGTTGGATAAATATACTTGTACGTGTAATTTAATTTTTTTCACAAATATTAAAATATAATGTTAATCTGATTCATACGATCTTTTGAGTTATCTATCACATTTAGGATAATAATAAATGGTAAGATGGTTGACATTTAGTCATATCTTTTTTTCCTAGCTAAATAATGTGAATTAAATAGAAGTTACTTAGATAATATAGTATTTAAACTTTTGATCAAAACTTAAAATCTATGCTTTTTAACTAGTTTAGTTCTTTACATTTCAACAATTTCACATAAATTCTTAGTCCATCATTTTATATGCGCACATATTCAAGATATGATTTATACTAAATGTAATTGTTGATACAAATAATGTCTAAAAACGTTATTTCTATTTTTTGACACCTCTAAGTTTTGATGATAACAAAATATAAAAACACGTTAAGTCAAATTTAACATAAACAAGTTTTTAGTCGAAATATCTCGTTTCTACGTAAATCACTCTAGGTAAGAACAAACAAACTTACAACTTGACAAATGATTAAGAAGTGAATTTGTGTTCTAAACTTCACATTTTTAATGTGACAAAATATTTTTTCAAAAATACATTTTACAAATTATTTTTGGATTAAAAAGAAATGTTTTAATTTGAAAAATAAGTTTAAATTTACCAACAACTATTTTCCCTCCAAATCAGCTCCAAACTTCATCAAATAAACTTTCACCACTAAGAACAAAAACAGGAGCATTTTTGTCTGGCACGGTACCACTAAATTTAGTGGTACCGTGATGTATTTAGTGGTACTGTCCCTTTATAACGGGCAAATTTTTTCTGCCTATAAATACCTGTCCATTTCACAGTTTTTGGGCATTCTTTTTCACACAAAACTTTCTGAGTTCAAATCCTCTATCACATATACTTTTCTTTGATCATTTAGCCAGTTTTCTTTTGTTTAATAGTGATCCTTTCATCCAACCAAGTGATCACCTTCATTCCTCTACTAGTGCAAGAGAAGAACACAAAATATCAAGAAGATACAAGGTGTTGTAGTGTTAGGGTAGTGCACTTGTAACATTTGTTACATACATGTTGTATCTAGGCGTACATCAAGTTGTCCATATTTTGTTTAGCTTGCGTGTCTGGATCATTGTGATCTTGTTGAGATCTTGGAGATCTCTTGTAGCTTGTGTGATAGTGTGTTGATCAAGTGGATCAAGAGTAGATCGTGTGGATCTTGTAGATCGTGTGATTAGTAAGGATCGTGTGGATCGTGAGTGAGATTGGTACTAGCTAGATTAGTACTCGACATTTAGGTTAGTGTCAGAAATAGTGATAAGCGACGTTTGTGAGTCCTAAAGACGGATCTTGCTTGAGCTTGTTAGAAACTTTATTGTATATCAAAGAGTATACGGAATCTACTCTTTGACACTTAGAAGAATATTGACAATGTATTGAACAATGAAACAGTAATGCAAGAATAGTATAACCAAAATGCTTCAATATTATTAAGCAAATAATACGAGTGATCTGAATATCACTAGGGTTTACAACCATGAAGCTTATCAAAACATACGTACTTAACATCTAAACCCAGGATCTCCTTTTATAGGCACAAGGAGTCCTTTACAAGATAACTATTCATATACAATATACGTATCATTCTAAACTTATAAGATATACACATAATATCTTCTAAACTTATCACTTTACACGTCTTCTGTCACTGGCAGTACCATCTTCTATCAGCAGACTTCAGCAGTACTAATATTTACACTAGCAGTACTAACTCAGTTAGTACTGTTAGTGTTAATCTTCAACAGTTCAATCTCTGAGCTTGGCAGTACAAACTGTTAAATGTTTTAATTCCCAACAATCCTCCCTTAAACTTGTGATTTCCCTCCAAATCATCAAGTTTCTTGAATTAAATCCTTAAGCTTGAGAGGATTCTTCCAAACACTTTACCTTCTACCAGCCTTCATTACTTTATCACACTGAGTGTAGATCTTCTGTAGCAGTTTTCTTGCCATCTCAGATTCTTCTTCCACATGTAGTTTTTCAGTTATCATCAAAGTGAGAGTACCCGATGATAGTGGGTAGTCCTTCTCCACTAGCATGTACATGTCTGTTCCAGCCCTTGTTGAGACATGATGAACTGCACATGAACTGTACAATGTCCATTTGAACCCTTGATTTCCACTTTGAAACTTCCATATACTGTCATCTACAACTGGCTCAAACATTCTCTTCAAGTCCATCCATAGAGCTCTCTCCTTGTTATTTGTTGGTGTTGAAGATTTGAATTTATCTTTAACTAAACTCCATAGTTTCACCAGGTCATCTCTATCAAATGCCTTGAGCATATTTTCCAGAAACTGATATACCTCAATATGATTTCCTACCCTGATGATCTTCCAACTTTTTATCCTTCCATCTTTTTGAACTTCCCAATCAATGATAAGATATTTAGTTTGTATGGATTCAACATTCATTCCTTCATCTGGAACTACAATCACCATCTGTTGAAGTTGTTCATCAGACAATACAACCTCTTCTTCTTCTTCTTCTTCAGCAGTTACACTAATCTTTTGTCTTTTTGAAGACTTAGATTCCAATGTTATTCCATCTCTCTTTGTAGTTCTACTTTCTTCTTCTGTGCCCATTGGAACAAAGTGTTGAACTTTCCTATATGCTCTGAAATACAAATCTTCAATTTCTTCATATGATTTGCCTTTCAGTTGACTCATAGTCCAATCATCTTGATTCTTCAGATATTCCTTCATATATTTCATCTTTTGTGCTTGAGTTGGAGGTTTGCTCCTTTTTGCAGCACTCATCTTTTTACTCTGATTCTTTCTGATCACCTCAAGCAAATCATTGATAGCATCTTCTCTTTCTGCTTCTGGAATAGTTGCTCTATCTTCTTCATAGATCCTCTGAGCTAACAATTCATCTGCTGTTTCTTGAGCCAATTTCTTTGCTTCAATAGTTTCTTTAGTCAGTCTTTGTTCATCCATAAACTTGGCAATCTTTTGCTCCTCTTCAAACTTAGCCTGTTCTTCAGCTTGTGCCCTTTGTGCAATTTCTTCATCAAAGCTTATTTGAGCTAAAACATTCTTCATGATTTTCTTTGTAGGCTCAGCTTCTATCATAATACCCTTTCCTTTATCTGCAGCACTTCTTATAACATGAACAATACTAGCAGTACTAAAAGTTGTACTGGCAGTACTAATAGAAACACTAGCAATACTTGGATTTGCTTCAGCAGTTTGAACCACATCATCCATTTTCCTGGACACTTCAATTATCTTATCCACCAAACCAGCAATACTAACAATTCTTTCACTTGTAGCAGTATCTTCAGGATTTTCTTGAACTTCAAAATTCACTAGCTCTGTATCCTGTTCTTGAAGATTGACTGGTTCAGTTTCTTGATGAGCATCTTCATCCATATCAAACTGCCTGTCACCACCCATATCTGCATCATTAAACCTCCCCTCAGTTTCTACACCCTTTTGAACTAATAAAGTATTCGGATCTTCATCTATTTTAGCTATCTTCCTCCCTTGTTTGGATCAAAATCATCAAGATCATCATCTTCATCTGAACTGGAGGATTCCACAATGTTAGCTCTTCTTTTAGCTTTGCTGGCTTTAAGCTTTTGCTCCAATCTCTTCATTCTTTGTATAATTTTGGTAAGAGCACCTCCATACATCTTTTTGGTATGTGTGAGTTCATTTTCCAAGCTGGTGACCCTGTTTGACAATGTTGTACATGTATCCATCAATTCCTTAAGTTTCTGGCTACCTTCATCACTTCCAGGTGTGTTACCTCCTGGGAGAGGTGAATCATGGGGTATTGACTCAGTCTCAACCATAGGTTGATCTGCGGAGCCCCCCATTGTTTCCAGTTGGCTGGGGATTCCATTACCTGCACTAAGTTCTTGAAAACCTGACACATTAGATTTTGCCATGGGTTGGGTCTTACTTATGGTACCACTGACCTGTGCTGCTTCTAAGCTAGACACAGTAGTGGTAGCCCGCACCACTCTGTCATAGACAGCCTCATCTGCTACATTTGGATCAGTAGAAGTTCTGGGCTGAGGAACCATAGACTCCTTTCTGGTTCTCCTCCTATATGTTTGTGAAATTATTGGGGTGTGTGAAGAAAGATTGTGAATTATCCAAGTTAGAAAAACCATTAAACAAAGTAACTGACACAAATTTACCCCAACGGCTATAATTAAAATAACGGTTATTTCGTAAACATTACCAACGGCTACCCAGCAGTACAAAGTTTTACGCTAGCAGTACAAAGTTTTGTCTAGCAGTACAAACTTTTGGAAAAACTTTTTCTTAGCAGTATTGACTCAATTTTCTTTTAAAACCATACTGCCCACAAACTTTTGAAGGGATTAAGTGTAAAGGAAGACACTTAATCAAAATTTCGTTTGCATTTAACCTCTGGTTGTGTGAGAACCAATATTTTCAGTAAAAATACTGCCTGTGATCAGATAGACTCATTCAAAGAGCCTTCTTGACAGGGTTTTCAACTCGTGGCAGGTGTTGCCTCCAACACAAATGTGTTAGATTCACTTTTGCTCTCTGTTCTCAATACCATATGTCCTTAGACTAACACACTATCAAATGATATAATGGTATAGAGTGAGTTAACTCAGTTACTATCTGACTAACTATGACCATCAATTCATGTTCAACAAAACCACATGATAGGCATAAGTTGATTTCAAGAAAAAGATTTTAAAGAACCTCACAACTCAGGTGTAAAACCCTTGTCAAGTGATTCCCAAATCCCCTCTATCATGAATCCATCTTAGAATAACAACATTACCAACATTCCACCACTTTAGCTTCTCACACATCATCACTACCAATCATACTGCTTGCTTAACCTGCAAATGTTAGTCCAAAACCAAGAAAAAACAATGCAGAGCATTTTCTATTTAACAATATCAATTTTGACTAACAGTTTTAACTTAGCAGTATTAACTCAACTGTCTAATAGTATTAACATATAACAGCTTTAAAATTCTACCTCCTCTTGCTCCTCCCCTAAAGGCAACATATCCTCCATAAAATTCCTTGAAATCTGAGAGATAAGACATGTTCCCAGTCATGTGCCTAGAGCATCCACTGTCAGCATATCCTTGATCTTCTTCAGCTTCTTATGGATGTTCCTGCACATAAAAATAAGGAAATTAGATTCCTTTAGGGACCCAAGCCATCACCGACTTGGATCTGCCTCGTGCATCAATATAGTTGTGTTTCTTCAATATGATTAATGCACTATCAGGTTTGGTAGGTCTCCAAACCCAATATGCTGAGGCCTTAACAACATTTGCCCCATTTTCCCTTACAACATTTACCACATGAGAATTTGGCCTAGCAGTTCTAACTACTGGCCTAGCAGTATTAACTCTTGGTCTAGCAGTATGAACTGTTTGGCTAAACCTTTTGTTTGTGAATGTTGTTTTCTTATGAAAGGTCCTAATAACAGTTTATTGTGCTGATTTAGAAAAACATGATGTTGTTTTAGCACCTAAAACTGTTGATTTGGGGTGAGCAGTACTAACAGGTCTAGCAGTATTAAATGGTCTAAGGCCAGACTTCATCAAAATTGCTCTTGGAGCCATATTTCTATTAACACTAGAGTGAGCATTTTTAGAAAAACAGTTGTGATTCACCCTTGCATTAGCATTCCTAGTTACCCTTTTATTCCCATATACCATCCTTCCCCCTTGATGGTAATTTCAATAAGCCTGCAAACGGTCAAAACTACCACAAACAAAACAGGCTTTATTGTACATCCCAAAATCACTTCCTAGTTGTTTGGACTTCAGATTATTCCAATTTCTCTAGTTACCCCTAGGACTTTGGGACCTATACATCTCTGCATATTTAACTTGCTTCCTAACTGGTTTTTCAACTTCTATTTTAGTAGCAGTAGGAACAACAGTTTTCTTTTCTTTCTTAACCTCTGACACATTCTCCTCAATCAATGAGGTGTCACTAGCACTCTCAAAAGATTCCTTAACCTCTTCAGGCTTATCTATAATAGTACTCTCACTGGCCTTAGGTCCATATTCAAACTTAGGCTCTTGAAATTCCTCCATACCAGTATGTGACAGATCAATAACTGGGGGGGGGGGGGGGTGGAAATACCCCTCTATAGGGAGGTGAAACAGACTTGTATCCTAAACCAAATTTAGCTTTGTTAACAAGCTAATATTCTATAATCTTGTTAACCCCTTTAGATGCATATTCAAGAGTGTCTACACTTATCTGTATATTTTCTTTTTGTTGCTTAATCTTGTCTAGTTCATATTTAAGCACAATAATCTCAGCATCTTTGTATGACTCTTTTAAGCACAACAATGTCCTCAGTAAATACAGTCTCATTTTTCTTGTAAAATACTAGTTGTTCCTCTACAACAGGTAAACCTCTTTTATAATTTGCAAGATTAAACTCAGATTGGTTAAGCTCTGTTCTTAACTTATCATACTGAGTTTTAAGAGATTCATAGTTTTTAAGAAAACCTTTTGAGCAAGTATTATTTGTGTATACCTCTGAGTCTGAAAATGCCATGAGTGCCAAGTTGGTAGGAGCCTCCTATTCTGTGTGAATAGGAAATTCTTCAGAGTAGTTTCTTCTTGAATCAAAGTTTCAGAACCTAAGCTCTGATACCACTTGTGAGTCCTAAACACAGATCTTGCTTGAGCTTGTTAGAAACTTTATTGTATATCAAAGAGTATGTGGAATCTAATCTTTGACACTTAGAAGAATATTGACAATGTATTGAACAATGAAATAGTAATGCAAGAACAGAATAACCAAAACGCTTCAATATTATTAAGCAAATAATACGAGTGATCTGAATATCACTAGGGTTTACAACCTTGAAGCTTATCAAAACATACGTACTTAACATCTAAACCTAGGATCTCCTTTTATAGGCACAAGGAGTCCTTTACAAGATAACTATTCATATACAATATACGTATCATTCTAAACTTATAAGATATACACATAATATCTTCTAAACTTATCACTTTACACGTCTTCTATCACTGGCAGTACCATCTTCTATCAGCAGACTTCAGCAGTACTAATATTTATACTAGCAGTACTAACTCAGTTAGTACTCTTAGTGTTAATCTTCAACAGTTCAATCTCTGAGCTTGGCAGTACAAACTGTTAAGTGTTTTAATTCCCAACAACGTTGTACGGTTTTCTCCGCCTGAAGGGAGTTTGTTGACATAGTGCTTAGAACTCTCGAGTTGGATACTCGGGGAGTGGAGTAGGACGAAGAAGAGCTTCATTACCGAACCACTATAAATCTCTCTGCCTCGGTTTGATCTTTCCATCTCTTACTCTTTATCTTTATTGTTTATACTCAAATGGAGAGCAAAGGTCACCGCCATTGAAGAGTCGAAAAACTTGGCGACATTATCACTTGATGAACTTATAGGAAACTTGAAAGTTCAAGAGATGATAATCAAGAAAGACTCAGATATAGTCAAAGGCAAAGGAGAGAAAGTAAGGTCTCTAGCTCTAAAAGCCAAGAAGGAGTCTAGTGATGAGGAAAGTTCGGCTTCCGATAGTGAAGAAGAAGTGTATGCATTAGCGGTTAGAGATTTTAAGAAGTTCTTTAGGAGAAGAGGTAGATTTGTAAGACAACCTCGTGATGAAAAATGTCATTCCAAAAGAACCGAGATGACAAGAAAGGAAAGAGTGATAGAAAATGCTTTAGATGCGGAGATCCAAATCATCTCATTGGAGAATGTCCTAAACCACCTAGAACCAAGAACCAAAGAGCATTTGTAGGAGGTTCTTGGAGCAATAGCGGTGAGGAAGAAGAGGGGAAGCCCAACGACGAAACATGTCTTATGGCTCAAGCTTCAAATGAGGTACATTCTGATTCTTCTTACTATAGTGATAATAATTCTTCGATAAATGACAACATACTATATGATGAATATAGTAAATTATGTGAAGTAATCTCTAAAATCATAACTAGAAACAAAACACTAAAAGCAAGTTTGCATGAACTCGAAGCGGAAATTTTAGAACTAAAAGACCAAGTCAAAAGGCTTCAGAAAAACAAAGAAATAGATATTTGATATAGGTCATGTATGTCTTCGAGTTGAAAATGAAAAACTCAAGGAAAATGCTCTTAAAATCATTAAGTTTGAAAAAGGAACAAAGGCACTTAATGACATGTTAGAAAACATTAGGTATAGTGAACATGCCGGAACGGGCTTAGGTTTTGATCCAGATAAAGCATCAACAAGTGAAACTAAACAAGTAAAATTTATAAAATCTGGAGAATCTGAAAGAACAGAGGACGGCACCACTAAAGGTGGGAACGACACCACTAAATTTAGTGGTACCGTGGCACCGTCTGCTGCTAAAGTCAGAACAGAGTCGATTCTGAAAAATAACTTAAGTCCTAAACCAAGTCACGTAGTAGTTAACAATGTTAAAATACCTGTTGCTAGTGAAAATGAAGTCAAAAGTTTTTACAAACCTTTGTCAACCCTCGGGCTTGGCTTTGTAAAACCAGAAAATAGATAAAAAACTCCTCCGCCTAGAAAAACAAATGTTCCTAAACCTCGGTCAAGAACTCCTCAACTGAGAAGTAGCTTTGGAAGGCAAACTTATCCAAGTAACTATCCCGTAACTTGGAATAACCATCAACAACGAAATTATTTGCCATGGGAAATTTGTCCTCCGTTCCAACATCCAAAACAAATGCAACAAATGCATAGGATGTTTAGCACTAACAACTTTGGACCCATGAGAGATTGGGGACCGAATGTTTGAGTTTTTGTCTTACTCAATAGATATGCTTGGGAATCGACTTGGAGCCCGACGAATGGGTCAAGGATAGTGGGTTCACTAATCATATGACGGGAAATCGAAGTCTATTCTCATCATACAAAGCATACAACAGAGGTAACGTCACTTTTGGTAGTAATTTGAAAGGCAACATCATAGGCAAAGGTACGATCTCTCAAAACTCCCCCACTATTAGAAATATTGAGCATGTAGATAACTTAGGATTTAACTTGCTTAGTATAAGTCAAATGGTTGATAATAAGTATAGAGTAATATTTTCCGAAGAGGGTAGTGAGATTACTAAGGATGGCAAGATCATAGGCAAAGGAGTTAGTAAAAATGGCTTATTTGTAATGAAAATAGGAAATAAGCCTCAGGATAAGATTTGTCTAGTAACCATAGATGAGAATTTCACTCTATGGCATAGGAGACTAGGTCATGCTAATATGCGTTTAATACAAGCATTAGCGTCTAAGGATCTAGTTAGAAATTTACCTAAGCTTAAGTTTGATAAACTTTTGTGACACTTGTAAAGTTGGAAAACAAGCCCATTCTAGTCACAAAGCTAAGAACATGGTCTCGACCTCTAGATGCCTAGAACTATTTTACATGGATCTATTCGGTCCATCCGCCGTACGGAGTTACAGAGGAAACTACTACACCTGAGTAATAGTAGATGACTATTCTAGGTACACTAGGACTAGGTTCCTTAAGAATAAGACACAAGCTTTCGAGGAATTCAAAATCTTTAGTAAGAAGGTCCAAAATCAACTAGGTTGTACAATAGTCTCTATTAGGACGGATCATGGTCGAGAATTTGATAATGAAGTGCAATTTGGAGTATATTGTGATGCTAATGGTATTACACACAATTTTTCAGCTCCACGCACTCCACAATCAAGTGGTGTAGTTGAGCGAAAAAATCATACTCTACAAGAGATGAGTAGAACGATGTTAAATTAACAATCCATTTCGCAAAAGTTTTGGTGTAATGCCGTAGACACCTCAACTTATATACTTAATAGGATTTAGATTAGACATATCTTAGGAGAAACACCATACGAAATCTTAAAAGGTAGAAAACATACCCTAGATTATTTTAGAGTGTTTGGAAGCAAGTGCTTCACATTAAACACAAAAGATTACCTCACCAAGTTTCACCCAAAGTCTTACGAAGGTGTTTTCCTAGGTTACTCCCAAAATAGTAAGGCCTAGGTTGTCCTAAATAAGGAAACAATGAAATTCGAAGAATCACTTAACGTGACATTCGATGAAAGTCCTCCCCCAACTAAGACATCACCCTTGGTGGATGATGACTTAGATGAAGAAGAAGCCATTAAGGTTAATGGCAAGAGAACCTTAAAAAATGACATTGAGGATGAAATAGTCGAAGTTGACGAAATTGTGAACATTAAGGAATCCAAGAACCATCATATAGAAAATGTCATAGGAAACCTAAACCAAATAACCCTTAGGTCACAAGCACAAAACAAAAGTAATTTCTTTTGTTTTATATCTATTGTAGAACCTAAGAATGTCTGTGTAGCAATAAAGGATGAAAGCTGGGTAGTTGCCATGCAAGAAGAATTAAATCAGTTCACCGCAAATCAAGTTTGGGATTTAGTACCTCCACTTAGGAAACAAACCATCATAGGAACTAAGTGGGCGTTTAGGAACAAACTCAACGAAAATGGCGTCGTATCTATGAATAAGGCTAGGTTAGTAGCACAAGGCTACAACCAACAAGAAGGAATAGACTACGATGAAACTTATGCACCCGTAGCTAGATTAAAGTCTATTAGGATACTCCTTGCCTATGCTTGCGCTTTAGATTTTAAACTATATCAAATGGACGTGAAAAGTGCATTCCTAAATTGTTTTATCAATGAGGAGGTACATGTAGCACAACCTCCGGGGTTCGTTGATTTCTAAAAACAAAATCATGTTTATAAACTCAAGAAAGCACTATATGGTCTTAAAGAAGCTCCCAAAGCTTGGTACGATAGATTAAAGGCTTTCTTGCTTAAACATGAATATACCATGGGAATGGTTGACAATGCACTTTTCACGAAGAAACAAAATTCACATCCCATCATTGTTCAAATATATGTCGACGACATTATATTCGGTTCAACTTGTCAAGAACTATGCGATGATTTTGCAAAGATCATGCATGACGAGTTTGAGATGAGCATGATGGGCGAATTAAATTTCTTCCTTGGTCTACAAATAAAACAAATGGAAGATCGTATATTCTTTAATCAATCTAAATATATTAAAGAAACGCTTAAGAAATTTGGATTAGAAGAGTCTAAACCAATGAAAATGCCCATGTCCTCGGAAACGAAACCCACGAAGGATGAAGAAGGTGAGTCCGTGGACAACACTAAGTATAGGGGCATGATAGGTAGTTTGTTATACCTAATGACAAGTAGGCCCGATATCATGTTTAGTGTATGCCTTTGTGATCGCTTCCAAGAGGATCCCAAAACCTCTCACCTTGAAGCGGTTAAGCGTATCTTCCGATACATTAAAGGCACTATGTTGGGTTTTAGAGATACTGCTGCTCAAGTAATTACAACTGCTCAGGTATTACAAGAAAAATGATACAAGTCATTACTGCTGCTAGTCATGAATATTACTACTGCTAGTGTATTTTACTACTACTAGTGATGCTGAAGATGTTTAAGAAAATACACTAAGTAGTTACTGCTGCTAGACTAAAGGTTACAACTACTAGTTCAGATTTACAACAGCTGCAAGAATACAACTGCTAGAGTTAGAATACAATTGCTAGAGTATTTAGTTTATACTATTAATGAGATAAACTTGTGTAGTCGGTTAGATAAATATAGAAAAGATTCTTTGAAGATTTATCTTGTATAACAAGTTATTGTAAGCCAACTAGAACTCTTTAGTCTCTAAAAGGAGGTCCTAGGGCATAGAGATAGATACATCTTAATACGTTTTTGATAGAACTTCAAGGTTGTAAACCCTAATACTGTTGAGTATTCGTATTATATCAATAATATTGAAGTGTTTTGTTTGATAACATTGTGTTATGTGTTTATTCTTATATTGCTATAAAGTTCTTCTTAAGATCAAATACAAGATTCCGCATTGTGTTTGATAAACTTCAAAACAGTTTCTATACTTAGTTGTTTTAGATTTATCTAAGATAACTAAACCTTACAAGCTAAGGAATTCGATCAAGTATATTGCTGGGATCAACAAGTGGTATCAGAGCCTGTGATCTAGAAGCTGTGATAAAGAAGAACCTGTTTAAGCTCAAAGTTGTTCAGATCTTACAGAAGACATGGATTCAGAATCTACACATATGATCACTACATCAAAGGTTCCAATGCTCAAGTCTGGTGAGTATGAACTATGGAGAATGAGAATAGAACAGTATATTCAGATGATTGACTACTCTATGTGGGAAGTCATTGAGAATGGTGATACCTTACCAACTGTGGAAACATCTGCTACTGGTGTCAAGAATTTTGTGCCCATTAAGTCTGCTGAAGATAAGACACAAAGAAGATTGGAAGTTAAAGCTAGAAGTACTCTCATGATGGGCATTCCTAATGAACATCAATTGACTTTCAATCCTATCAAGGATGCAAAGTCGCTGTTAGCTGCTATTGAGAAAAGATTTGGATGAAACGCTGCTACTAAGAAGACAAGGAAAAATCTTTTAAAGCAACAATATGAGAACTTTGCTGCTCCTAGTTTTGAGAACCTTGATCAGACCTTTGACAGACTTCAAAAACTTATTAGTCAACTAGCACTTGTGGAAGTAACAATTCCTCAAGAAGATATAAATCAGAAGTTTTTGAGAAGCTTGTCATCAGAGTGGAACACACATACTGTGGTGAGGAGAAACAAGGCTGATCTTGATACAATGAGTTTAGATGATCTGTATAATAATCTAAAAGTGTATGAACCTGAAGTCAAAGGGTCATCTAGCTCATCCTCAAGCACACAAAACTTAGATTTTGTTTCCTCCTCAAATAACAATTTTGGCAGTACTAATGAAGCAGTTAATACTGCTCATGGAGTTAGTACTGCTGGCACACAAGTTAATACTGCTGGGTCTACAACCCTTGATAACTTGAGTGATATTGTTATCTATGCTTTCTTTGCTGGTGAATCTACTAGTTCTCAGATTATGCATGATGGCTTGGAATAGATTCATCCAGATGATCTTGAAGAGATGGACTTAAAGTGGCAGATGACAATGTTGACAATGAGGGCAAGGAGATTTTTGAAAAAGACAGGAAGAAACCTCAAGGTCAATGGGCAGGATAACATGGGTTTTGATAAGTCCAAGATTGAATGCTACAACTGTCACAGGAAGGGACACTTTGCAAGGGAATGCAAGGCACCAAGGAGCCAAGACTGCAAGAATGTAGAGAGCTCAAGGAAAGCTGTTTCTGAGGAACCTAAGAATTCTACAGCTTTGGTGTCTTGTGATGGTTTGGGTGGATATGATTGGAGTGATCAAGTAGTAGAAGGACCAAACTTTGCACTCATGGCCTATTCTTCTTCTTCATCAAGTTCTGACTCTGAGGTATCTAATGATTCTGGTTGTTCTTTTAAATCTTGTTTAGATGTTGTTGAGGAATTTAAGTCTAGGAATGAAAACTTAGGAGAAGAAATTAAGAAATTAAAGTTAGATAACTTAGGTTATAAAGTTGGTTTAAAATCTGTTGAGAGAAGACTTGAATTTTTAAAACAGAATGAGTCTGAGTATGTAGAGAAGATTAATGTTCTAGAAAGTAAGCTTTATGTTAAAGAAAATGTCATTAGTGAACTTACTAAAAGGATAGAACAGGCTCAAAAAAAAAAGATGCAGCTTATCAGGAAAAAGAAAAACATCAAGTTAAGGTAAATAAGCTTGAGTTTGCATCTACTTTAGCATTTAACTCTTTGTCACCATTTTCAAATGTTTTGACAGTGACAGTCTGCTAAAACTGCTTGATGTGGGAGACATAGATAGTGGGATTTAAGAGTAGAGAATACCTTATATGAGAATTATTTAGAAAGTCCACTATCTGATGAAAAGTAGCATCATCCTCTGCTTTTTTCAAGAAAGCGACCACATTGTGTTTGTCAGCAAAAGATAAAGAAGATATTTATTTTTCAGTAAAAGATGATTTGACTGCTGTGAATAGTGTAATTTTAGGGTAGAAAGTAGAAGAATAAAGTGAATTTAGATATTTTGAGTGGCTTGTTAGGTTTTCTATTGGACCGAATTTAATCAAAAGATAACTTTTAATTGAAGATAAGGTTAATATAATAATTTAAAAGTAAAAATATCCAAAAAGGAAACCCTTAAAACAAGGAAACAATCAGTAAAAATTCCAACAAACTCTCAACGGCTATTTTCAAAAAGCTGTTATTTCGCACCAGTACTAACGACTATCCAGCAGTACAAACTAAGCCTACCAGTACTAACATTAAGCCTGGCAGTACAAACTTTTTGGAAAAATTTGACTCTGTAGTATGAACTAGATTTTAATGAAAAACCATACTGCTAATAACCATTTTGAAGGGATTAAGTGTAAAGACAGACACTTAATCAAGATTTCGGTTTAATGCAACCTCTGGTTGTGTAAGAACCAACGATTTCAGTTATAAATAACTGCCTGTGAACAGATAAACTCATTCAAAGAGCTTTCTTGATAGGGTTTCCAGCTCGTGGCAGTTGTTGCCTCTAACACAAGTGTTAGATTCACGTTTGCTAGCTGTTCTTTCTACCAGATGTCCTTAGACTAACTCATTATACAAAAGTATAAAATGGTAGAATGTGAGTTATGTCAGTTACTGTCTGACTAACTAAGCCATCAATTCAATACAAAACATGTAAAACCCAAAAATTTTGAACATTTGAAGTACCCAAAATACCCCTAAATTTAAACTTTTGAAGAGACGTTAATTATTCAAGATATTGTCTTCCGATATAAACCATAAGTATGATTTAAAATGTGTCACAATATTGTATTCCTAGCTTAAATACATGACACGTTTACAAGTCACCTAAAGGACCAAATCATTTTAAAATTTGTACACAACTTCTACAACCAAATTAAGGCAATAATACAATGTGATCAAGAATTAAAAACTGTGATTGGACCTTCCTTTTTGCTAGGCCGAACCCCCCCTAATACCTCCATATATCTCTCACTTTAATAGACCAAAATCTCATTCTTCTTTAAATCACGAAACCCTACAAACACTAAAACATCAAATCGGCTGACTCCTTTTTCTCCACTCCTGATCGACCAAAAGGTGGTGCAAAGGAGTTTTCAGACGCGGTATTTTAAACGTAATCGAAGGTGTGTTGACTCGTGTGTTTTTCTGGTTCGACAAGGTCCTTGCTTCGTGGGTTTGTTGCTGGTTCGAGGGTGTTGATTTCTGGGCTCGACATTTGTTTGGTTAATCGGTTTCGGTTCTGGTCTTGGCCTTTGGGTTCTTTCTCTCTTCTTTTGATCACGCATCAAGGGTACCTCTTATCTCCTAATTCTACTTCATTCGTTTTACTCACATTATACGCCTATAGTCTATCATATAATAAGCTAAGAATCGGTTTATGATAACATGTATGTTATACGAATAGGCTCACATAAAATCATAACGATTATCACATGAAATAACGTATATAAAACCTAAGCTAATTGATACATAATTTTTGTAAGTCGACTCTTGTGTTATATGTGGTTTTAATCTTTTGAAACTTGACCTAAAAACCTGTTTGAACCTATTCTATTCGAGCCATAATATAAGAAAATTCATGCATGCTTATCTTGGTTTAACCCTTTTGATTCGAAACAAATAAAATGATTAAGAAGGTCACGACATGTTTTGATCTCGAAATAGAACATGGGTCGCGATTTGCTTTTTTATACCACAAAAGGTGTCGCGGAGTTGTCTTGTGTAGCGAGAAGGGTTGTGTCGATGGTGGGCTTTTGTTGTATCTCGAAACAGGTCAAAAAGGTTGTCGATCAGGTCTCGTTTGTGTGTCATGTTGTGATTTTGGTTCGTTAAATATATATTAGTGTGTCGAGGTTATTTTGGTCTCATTGTACATGATTTTTTCTCATTGGTTTTGATGTCGAGTGTGTGTGTGATGTGAGGGTGGTTTTGGGATAACTGGAATTGGTATCGTATCAAGGGTAAAAACCTGTTACAGATCTGATTATTATGAGTCACGTTTGGATTTTTGGTGTGGGTCGTAAAAAGGGTATGGGCCATAAGATAGATTTCAAACAAATGCTAAACGTGTGTGTAAGTTGTGGTGGGTCGATAGATTGCATGCTTGTTTCTATTTTCATTTTTTTTGTGTGCATGTAATGCGTAATACAAGATGTACATTAGAGTGAATGGTGTGAAATATATATGTTGGGTGCATACATATGTATAGTGTGAATAGAAAATGAGATTTGTGTCAAATAACATGCATGTCTATGAATACAATTTTGTGGAGTGTGTATGTTGTATATATATGGGTTTCGTTTGGAAGTTGAGTCGTGAATATGTGCATGTGTCGTATATATAAATATAGGTCGTGTGTATATGAGTGAAGTGAAACGATGTCGGGTTATAAACGAGTCTTGTATGATTTAATAAAATCTTGGGTCGTCGCGTCATAAATATTAATATCGTGGGTGCGTTAATAAATTATATAAAATTATAACGACGGGGTCTAAAATTATCATTTAATATAAATTATAGTATAAAACTTTAAAATAATTTTATTTGACATTCTTAATATTTGATTTTGATAAATTACATGTTGACCCTAAACATTACTGAATTGACATGATTAACCTCAAACTACTATGTTGGTCATTATTAACCTTTAAGTTTATTTTCGGAAAGTTACTAAAAATGGAAAGCCGACTAAAATAAGCAATCTGATTTAAAATAAGTTATTAATAATAAAACGACCATTAACTCATGTAGATTCGCTGAAGAAGGAGTAACTCCCGATCTGTATGTCTTCTGTTGTATTTTGCACTTGAAGTTAAGGTACAGATACTCTGCCTTTTTCTGTAAGGGTTCTTATATTCTATACATTGATTTTGAGTTATGATTCAGTTAAGATTTCCCAAGCCATTGCTATGTTCCCTTTGAGTGAACCTTTGATATTCCTCTTGATTATGATCTGAGCTTCGTTTATCTGACCTATGCCTTTGCCAAGTTGCTCTAAAGTTCTGAACTATCCTTGTGAGAAACTAAGATTTTGAAATGGCTTACTAAACTAAGGTTTTGAACTACTTGTTTTGAACTATCTGTTACGAAGACCAATTTAATGATTATCTTTATGAAACCAATTTGAAGACCATTTTAATTAAATACCTTGATTAAGCTTTCTAAAATGAATCTGTTGAATAAAGACTTTGAAGATGGACCCTTTGATACAGACTTTGAACTTTAATTATGATTCCCTTTGTTTTTAAAACTATGATATGAACTTTGGAAGACCTTGGTGAACCACTCTATTATGAACTATTCGATATGAACCTTTTTCTATGGACCTTGTGATATGACTTTGAGATGCACCTTTTGATATATGATCTTTTGTGATAACTTTGAGACCTGACTCTTAGTTTGATACCCGAGCCATTTTATGTTACCTAGCCAGGAAGGTAACCTGGCCATGTCTGTGATGCACCACTGGCATGACTCCCGTGTGGGGGAGTGATTTCTCACACCGTCCCTTTTATGATTATCTGCCATGGCTACTATGATTTTGGGATGACTTTGAGTTTGGGGGCGTATGGGTTGCAATCCTAGATTTGTATGTTTAGTGGATTTAACTATGACTTTGAGTATGACTTTGAGGTGACTAGTGCTGTGTGCAATACACGCCTTTCACACCCCTGGGAGCTGATCACTCCACTATTATGATACATGAGGACACCCCTCATATTATCTGGTTGCCTAAGAGGTATCCCCTCTGATTGTGAGATTATGACTTGAAGATTATGATGTTGAGATTATGACTTTGAGTTCTGGGCTCGTGGTAGATGACTATCCTATATTTCCTTTATTACTCTTTTGCTTTGATTATACCTTATGACATTCCCAGTACTTCACTATATTCTGTTTCGTTATCTTTGCTTGTTTTATGTATCTGTTCACTGAGCTTTGTAAGCTCAGCCGCACGTTTTTCTTTTCGTGTGCGGCAGGTTTTTGTTTGGAAGATGGGTATGAGTGAAGAGACTTTTGGACTTAGAAGACTTGATAATTATTTTGGCCTAGAGACGATTGGAAGTTACTACATTGTTAGAATTTGTATTCGCTTTTGTAACCTTGTAATTTCAGTATTTCTTCTGTAACCTTTGAGAATCTTTGTATTACTTTTGAATGTATGCTTTGTTATATCTGATATGAAACCATTTGCGTGACATCTTTACCCTTGTCGGGTTGGGGTGTTACAATTATGGTATCAGAGAGACAGGCTGCGATTTCGTAATAAATTTACCCTTGACCTTTGTAAGTTAGGACCACTAAGCTTTCCCTATAGGCACTCGTAAGTCAACCTTGAAGATTGCTTTAGGATTTCCCATAGGAACCTAAGTTTTGACCGGTGAGGAATGGGTAGACTATAAGGCATTTGTTTAAGCATCATTGCTTCCGTATCACTCTGATTCGTGCCTTGCTTTTGGTTAGATCCTGTTGATACCACTTATGGAAAGTGAAAACTTATGCTTTGCACCACCTAAGTTTGGAACCTGATTAAATCTTGAAAGCATTGAGAATTTCATAATATTGACCTGACACTATTTGATCCTTATCTTCAAATCCCTTTTGTTAATCATTTTGATAATGACCCGCATTTCACTATGGTTCTTTTGTTAATCACTTTGACGCCTCTTCAGGCATTCCGAGAACCTCTATGGCGATGACGTACTAGATATGTTTTGCTATTTGATAAGTATCTATGAAGTTTCCGACACTATTGATTTTCGTTTTACCCATCTCTGTCCTTATGAGAAGTCTTGTGGTGTGTAACCATGAGTATAAGAATGTTTTCTTCCTCACTCTAATGATATAGCTTTGATTTGAGAACCGTCTTTCTTTGAATAGTTAACTTCGATTTTATTCTGACAAGGAAATTGTGGAATGATCAGTCAAATATTGACAACTACCCTTCTATGTCTCACCTTTAACGTATGCAACAATTTTGAACTCCCTACTACGATTTCTGATTGATTAAACCCTTTGCTATCACTATTACTCTGGAGACTCGTGTGTTACGTTTGCGGTTATAAAGTTTTCTTAGAAACCATTTCGTACACCAATAAATGAACCTCATCGTAGAAGCCTTTTGGCACCTTGAGTTTTCTGAACATGAACCTTGTATTGAACGTTATTTGGCACCCTGAACTTCTTGAACATAATCCCTGTTGGACCACCAAGTTTTTCCACCGGAGTATGAAGTAAGATTTGACATGATACTGAGAGATTCTAGTCACTATACGAAGATGTCTTTCGGATCATACCAATTGACTGGAGCAACCGGGAAGAGCAGCAACCGAAGACCAGGAAGTGAGTTTACTTAAGGGTATCTTCTGGGCATATTTTAGTTTTGTTCACGATAAAGAAGAATGATGACAGGAGATATGTATTGATTTCTGGAAGCTGAATCGTAATACTGTTAGGAACCAATATTCCTCCACCCTGAAACGACTCTGTGTTTGTTTAATTTCAGAGCGAGAAGTTTTCTTCTGATAAATTGATTTTATTCTTGGAATCGCCTTCTGTATTCGTAAAAGACTGCTGTAACGATTAGTGACGCTAATAGTATTAGCTAAAGCTCTGATTGTTTTGCGAATTTGATAAATGAGGTTTTCTCGTAAGTACTTGGGCAAATGGTCATTGTATGACTTAATGGTACCTTCGAAGACGAGGAAGAGCATGAAAATCATTTTTGCACCTTGTTAGAAATTTGACATCATTTGTGCATTCTGGGAGATGTATATTTTTTTAAGAGAACGGTGTTCTTTGCCTGACCTGGAGTTGACGACAATGGAGGCTACCCCGAAGAGTGAAGACATTCCTTTCAAGGCAGAAGTGTTGGTGATGCAGAAGAAGAAATTCTAGTCAAGATGGCGAACCTGGAGCTGATGAAGACGTGCAGTCTCACTTCCCTATTCATCTTGGTTGTACTAAGATGAATTGAGAGCGGAAGCAGACTGGATGATGAAGAGATTTAAAAATCGTGCCAGGAATCCATATTACTCCATCACATTCCAAGAAGAACTGCAGGAGGCTCGAAGAACCAGACACAAGTTCCCGATTTTGATTGATGGACAGCCGAAGACAGATCAACCGGATTTGAAGAGATTAGATGTGTTGAATAAGCGGATATTTGAAACAGACCCTCTATACTTAGAATAATTGATTCTATGAAGGCAGAAGTTTGGCGACTAACTTTCATTTATGTTGACCCTCTTAAATTTCGTTATATCGTTAAAAGATCCTCTTATGGTCTAAGTTCCCTAGAAACAATTCTGTTTGTGTTTATCCTTCGTATGATTCGGTGATGACTTTATTTTGAGAGATTTTGGCGAATTGTTGAAGATATGATGCTTGCGACGGCGTACCTCAATTCTGCTGGGCAATCTGGGATTTTGATACTCTTGCGGACAGCTTTGTTTTCTCTCTTGACTATGGCATTCGTTTTGTTGACCTCTGAGACTGTAGAAGTACTAGGTGGATTAAGATAGGTGGTTTTGATTACGACTTGAGATAAAGTATGACCATCATGAGGGCATATTTATATGATGCCAGTATTATGACGTCTGGCCAACGTGATAATACTTACATCATATAACGTGCACTTGTTGTGGGCATAGGATATCTTGGGGAGTACCTAAGAAGTTAAGAATTTGAACTCCGTTGGATTATCCGTGATTAGTGAGACTTTAGGTTCATCCTATCGATGCGTATACTCTGCTTTCGTTCATTAGATATCTGATCGAGTTTGGACTCTCGTTTGCATTGTGTTGACCTCCGTTATAAATCTTGAACTCTTTGTAGAGCTCTCTATTGTTGATGCAGTCGATTCAATTTGAAATCTTGATTCGTATTCCAGATGAACTTTCTGAAGATTCACCTATTGTCCAGTTTATATTGCATGGACCTTTTGATCAAGATCAACTTATTTTGTCTCTTTCTGAGAAGTTTGAAACCCCCTCATTTTGATCTGAATCATGAGAAACTTTTGGTCTGAAAATCTTTTGGGAGAACCTCCTCGGACATGAGAATGGTTGTGATGATCTTTTGCGACTTGCTACGTTTTCGTTTAGCTTTGCGACTTCAATTTTCGAGGACGAAAATTTTTTTTTAGAGGGGAAGAATTGTAAAACCCGAAAATTTTGAACATTTGAAGTACCCAAAATACCCCTAAATTTAAACTTTTGAAGAGACGTTAATTATTCAAGATATTATATTCCGATATGAACCATAAGTATGATTTAAAATGTGTCACAATATTGTATTCCTAGCTTAAATACATGACACGTTTACAAGTCACCGAAAGGACCAAATCATTTTAAAATTTGTACACAACTTCTACAACCAAATTAAGGCAATAATACAATGTGATCAAGAATTAAAAACTGTGATTGGACCTTCCTTTTTGCTAGGCCGAACCCCCCCTAATACCTCCATATATCTCTCACTTTAATAGACCAAAATCTCATTCTTCTTTAAATCACGAAACCCTACAAACACTAAAACATCAAATCGGCTGACTCCTTTTTCTCCACTCCTGATCGACCAAAAGGTGGTGCAAAGGAGTTTTCAGACGCGGTATTTTAAACGTAATCGAAGGTGTGTTGACTCGTGTGTTTTTCTGGTTCGACAAGGTCCTTGCTTCGTGGGTTTGTTGCTGGTTCGAGGGTGTTGATTTCTGGGCTCGACATTTGTTTGGTTAATCGGTTTTGGTTCTGGTCTTGGCCTTTGGGTTCTTGCTCTCTTCTTTTGATCACGCATCAAGGGTACCTCTTATCTCCTAATTCTACTTCATTCGTTTTACTCACATTATACGCCTATAGTCTATCATATAATAAGCTAAGAATCGGTTTATGATAACATGTATGTTATACGAATAGGCTCACATAAAATCATAACGATTATCACATGAAATAACGTATATAAAACCTAAGCTAATTGATACATAATTTTTGTAAGTCGACTCTTGTGTTATATGTGGTTTTAATCTTTTGAAACTCGACCTAAAAACCTGTTTGAACCTATTCTATTCGAGCCATAATATAAGAAAATTCATGCATGCTTATCTTGGTTTAACCCTTTTGATTCGAAACAAATAAAATGATTAAGAAGGTCACGACATGTTTTGATCTCGAAATAGAACATGGGTCGCGATTTGTTTTTTTATATCACAAAAGGTGTCGCGGAGTTGTCTTGTGTAGCGAGAAGGGTTGTGTCGATGGTGGGCTTTTGTTGTATCTCGAAACAGGTCAAAAAGGTTGTCGATCAGGTCTCGTTTGTGTGTCATGTTGTGATTTTGGTTCGTTAAATATATATTAGTGTGTCGAGGTTATTTTGGTCTCATTGTACATGATGTTTTCTCGTTGGTTTTGATGTCGAGTGTGTGTGTGATGTGAGGGTGGTTTTGGGATAACTGGAATTGGTATCGTATCAAGGGTTAAAACCTGTTACAGATCTGATTATTATGAGTCACGTTTGGATTTTTGGTGTGGGTCGTAAAAAGGGTATGGGCCATAAGATAGATTTCAAACAAATGCTAAACGTGTGTGTAAGTTGTGGTGGGTCGATAGATTGCATGCTTGTTTCTATTTTCATTTTTTTTGTGTGCATGTAATGCGTAATACAAGATGTACATTAGAGTGAATGGTGTGAAATATATATGTTGGGTGCATACATATGTATAGTGTGAATAGAAAATGAGATTTGTGTCAAATAACATGCATGTCTATGAATACAATTTTGTGGAGTGTGTATGTTGTATATATATGGGTTTCGTTTGGAAGTTGAGTCGTGAATATGTGCATGTGTCGTATATATAAATATAGGTCGTGTGTATATGAGTGAAGTGAAACGATGTCGGGTTATAAACGAGTCTTGTATGATTTAATAAAATCTTGGGTCGTCGCGTCATAAATATTAATATCGTGGGTGCGTTAATAAATTATATAAAATTATAACGACGGGGTCTAAAATTATCATTTAATATAAATTATAGTATAAAACTTTAAAATAATTTTATTTGACATTCTTAATATTTGATTTTGATAAATTACATGTTGACCCTAAACATTACTGAATTGACATGATTAACCTCAAACTACTATGTTGGTCATTATTAACCTTTAAGTTTATTTTCGGAAAGTTACTAAAAATGGAAAGCCGACTAAAATAAGCAATCTGATTTAAAATAAGTTATTAATAATAAAACGACCATTAACTCATGTAGATTCGCTGAAGAAGGAGTAACTCCCGATCTGTATGTCTTCTGTTGTGTTTTGCACTTGAAGTTAAGGTACAGATACTCTGCCTTTTTCAGTAAGGGTTCTTATATTCTATACATTGATTTTGAGTTATGATTCAGTTAAGATTTCCCAAGCCATTGCTATGTTCCCTTTGAGTGAACCTTTGATATTCCTCTTGATTATGATCTGAGCTTCGTTTATCTGACCTATGCCTTTGCCAAGTTGCTCTAAAGTTCTGAACTATCCTTGTGAGAAACTAAGATTTTGAAATGGCTTACTAAACTAAGGTTTTGAACTACTTGTTTTGAACTATCTGTTACGAAGACCAATTTAATGATTATCTTTATGAAACCAATTTGAAGACCATTTTAATTAAATACCTTGATTAAGCTTTCTAAAATGAATCTGTTGAATAAAGACTTTGAAGATGGACCCTTTGATACAGACTTTGAACTTTAATTATGATTCCCTTTGTTTTTAAAACTATGATATGAACTTTGGAAGACCTTGGTGAACCATTCTATTATGAACTATTCGATATGAACCTTTTTCTATGGACCTTGTGATATGACTTTGAGATGCACCTTTTGATATATGATCTTTTGTGATAACTTTGAGACCTGACTCTTAGTTTGATACCCGAGCCATTTTATGTTACCTAGCCAGGAAGGTAACCTGGCCATGTCTGTGATGCACCACTGGCATGACTCCCGTGTGGGGGAGTGATTTCTCACACCGTCCCTTTTATGATTATCTGCCATGGCTACTATGATTTTGGGATGACTTTGAGTTTGGGGGCGTATGGGTTGCAATCCTAGATTTGTATGTTTAGTGGATTTAACTATGACTTTGAGTATGACTTTGAGGTGACTGGTGCTGTGTGCAATACACGCCTTTCACACCCCTGGGAGCTGATCACTCCACTATTATGATACATGAGGACACCCCTCATATTATCTGGTTGCCTAAGAGGTATCCCCTCTGATTGTGAGATTATGACTTGAAGATTATGATGTTGAGATTATGACTTTGAGTTCTGGGCTCGTGGTAGATGACTATCCTATATTTCCTTTATTACTCTTTTGCTTTGATTATACCTTATGACATTCCCAGTACTTTACTATATTCTGTTTCGTTATCTTTGCTTGTTTTATGTATCTGTTCATTGAGCTTTGTAAGCTCAGCCGCACGTTTTTCTTTTCGTGTGCGGCAGGTTTTTGTTTGGAAGATGGGTATGAGTGAAGAGACTTTTGGACTTAGAAGACTTGATAATTATTTTGGCCTAGAGACGATTGGAAGTTACTACATTGTTAGAATTTGTATTCGCTTTTGTAACCTTGTAATTTCAGTATTTCTTCTGTAACCTTTGAGAATCTTTGTATTACTTTTGAATGTATGCTTTGTTATATCTGATATGAAACCATTTGCGTGACATCTTTACCCTTGTCGGGTTGGGGTGTTACAAAACATCATAATAAGATCTCAAGAAAGAAGTTTTAAAGAATCAATTAACTTATGTATAAACCTTTGTTAATGAATTCCTAAACTCTGTCCATCATCAACCTATTATGTCAGCAACCTAAGCTACCAACTGCTGCTTACACAATGCACTTGTAATTCCTTTGTGCTTAAACTTCCTTACCTGCAATTGTTAGTCCAAAACCAAGTGCAAAGCACTTGCCTCATAACAATATAAACATATGACTAACAGTTCTAACAAAACAGCTCAAATTTGTACTAGCAATACAAAAATATACTTAACAGTACTAATTGACAAACCTAGCAGTACACATCCAATTTAAGTACAAAAACACACAGTTTGAAAAACATTAAGGGTTAAGCATTCCAATACTTGCTACCAAGTATTGAAATCTTCCTACATTAAAGGCTTTTGTGAGAAGATCTGCAAAGTTTTGATCAGTATCAATTTTAATCACTTGAACTAACTTTTTCACATTGCAGTCTCTAATAAAATGATACCTAATTTCTATGTGTTTTGTTTTAGAATGCTGCACCGAATTTTTAATTATACAAATTGTACTCCTATTGTCAATATATATCATGGTGTTCATAAAACTATACCCATAGTCAAGCAACTGATTTTGAATCCAAAGCACTTGACCACAGCAACTTGCAGCAGCTACATACTCAGCTTCAGTTGTAGAAGTTGCCACAGTTGTCTACTTCTTACACTGCCATGATATAAGCCTGCAAACAAGGAATTGACATCCACCAGTTGTTGATTTCCTGTCCAGGATTGCACCAGCATAATCACTATCTGAATATGCCACCAAGTCAGAAGGTGATTTCCTCGGATACCACAGACCCAACCTAGGTTGATCCTTAAGATATCTAAAGATCCTCTTGACTGCAGTTAAATGAGAAAATTTGGGAGTTACTTGGAACCTTGCACAAGAACAAACAACAAACATGATGTCTGGTCTTGATGATGTAAGATACATCAAGGATCCTATCATTGATATGTATGTGTGTACATCAACACTTTCTCCATCAGTATCTTTAATGAGAGGTTTCTCAGGATCAATTGGTGTGCTTGCCACTTTAGAATCAGTAAACTAAAACTTCCTTAGTATTTCTACCACATATTTATCTTGGCTGATAAATATGCCTTCATTTGATTGCTTTACTTGCAGACCAAAAAAGAAAGTAAGTTCTCCCATGGAACTCTTCTGAAACTTATCATGCATAAGTTTCTCAAATTCAACACACATTTCCTTCCTTGTGGATCCAAAAATAATATCATCCACATAAATCTATACTTGCAAGATATCCTTCTTGTTCTTCTTAATGAATAAAGTTTGATCTATCTTGCCCCTTTGGAATCCATTCTCTAGCAAATAGGAAGCCAAAGTCTCATACCATGCCCTTGGAGCCTGATGTAGTCCATAAAGAGCCTTTACAACCTTGTACACCTTATTAGAATGTTCTGGATCAACAAAACCTGAAGGTTGTGCGACATATACCTCCTCTTCAATTGTACCATACAAGAAGTCACTTTTAGCATCCATTTAGTAAACAGTGAAGCTCATGAAAGAAGCATAGGCCAAGAATAGTCTGATTACTTCAATCCTCGGTACTGGTGCAAAAACTTCTTCATAGTCTATTTCCTCTTCTTGTGTATACCCCTGGGCTACAAGTCTAGCCTTGTTTCTGATCACAATTCCTCTTTCATCCCTTTTGTTTCAGAAAACCCATTTGGTGTCAATTACCCTCATACCCTTGGGTAAGTCCACAAGTACCCAAACCTTCTGAATCTTGAATTAGAGAAGCTCCTCTTGCATTGCTTCTACCCAGCTTGAATCTTCTAAGGCTTTGAGAACATTTTTGGGCTTAGATTGTGAGAGGAAACACACAAATAAACAAGGGGTTAATACTCAAAAATGTTACTAAAGTTTCCCAAAAATTTGAATAAAGTTACTATAGTTTTTTTTGTTCAACCAGGTTACCATTGAAGGGGAAAGATGAACTAAGTTACTATAGTTTCCCAAAAATTTGAATTAAGTTACTATAGTTTCTCAAAAATTTTAGAAAATCAGTCAGGCTAGAAGGGGGAAGATGAACAAAGAAACAATGGTAACCTAGTTGAACCAAAAAAAAACTATAGTAACTTAATTCAAATTTTTGAGAAACTTTTGTAACTTTTTTGAGTATTAACCCAATAAACAAGTGTTAGCATCTTCATGTTGCTTTTCTTCATAAACAATACTAAGAAACCCTTGTTGGTCTGAAGTCATGAGTTGCTTTCTTGTCTTTACTCCAGATTGCATGTCACCAATCACATTGTCCAGGGAGTGATCTCTGTGAATCCTTGTGTGTGGTGTAGTGAGAACTGCATAGGTAGGTGGTAGATTGTTGATATACACCTCATCTTCTGAGAAATCAGCAGTATTAGTATCTGATGGGCCAGCAGTATGAACATTTTGCCCAGCAGTACTAACATGGGGCTCAACAGTACAATTACCATTAGTACTGTTTTCTTGTATTTCTTGTTCCTCAGCTCCATCTACATTGTTTTCACCTTCAATGCCTACCTTGGCTTCATCAGTAGAAGGCTCATCATTCTTTGAAGATGAATCCACACTGTTCCATATTGGCATCAGCAAATGATCTTGATCTTTCTCCTTTCCCAAGTCTGCTGCATTTGTTGCATCATCAGCTTTTGAATCTGCAAAATTATTAGAAAAGGTTCCTGCAACAACTGGCACATAATTCATTGACTGGGTTAGAGAATCAAGGTCAAATAGCCAATTTGGACCTTCACCTGCAACATTAGATTTATTTTATAGAAATTGAACATGTAGGTTCTCCTCAACTTTCCTTGTTCTTGTATTGTATACTCTAAAGGCTTTGCTATTTAGTGAGTACCCAACCAAGAATCCTTCATCAGATTTGCCATCAAATTTGCCAAGATGGTCTAAGGTATTCAGAATAGTTACATGACACCCAAAAGGTCTTAGAAATCCTAATGCAGGAGTTCTACCTCTAAAAAGCTCATATGGTGTCTTGTTGTGAGGTTTAACTACCAAAACCCTGTTCTGCACATAGCAAGCAGTATTAACTGCTTCAGCCCAAAAAGTGATGGGCAACTTAGAGTCAGCTAACATGGTTCTAACAGCTTCTATCAGTGTTATTCTCCTCTGCAACTCTTCTCTAGAGTTAGGAACACTAAACTCTCTTCTAATGCCCTTTTCTTTACAAAACTCATCCATAACTCTATTTTTGAACTCTGTCCCATTGTCACATCTAATGACTTTTACTTTCTTATCCACTAAGTTTTCTATTTCAGTAATGAATGTTTTAAGAATGCTAGGTGTCTCATCCTTAGAACCTAAAAAGAAAACCCATGTGAACCTACTATAGTCATCAGTAACCATAAGACAGTACCTTTTATGCATAATACTACTCACAGATGTTGGGCCAAATAAATCCATATGTAGCATAGACAAAGGTTGATTAATAGAGTTATAAACCTTGGGCTTACAAGAAGCCTTGTGTTGTTTGCCTTTGAGACAGGCAACACAAGTCTGGTCATTTTCAAATCTTTTCTGAAGCAAGTCTCTTACCAAACCATCCTTAACAATTTTATTAATGGTTTTAAAGTTTATGTGACCAAGTCTTCTATGCCATAACATAGAATCATCCAATGTGGCCTTTGCAACAAGACAAGTAAGTGCCTCTTTAGGAACAATCTTCTTCATGTCAACACTGTACATGTTGCCCTTTCTTGGAACTTTAAGTAGAACCTGACTTTCATCAGGAAGCTTAAAGTCTAGGGAAAGCACAAGACATTCAGTGTCATTAAAAAGAACTTGTTCTTTTTGTCACATATTTGTGAGACACTAAAGAGGTTATACTTAAGCTCTTGTACAAAGTACACATCTTCAAAATTTAATTTACCGGTTTTAAGAGTACCTTTACCAGTAATTCTTCCTCCTATTCCTCCCCCAAAGGTAACATATCCTCCATCCATTGGTTGAAAGTCTGAAAGATGGGACATGTTGCCTGTCATGTGCCTGGAACATCCACTGTCTGCATAACCTTGATCTTCATCATCTTCCTGTGAATGTCCCTGCACATGAAATAAGGAAATTAGTTTCCTTGGGGTACCCAAGCCATCACTGACTTGGGATTGCCTCGTGCATCAATACAGTCAAATCTTTTCAAAACAATTGATGCACCATTGGGTTTGATTGGTCTCCATACCCAACATGCTAAGGCCTTAACAGCATTAGCCCTTTGATCCCTAGCAGTGTTTTGAGAGTTACCAGTACTAACTGCTTGGCTAGCAGTACTAACTGCTGGCTTTGCAGTTTTAGCTTTTGGTTTCCAAATTTGTTTTTGAACAACTGCTTTCTTTTGAAAAGGCCTTTTAACAGTTTGTGGTGCATATTTGAAAGTTGGTTTTGCACCTTTAACTGCTGGTCTAGGGTAAACAGTTCTAAAAGGTCTGGCAGTACTAACTGCTGGTCTAGCAGTACGAATTGGTTTTGGGCCAGACTTCATTAAACTTTCCCTGGGAGTTATTCTATCAGTATTAGGGTGAGTGTGAGACCTATTTAAATTCACCCTATGGTTTGAGTTCCCAGTTACCCTATTGTTACAAAAAGCCTCAAGATGGTCAAAACTACCACAATCAAAACAAGCCTTTTTGTACAAGACAAAGTCACTTCCTAGCTGATGTGACTTGAGGTCATTCCAGTTCCTCTGGTTACCTCTTGGCTTGTCTGTGGACCTATACATTTCACAGTACCTAACTGTTTTCCTAACTCGTTTATCATTTGATTTAGGCCTAACAGTTTCATTTTTAACCACCTTAGGAACATTGGTTCCTTCTATTTTACCCAAATCAGGTTTAACCACAACTTGATCTTCCTCATCATCAGATGTCCAGTCCTCAATGGTTGAAGCATCTGAATTCCTATCAGTGGACACCTTGTCCTCAGGGAGTGAAGTGTCACTTGCACTTTCAAAAGGTTCACTGATTTCTGAAGGTTTATCAACAATTGTGTTGTCCATAAGCTTACAACCATACTCTAACTTAGGTTATTGAAACTCAGGTAAACCTGTATGTTCTAGGTCTATTGCTGGGGGTGCAGGTACTCCTCTGTGAGGAGGTGGACATGTTTTATACCCTAACCCAGACTTAGCCTTATTAACTATCTAACACTCAATGATTTTGTTTACACCTTTTGATACATACTCTAAAGTGTCTACAGTTAACTGGATATTATCTTTTGCCTTAGTAATTCTTTCTAATTCAGATTTTAACAAGTTAATCTCAGCATTCTTAAGTGACAGATCCCTCTTAAGAACAACTATATCATCAGCAAAAGTAGTCTCATTGTTCTTATAATGCACTATTTGTTCCTCAAGGACTGCTAAACCTCTCTTATGATTAGATAAATTGTAATTAGTTTTGTTTAGCTCAATCCTTTACTCACCATAGTGTTTCCTTAAAGTTTCTAATTCTTTAAGAGCAGTGCATGTTTTAGAACAATATTTAGCAGATTGTACCTTAGAGTCAGAGAAGGCCATAAGTGCCATCTCAGTAGGTGCTTCCTCATCATCCGCTATAAAACTCCAATCAAAGCCTAGTCCATCAATAGCCACCATAGCCTTTGAAGTTGGCTCAGCATCCTCCACAGCCTTGGGCTTGCTCCCATAACCTTTGTTCCTGCCATCCTGTTGCCTAGGTCTCCTGCATTCCCTTGAAAAATTCCCCAGCTTGTGACAGTTGTAGCATTCTACCTTTGATTTGTCAAAACCAGCAGTATCATTACTACTGATGGTGATCTTCTTTCCAGTTCTTTGGTAGAATTTCTTAGCCCTCATGCTAAGAAGGGAGATCTGCCACTTGAGATCCATCTCCTCTAAATCATCATCATTAATCTCATGGAGATCTTCATGAGTCAGCATTGACCCATCATTCTGGCTTGTTAGGAAGGCACAGTAGGTTATATCATTCAGAATACCAGTAGTACTGCTTGATGAGCTAGCAGTACTAACACTGGGGTTAGTAGTACTAACTCCCACAACAACCTTTTCTTCAACTGGACCTGAATTACTAGGAGATGACACAAAGGCCATGTTCCCAGTACTTGAACTAATTCCTCCAGCCTTCTTCACATCCTGCTCAACAATCTTGAAGTTACTGTATAAGTAATTCAGGCTCATAGTATCAATGTCTGGTTTATTTTTCCAGACCACCACATGCATAGCCCACTCTGCAGGTAAGCTTCTCAAGAACTTGGAGTTCAAATCTTCCTGAGGTATATCCACACCAAGAACAGCAAGTTGGCTAACAATCTTTTGCAGCCTATTAAACATGTGATCCAAAGACTCATTACTGGTTGCAGTGAAGTTTTCAAAATTCTGCTTTAGTAGAGTCTTTTGTGTCTTCTAGGTGGCTTCATTCCCACCATATCTAGCAATGATTGCCTCAAATAAGGACTTTGTATCCTTGTACTTGCTGAAGTTCAAGAGTTGGTCATTGGGAATTGTCATCATCAGCAAACTTCTGGCCTTGAGATCATTTTTCTTTTGTAGCCTCTCTTCTGCAGTCACTGGAGAGGTTTGAACAACAGTCACTTCTTTACCATCAACTGTTGATATAGATGAGGAAGGTTTAAAGGAGTTTCCTTCTTCTATATTCTCCTAGAGTGCATAGTCTTGCACCTGGAAGTACTGTTCCATTCTCAGCCTCCACATATCAAATTTGTTTTGCTTGAGCATTAGCAATTTAGCAGCCATGTTTGTTTGGGTAGTCTCCATGTCCATTACTTCTCTTCTAAATTAATAGTATCAACCTGTCTCTGATACTACTTGTGAGGATTGTAAAACATTTAGGATGTTACTCCTTTATAACATGTTTGAGTTACTTTGAGGTTATGCAATTAAGTATGCGGAATCTACTTAATCACACTTAGAAGAATTTGTTTGTTTAATAGAACAGTAATGCTTTGTATGAACAATGAACACAGTAAGATTAACACCAAATGATTCAATATTATTTCTAGAATAATACGAGTGATCTTGCTATCACTAGGGTTACAATGACCTTGAATCTTAACAAAACTCTATAACTGATATAACTGATATATATCAAAACGTATAACCTAGGATCTCCTTTTATAGACTTAAGGAGTCCTTTACAAGATAAGTATTCTACCATATATTTCTAACTAATTGTGATATACAAAGAATCCATTCCATACATATCCTCTATAATATCGTCTAAAACAGTTATCCATGCAGCAGTACCTTCAATATAACTAGCAGTACTAACTAGCAGTTTGTACTGTTAGTTGTTTCTTCAGCAGTCTTCAATAATACACTAGCAGTTTGTACTGTTAGTGTAATTCTACCAGCAGTACTAAGTCCTGAGACATTTAATTCCCAACATGGTGCTATGGGTCATGGATTTGATGTATATTGGGTCCAAATTATGTTATAGAATAGTTAAGTTAAGGAATTATGGTATCTAGTTAAAGATTTGCTATGGTTCATGTTTTTAATGGGGTGTTTGGCAACTAGCAATTATTACCCATTTTGAATGTTAATGGGTCAAAATTTGTATGAAGACTTTTGAATGGTTATTGAAATGTTAAGTAATAGTTTTGTTATGAATTTGTTAAGTGTGTAATGATGGGAATGAGTTTTTGAGGTTTTAGTTATATGGTAAACATGAAAAAGAGATATTTATGGATTTGAAAAAAAAGTTTCTTGCATAGATCTTAAGATCTATGCTCAACCCAGAATTTTGGATCTCAAAGAGTTTCTTCCCTGAGTATAGATCTTAAGATCTATGCTCAACCCTGAAATTTGATTTTAAAGAGTTTCTTTCCTGATCATAGATCTTAAGATCTATGCTCAGACCAGAATTTCAAAGTTTGGTAGATTTTTTTGTCGTTTTCTAAATTTCATATCTTTTTAACCGTAAGTCGTTACGAGTCGTATCACCCGTCATTTTTAAGGTAATTGCGTCTAGTTTCATTTAAAAAATACTTCTACAGATTAGTTGTTATAGATTTTTAATGGTTGTTGAAAAAGCAACAGAAAGTCCGTCATAGTTTAGTCAAAAGTCAAACAATTTTGGTCAAATTGTTCACGAGGCGTAACACTTGTTTCAAGAGGTTTGATGCACTAGGCAATCGAATCTTGTTATGTTCGTCTTGTTGCATGGTAATGTTCAATTTCATGAACCTTTTGTTGTTGTTTATGAGATCAGTGTAGATTGTGTCTTCATAAGTCATTCTAGCCTTAATGAAGTTGGCCTGGACTGTGTTTCTGTTTTGATGGTTGGATATTTCAAGGGGGAGAATATCTTTTTCCCTGGACCTGGACCTTCCGTCCTGGTTGAGACTCTAATGGTGTTCCGATGATTACTTTGAAATTTGTGGAAAGAATTTGACTTAGTTGATGTTTCACCTAGGGCGGGAGATGCCTGCTTATGATGATTGTCTGCTCGTCTTTATTTGCTGGTTGTTCTTCCCTGTGCCCCATGTTTGATTTGTCCATGGACTTTCTGCCTGATGATTTGTTGTTAAATACTACCAGTTTACACTTTTGCCTAAGGGATCCCTACCTTTGTTAGAAACTGGATTTGACAACGGATAGTAGAAAATTCCGCATGCAATTGTTGTATCGCTTTCCTTCCCAACAGGACAATGTAAGTCGTATATTCCTTAATGACATGAGACTACATAATTGTTATTTTTTTCAACGGATGCTTTCTTATGATTGTCTCCAAGTATATCGTCCTTTCAGGCATTTGCCCTTCGGAAAAGAAACCGAGTAGACGAGTTGTTATAGGACGCAACTTGTTCTTTAGATGTTCAAGTAATTGCTCGAAGCAGTTAGCATACATAATGTTAACCGAACTCCCCATATACAGGTATATCCTACTTACTAAGTGTGAGCCAATTACTGCTGCGATGACTACTAGATCAGCTGAGGGTGTGAATTCTTCATCCAGAGAGTATGCCTTTCCTTTTATTTTCCCTGATTATTCTTCTTGGAAAGAGTTCTAAGTGTTTATCAAGTGGATATGAGGTAGCTCAGATTCCTTGCCACTTTATCCTTTTCCTAGGTATCTAGCATAAATGCTCAAGTTCTCTAGCCTGGATTGCCTTCTTGATTTCTTTATTGTGTTCTCTGCACGGATTTGTGTCTTGGCCATGATCGACATAGAACTTGCAAAATTTTCTTGTGTTCCTTTTGCTTTATTCCCTCAATGGTGGAGGTCGTTGCCATTTGTCCCCGACTTCTTTCTCTATAGCCAAGATCTCAGCGGGTGTCTTTGTCAATGTTCTTAGAAGAGATTCTCGTGCTTTAATCCTTGGATCAAGACTACGTTCTTCCTGCACCTAATGCGTTTACCCTATCTCTCTTGGCCTGGTAGGTTGGAACAGGTTATCTACCACTGTCGTTGTTACTTTGGTCTGCAGTCATGCGATATTCCTTTTACTTGTTTTTGTGAACTTGTTGGATTGATCCAATAGTTCTTGCAATGTTTTTGGTGTTTTAAGAGTAAACTTAATGTAAAATTGTCCGTTAATGATGTTGCCAATGAATGCCGAGATCTTCTGGTCGTCCTTGACTCCTGGTATTTTTTCTTGCTTCGTCAGTAAATCTTTCGGTGAAATCGATCAGGTGCTCATCCTAGACTTTCTTGATGAATTGTACGTTGACGTAATTTCCTGTGTATTCCCTTCTAGGTTGGAAGTTTTTGATGAACTTTTCCCTGAGATCTTCCCATTCCTTTATACTGCCCTTATCTAGGCCTTTGAACCAAACAACTGGTCGCCCTGTTAAGGTGCGTTGAAACATGTGACAGACCATTGGGCTATTCCAGGCATTTGTTTCGCCGCACATTCGAAATCCCAGATTTGTGAATCAGGATCTCCATCATACATGTATAGGTCTGCTAGGAGCTTCAGGCTTACTGGGAGTTGATAGTCCGTAATCCATTTCACGAATTGGTGTCTCTCTATTTCCAGGGCACGAAGGTGCTCAGGTACATCACCGCCAACTCTTTTGTAGTTGCGATGTTCATTTCTGTCCAGAAACCTATTCATTAGTGTGTTAAACAGGTCTATGGATGAGGCTTCTTGTTGTGAACTTTGTGCCTGGGTGGACATTAATGATATGGCTGGCTGAGTCTGTTAAAATCCATGCATATGATGTATAGGCCCGCTTGGGTATATGTGTTGTTGATTGTATTGAGTTTTCATGTGTTGAGCTGCTTGAAAACTTGATTGTGGAATATTTTATGGTAGAGAGGTGTTGTAACTAGTTGGTAGCGTTGTTTGAGGCATCGTCTCATTGTTAGGTTGTTGTGAGTTTAAATTCATAGTGTATTGTTGTGGTCTTTCCTGACCTGATTGCTGCTTTCGCGCATTAGCATATCTAGAAAAGCCATGCGCTCCTGGTTTAGTTGAGTGTTGTTATTGTCAGCTTCAGGTGTCATCCTGGAAGTCGATCTTACTCTGTGTTGTGTAATGAAATTATCGTTTTGTCCTAAAATGTTAACAGTGTTTAGTGGTGGACTATCTGGTTATGATGTTATGTTCATCGGAGTTGGTTGAGATATGTTATTGTAATTGTTTTGTGTTAAAGTTTCAAGTCCTTCGTCCGTGTAAGTGATGTCCTCAGGATCGGTTACATTGGGCAGAGGTGGTGGTGGTGGAATTTGCTGATTTTGTGACGTCATTTTTGTTAAATGAGGTTTTGAGATTAAGCTATTGCTAAAGTGAAATGATTGATTTCGTGTTTTCTAGAACTGATGTGTGTTTCAGATCTGATGTTTTCCGATGACGGAGTGTTAGTTTTTTGTTTTAAGGAGGCTTTTGTGAGTTTTTTGGTAAAAAACTGTGTGAGTTTTTGACGAAATAAGGTTTTTCTTGTGGTTGGAAAAACTTTCCGGTTAATCGGAAAAGTTTTTCGATGAATCGGAGGGGTGTTTTTGTGGCTATATTGCTATGTATAGTAGGAATGGTGCCATATTTATGTAAGGTATGTATTGGAGGGTTGAAGCGGCTATCTGGTTTGGTTTCTCATGTTCGGAAAGGACCCCTCGGTGTGACCAGAGTCACGAGCTGGGGTAATATTTCCGGAATAGCAAGAGTGAATTGTGAGAATTCACTAGGTGAGTGTGTGTTGAAGCTCAGTTGGTTCATTCATGGGAATGAACCTTCTATTTATAGGGATGGCCCTAGGGTTTCGTGTCCTACCTGGGAGTCCATCCAAGTTTTCAGGATGGTACACGTGGTGGTCATCCAACGGGGGAGACAATGGATGACACGTGACGTGCCTCCTTTGATCTCACTAGATGCATGGAATGATCCGTGCATGATTGCAGCACTACCTCATAGTTAATGAAGTCGTGGTACGTGTTTGATGATTGCAGCAGTCTTTGGAAAGGTTCCCAGGACTGTCGTTGCCTAGAAATGTTTGGTAGGCGTATGAGCCTAGCCTGGGAGTTCGCTTCCAATTCGTAATATGACAAGTTGTAATCGATGTTAGGCTTAATTCGAGCGTGTGGACCTTAGTCTACTGGGTTGAAGGTCCTATACGTTATCCCCCACAATATACCCCTCACACACTCGCAAACGAATAATAATAATAATAAAAACGTGGGTCATCACTACCTTTTCCCTTTTTTCGTTCTGAATACTTTCACCAAACCAAAATCAAAACACTACCTTCGCGCGCCGTCACCTCCCCCATCATGAGCTTCACGCACCAAATGTGACATTCGCGTGTGATGGAAAGGCACCATAAGACCCGATCTTATACTTTTATATAGAACATTTGTTTATCCATATCAATAATTTTAGCTCATTTACATCCTTCAAAAGTTAATACTCCACTTTAATGAATATGTGCTCTACACTTCAGCTTTCCTATAATAGTGACTCTAGCCTATGTTACCTCTTTTTGGCTTAGAATTGTTAAGTGATTGATAGTTACTAGTGGTATTATTGTTGTATAGTGCTCGAAATCGTTAATACTTAGAAAAAATTTATATGAGTCATGCGCCAAAACTCTGGTAGCTATCTAACTTCCTTCGTGGAGGCTCACACGTTTTTACATTATTAAAACATAATTTCTACATCTACTACAACAAAATGATATTTTTTAAGTACATACCATACTACTTTTTTCATAATTTGTATATTCAACACAGTATCTACCTGTTTACCCACTGGTTTACATACTGATCGGAACAGCTAAAATTGACATTTTCGATTTAGATTGTCTTCATTTCTGTCAGGACGATTAAAACTTGTCTTAACAGCCTCAAGATACTACGAACAGAAGGTTAATGCTTCGTCTACAAAATAACCCTCCACTATAGAACCTTCAGGCTTGGCTTTAGATTTGACATATTTTTTAGCTTTTTCATGTATCTTTCAAAAGTATACATCCACCCATAGTTTTGAAAGGCTTAAGGCGCACTAAGGCGCAAAGTGGGGCAAAGAGCCTCGAGGCGAGGCGCATTCCAAGGCGCGGGATTTATGAATACGAAGCGCACTAAATACATTAAGTTTTTTTATAACATATGTGACCATTTATGTAGATTAAATAACACAAAATAACATTAAAATACTTAATACATGACACATATTGCCATTATAAAGATTAAAATGGGTTAGTTGACACTTCTTAAACAGATGAACTCTTTGGCTCGATGACCTATATAGAGATTAAAATCCATATTAGACTAAATATGCTTGTATCCTACACTTGTAGACTTACATCTAACAAAGCTCACAATTTAACCCAAAATATCAAGCAAGCAACGTATTAAAATTCAAGGCATAATGCCACATTTTCATGATAATATGTCATAAAGAAAATACTTAATAAAACAAAGTAACTTCTTAAAGAAAATTTAAATCAATAAAATAAACATAAAATCATTTCAAATTTACAAATCATACAAATACTCACCCTATGACTTAAAAGGCCCGTGTATATAACTTATAATGCCCATGTATCTTATGTTAATATTCAGAAAAAAAGCCCAAAAACCCTTTACATCTCCGAGGCGCAAAAATCCCCAAGGCGTAAAGGCGCAAAAATCCCCAAGGCGTAAAGGCGCAAACTGCGCTTTTTGTGGGATTCATGCATGTCGTGAGCCTCGATCTAAAATAATCCCAAAGGCTAGAGCCTCGTGCGCCTTAGCGCCTAGGCGCGCCTTAGGCGCGATTTTTAAAACATTGCATCCACCTCATGTAAACAGGCCCACCTAGAATAGCCTCTTCAGGTAAATGCATAACCAAATGAATCATTATGTCAAAAAAGCAGGAGGAATATTTGCTCGAAAGTGCACACAATATTGATCAATTGGTATTTAGATTTCAACATGTCCCGCTATATCAAACTTTGAACATAAATCTGCTTAACAAATGAGCAGAGCTCGATTAATTTTGAGCACAAATCTCTTATGGTCATCAAATCTTGAATACAACGTACATACATTAAATACGTCACATCGATACTAGACTCAAAAGACAATAAATGTGAGGCCTTAAAACGACTTAGGGCTACACTTTCTCAACTCCAGTCGATCCTAAGATGAATTTGAGACTAGAAGAACACCAAGGAAAGTCACAGACCGAGAGAAAAACACGTCATATCATCATTTGAAGTATAATCATTCGGTTTGCATATCGATTTCATCATGTTTATCGTTTGTTATTTCTTCTATTATTACCACTGAGATTATGGGCTAACACCCTTAGGTATTAACCAAGTTTATGAATACTATGGTGATTTGATTCCGTTTACTTCGCTTTAATATATTTATGTAGATAGTTTATATGTTTATCGCTCAAATAAATGGTCATTTATTTGTTTATTGTATGATGTTTATTGCTAGATTATAACATATCAATTGACAACCTATGATTTATGATCCTTATCATAGTGGTTAGGGGTTGGTAATGACGATGATTGTTATCGGCTTCGCCAATAAGAATAGAGGTGGACCAAGCCATAGGTTATACGGAGTATGACTAAAACAAGGAAGTTAACATAGTGCTCTCTTGTAGATGACCATTGCGAGAGAGTAGGTAATGTTATGACCTTAGGTTACCATATATAAATTATATAGATTAATTTATACCACTTAATGCGTGATTGAGATTGTTAACCCTATAAGTTACTCGAGGATTAGGGGTCGATATTCATAGGACTAGGTATCTGTGACCATCTAGCTTAGCCTACATTTCCTTTTCACCAATGTAAGTTAATTAGATCATTGTACTAGTAGACGAATCATTAAGACATAACAGGATGAGCTTGACTAGCATGTTCTTACTTATCTGATGACACTCATAATTTAGTTCTTTTTAGTTAATTAGTAGTTTAAATAATCAAAATCGTGCCAATCTCTCAGATTTAAAACCCCCCTAAAAACTGTAGAAATTCCACTAGGTTTAGCATTAGTTTAGTTGCTCCTTGCTAACGACCCGTACTTACCATTACTTAACTATAATTGACCGGGTATACTGCCCATTAGTGTTAGTCAATTGGTTGAGTCGGTTACTATAAATTTAATACTAAATAAATAACACATCAGAGGTTCGGGATGAGAAACTGATGCGTATTTTTCATCCTGCTTTAAATTTATAAACTAAGATATAAACGGGCAGAGAACTTGATCGCGTGCAGTAAAGCCTAGGTAAATCCGAGTGTCATCCCTAAGAGATGTTGTCTAAAATAAGTAAGGTATTTGTATTTTAAAAGGTTTGATAAAAGGAGAATGTATAATAATTATTAAAATCCTAATCTCACGGAATTAAAATATAAGGATAGAAAGTAAGATGATAAAGCTTAACCAAGATTATACATGCATGTAATCTTAATTTATTTTAGCTCCATATAGTGGCATAAGATTCACTAGACTCCTTTGGTCAATTCGCCTAGCCTATATCCCTAGAATCCTACTAGGTCGCCAAAGGTCTGCATCCTTATGGTCTTCAGAGCTTACAGGTAGACTAGTTCAAGTCATTAAGTGCCAAATCTAATAGATCTCACTCGTGAGAAATCCGGCCTCTCGGATCTTAGATTTCTCCTAACTTCTTAAGTACCTCCACTAGATAGGTGATCCTTTGGTCAATTCGCACACAAGGGATGGTTGTACTCATTGTTTTAAAAATCGCGCCTAAGGCGCGCCTAGGCGCTAAGGCGCACGAGGCTCTAGCCTTTGGGATTATTTTAGATCGAGGCTCAAGACATGCATGAATCCCACAAAAAGCGCAGCGCCTTGGGGCTTTTTGCGCCTTTGCGCCTTGGGGATTTTTGCGCCTCGGAGATGTAAAGGGTTTTTGGGCTTTTTTTCTAAATATTAACAGAAGATACATGGGCATTATAAGTTATATACACGGGTCTTTTAAGTCATAGGGTGAGTATTTGTATGATTTGTAAATTTGAAATGATTTTATGTTTATTTTATTGATTTAAATTTTCTTTAAGAAGTTACTTTGTTTTATTAAGTATTTTCTTTATGACATATTATCATGAAAATGTGGCATTATGCCTTGAATTTTAATACGTTGTTTGCTTGATATTTTGGGTTAAATTGTGAGCTTTGTTAGATGTAAGTCTACAAGTGTAGGATTGGTATGTGCTTAAACACATACCATTTCTAGACCAAAACCGGACCAAAATAACCAAAAACCCGACCAAAATGCCAAAAGATATTGTGTTTTTTGTGTTTATGCATGTGCAGGGATGGATATCGTGAAAATTGACAAAAGACACAAGAAATCCGGGAAAACGAGCACGAGATACGGAATAGGCTCAGAACCCGAACCCGGAAAGTCATGCTTGGTCAATTAGTCAAGAATCACCCTTAGATCATTTATGATAAAATGGCAAGATCAGTCCTTGAAGAATCCAAAAATTACACAAAAGGTCCCTAGTATCTTTGCACCTTAAATCCCTTGAAAATAAAACCGGATCCATAGATAAGACATAAACCCATTTCACTTAAACTTTGCCCAAAATAAATAAACACAAACCCATCAATTCATCTACTAACCCAATCCAATTACACCTATCCGGCCCACTCCCTTACCCATCACCTAACCCGACCCACAAACCCAACCGGTCAAAATGTTTTAAACCTTATCCTCGGTCAAAAGCTAAGTCAAAAGAAAAAAAATAATAACCAACACTTCACCCTCTTATCTCTCTCACTAAATAAACCCGATCCCCTTTTCACCCTTTCCCCATCCCATGAACCCTAATTACCGACCCTCAAAATTACGGCCATTAAGGGCTAATTGGTCAAATCAAAGGGCTTCTAGAATGTCAGGAGGTGTCAGAAGCAAACAAGCACACACGGGGACACATGGCAGCAGGCTATTGGTTCGAACACCTCACATCTGTGATCGTACGGTTAGAATTGGAAGATTGAAGAGAAAGATGATCTAAGGGTGATGAAGGCTGAAGATAGCACGAGGATCGCCAGCGTGGCAAGACCCAGAAGGTTCGGATTAGGCCTATAAATAGGAGAGGTTCTTCCCCATTTTCGATAGGTAATTTTTTTTTAGAAAAGTTATGCTGTCAAAATAATTTTAGAATTTTAGTTTTCGGATTGTAATTTTTCTGTTTATGTTAATTCGGTTTGAGTATTGTAATTTTTAAAGTTTTAATGCAAGTTTAAATTTGAAGTTACTTTTAATCCGAATTCTCATTTAGTTGTAATTGATTTCAGTTATTAGTTTACTTACTTTGTTTTACTATCTGATCATCACAAAAGAAAAGAAAAAAAAAATAATAAAAAAATATATATATATACATTATCAGCTTTTTATTAAGTTGATTTCTAGTTTTAAAAGCTTATATAAGCTTACTAGCTTAGTGTAAGTTTTTGTTGAGCTTCATTCCACGTTTGCACAACAAATTCAAAAAGGTCAACGAAAGTCAACCATGGTATGAAGGTTATGATTCTGAGTTAATCTGATAGTTCAAACAGCAAATTGGAAGTGTTTGAGCCTATCTAAAGATAGGCAAGCTTAGTGAGACCCCTCTGTTCATGCTGAGGGGAAGTGATCTTGTGAGTTCTAATTTTCATTTTTATTCTACTATTGCATCAGTAGCTTAAAATAGTATAGATCTTAGTTTATTAGTTATTGAATGCTTAATGTGTGTTATTTAGACGTTTGGTAGCTTATAATTGTAGATTGCATCATTTTATCATAGTTTACATTATTTCTCATTTTGCATCTTCATTAACTGTTAATAGTTGCATAGTGTGATCTGTGGAATTTTGATGTTTGTGAGCTGTGTTTCTGGTACATCTTAGTGTAATTGATCAGTATATGAGTGGATGTGGTGGTTTAGTAGATTGTCAAACTCATTTGAATCTTTTACAGTTGATAAATAGCTTGATGATAGAGTTTTCTGGATCATGAGTTTTGCTGAGATTTATGGTTGTTTAGCTGTGGATATTCGATCTAGTTGGTTCAATTTCATCACATAGAACTCATATTAGCTCAAGTATCAGTAGATTGTTTCATTATAATGTCAAAATCAGTGTTTATCTCATATTAAGCTATGATCTGCTGCTTTTGGTCATATCAGTTGCAACATTTGGTTAAAAAATCTGTTAAAGTTTGTTAGTATAGAGTTATTGTTAGTTGAGTTTTGAAAGAAGAAAAAAAAAAAAAAAATTAGTTTGGTTAATTTGCATATACCCAGGAATCGAACCTGGGCTGTTTATCTAGAGTAAAACGTTTTCAATTTTCAGTTATTGCAAATCAGTCCTTAAGTTTCAAAAATTACAAGTTCGGCCCTTGTCTTTGTTTAAAAGCGTTTGTGTATTAAATAAGTTTCAGAAAAATACAAATTGGTCCTTGTCTTTTACAAAGTCTAAATCAGTTACAGTTTTTACAATTTTAGTCCCTCGGGTTTTATAAACTTTTATTTTCTTAATTTTCTTTTATAATTGAGTTTAGTTTAATTACATTTTCAGTCCCTTGAGTTTTTATTAAACTTTTTCCTTATTTTCTTTTATAAAATTATTTTTAATAATTTACATTTGTAATTCCTTAGATTTTTATTTTTTTTTATTTTTGTATAATTTCTCTAATAGATTTATAAATCTCGGGATTAGCCCGGGATTTGCATTTATTTGAATTTTCTTTGTGTGCATTTATTTTAATAGCGTAGATTGCTTTTAATTTTTCTTATTATAGTGTAATCAATTCTAAAAAATATAATCTTTCACGTCACTTAATCACTTCACATTTTCACGACTCCGATTCGACAAATTCGCCGTCAAACCTTCGTTGGGAGAACGACCCGGGGGAATTGTATTCGTTACAATTTCTTTGGAAAAAAAATAAAAATATATATCACATCAATAAAATGGCGCCGCTGCCGGGGAAGGCTTGAAACGAGTGCGTCGATTTCGTCCGTTGTTTTTGTGATTTGAAGATCCTTCCTTGGAAGTTATTGTTTTTATAAAAATAAAAATACAAAAATATAATAAATAAAACACTTTTCCTAAAGTGTTTTCATAAATACATCATTAATAAACATCCTCCGTCTTCCGTTGAAGGAGGGCGGTTGTAAACCATTCCAAATAACAACAAAACAAATCGTGAAATTAATCGTTATCGGATTACTTTATTACTACAACCTAATCACGGGGTTTAAGGAAGCTTGACATTAAATTGTCGAGCTAAAGAAGGCGGGTTTTTAAGCATCTTCGGAGCTACCTTTGCCTTCCCGCCACGCTGCGCGTAGTTTTAAAGGAAACGGTTACGGTTAACGTAACGGTTACCAAAAAGAAAATAAATATAATTTTTCTTATAAAAATATAAAAACCCAAAAATATTTTCTTTTTCAATTTGATTTTTGTTTTTATGTTTGAAAAACCAAAAAGAATCTCCGTTATCCTCTTCATGTTTGATTCTCTTCTTTTACCCTCTATACCGTTTGATTCTTGATCTTCTTACCCTCTAAAGTTTGATTCTTCTTCTCACACCCTCTTATGTTTAATTCTTATGGATCCTATTTGTTTTAAGTGTGGAGAACCCTTCTTCGTAGGGTTGTGTGTTTGGTGTACGTGCGGACAATGTGGTGGTGATATTCATGACGGAGTTTGTTGGAATTGTAATTCTAACACGTATGTTCAAAGGTCGTTCAACAGTCTTTTAAACGTTCCCGATTACCCTCCACCGCCGCCTCCGTTCACTTGTTTTAATTGTGGAAATCCCTCCGAAGAAGGAGTACCTTGTGGACAGTGTTTTTGTAATCAATGTGGATACACCAATTGTATGTGCTACGTCCCGAGTGTTGAAACGTCTTACACTTATGATACAAGCTTTGATAATTATCCTCAAAATGATTTCAATTTTCCTTTTCAAAACTCTTATGAGCAAGAACCGTATACGCCTAGTTTTGAGCCTTATGGGGAGTCATTTGAAAATTCTCAGCATGAGCCAAATTTGTGTGATAATGACAAACCCACCATTTCGGAGTCACTCCAAGCACCCAACGAGGGTCACGAGGATGATTTCTTTGAACTTAAGGCTTTTAAGATCTACATTGAACAACTTCAAGCTTTGTCAAAAATGTCGAAATGTCGTATTGATAATGGACCATCGATTCCTATTCCCTCTCCGGTAAGGGAAATGGAGCGAGAAACCGAGGTGACAAAGGACCCGGCACTTTCCACTAACAATGGAAATGCTAAATACGTCCAACCTACGGTTGTCCAAGAATCTAAGTCGACAATTGCTCCTCCAAAACCGTCAAAAATTGATCCTAACCTTTCTCGATTTACGGTTAAGAGTTTGTCAAGCAAACGAGCTGAGCTTAAAACAATGTCTAAAAAGAACGACTTGCCTTATTTCCACGTTTATCAAGAACAAGAACCGGAGACCATAACGGAAGTGGTGGAAATTTCTAGCTCTCAGAGCACACCACTTGTCCCACCTCCGGATTCTTCAAGATGTTCTTCGAGCATTGTTATTGATGATTCCACTTCGTTCATAATTGTTGAGCCGTCAGATCCTTTGGAGCCCGAGCTCAAGGATTCTTCATCCGACTTTGAAAAATATGTTTTTGATACGGCTGAAGAGTGTGAGTTACCGCCTCTTGACAATCCGAATGATAGTGTTGAGATGTTCTCCGAATCTGATGACGACGATTCTTTATCTTGTGGAGACATCGATTATATTGATGAGTCACCTTCTGAGCTCGTCAGCTTAGAAGAAGAGAATGATGAAGAAACTGAAGTCCAAGATGATGCTCTTCGCGAGAAATTATTAAATATCAATCTTCTCATTTCTAGGATCGAGGCATTACATGATCCTCCGACTTCTTCTTTTCCTATCCCCGATATGGATAGTGATTTCTTACCCGAGCTTGAAATTTTTCGATTTGAAGAAAAAAGTAGTGGCAGTCCCACTATTCATTCTGATATTTCTCTTCCGGATTATGAGCGTTTTGACTTTGAGATCGATTCCGAGCTTATTTTGAGCAATATTTCAAATAATCCGTCACGTGACTCTCTTTTAGAGGAGGCCGATCTATTTCTTGCTACGGATGACTCGATACCACCGGGTATTGAGAATGACGAGAATGACCTTCGAAGAAATGTTCTTATTGAAGAAATTCATGACGATGATTTACTTTCCGAAGCTGACTCATTTCTCTTCGATTTACCATATTCTCGTCCACCCGCGAAACCACCGGATGTAGAATTTGAATCCGATATGGATGAAGTTATTTTTGGAGTGGTGGACGATGTTTCTGATCATGATGTTCCGTTGCTTGATATTTTCCCCACCCTACCCACCCGTGATTCAGAATTTGACTTTGCTTTCGTCATCCGTGTGTTTCACCCATTCTTCACTTATCCCATCATTTCTCCATCTTTCCACTCCTCCGGGAGTGAGGATACCGTCTTCGACCCCGGCATCTCCGTTCTTCGTGCCGGGTGTCCGTTACAGGGTGTCCATTCCTCTTTCTTCCCCAAGGACAATTAAATTCGGGGTCGAGTCAAGCTCATGTGACTCGGTTACCAAAAACAAGCGCTTCGTGGGAGGCACCCCATGCTTATCCTTCTATCTTCTTATCTATTTTCTAATAAAGTGAGAGAGGAGGGGATCCTCTCCCATATCTTGTGTTTCGTGTTTTCTGTGATGTGTCCAGGAATGCTCGATGATGAAGACTCTCGTGCTCGTAGTTTCCTTCACGCTACTCGAGTTTCATCATTCGCTGCTCATCCGATATCCTAAATCTTATCGTTTTACATCTATCTTTTGGCATAATTAATAAACGGCCTTAGATTTTTGTAGGGATTCCCTTACCTTTAAGACATTGAGGACAATGTCTCATTCTAGTCTGGGGGGGGGGGGTAATCTTGCGATTTGATTTTTGCCTTGCATTTTTGCTATTTTCTCATGCAATCCCGTTTTTTCTCAAAAATTGAAAAAAGTCCAAGAAAAATGAGAAAATTTAAAAATTTTGTGCAAAAATATAATAAGTTTTGACATTTTTGTTGACTTTCCGCTGGGTAGAGTAGGAATAAAATTTTGACTTGACCGGGCGTGTTGAGCCCTAGCTTGTTCCCTTAACCAATGATAATCATATAAGCTTGTGCTAGTATTGTACACAAGGAGCTGCTCTTTTGCGTGTTCCCGTACTTGACTTTATACATGCATGGCTTTAAAGCTTTCGCTAGTCTTTTACATAAGGAGCTAGAAAACGCGAATTCTTTTCAAGAATTTGCAAGTTTCTGTAACTGACTTTATATATGCGTGGCTGATTATCGGCTAAGTATTCGCGAATTTCATTATTTGAGATTTTTAAACGTGCGAAGAGCGAGAAATGATAGAATTTATTTAGAAGTTAGATGCCAAACGTGGAGTAGTTGGTTCTCTTTAGAGCTCGTCGTAGGTACTTGTGGCCTTTTGCTCCCGTAAAATTGTTTCACCTCATATATTGTATAAATAATTAAAGATATTTAGGTTTAGAACGAAATTTAGTTCTCCATCTTCTTAAAAGAATTTTTGCTCTAAAAATTGGGTACACATCAAGGTCCCGTATTGAGTGAATAAGTTGTAAAGTGCTCTTAGATTTCGGATTGAGATCGGACCTTGGATCCTTACTTCTAAAGGCGGTAAGGTCTTAGATTTAAACCGTGAAGGTTCGTTTTCTAAGGGTTACTATTTTATGATGTTTTGGAATCACCCGGTAATCCCGTGGTATTAAGTTATTGAGTGAAGAAAAGTTGAAAAAAAAAAAAAAAAAAAAAAAAAATGTATGTTGAGATGTATGGATTTTGTGCTTAATGTGTTAGACAAGTTGTTGGCACGTGAGGTGCATGTGAATGACCCTAGATCGGGCACATGAGGTGCACGTGATGTTTCTCCACAACTTATGTCTACATGTTTGTATGAGTTCTTTAGTCTTGGACGTATGTAATAACCTTGATTTGGACCTCATTTTTAAGGCAAACTTTCTTGCAAGAAGATGGAAAACTACTTAGCGTTTTAAATTTGATATCTTTATCGGAATAATAATTATAAAATCGAGAAGATTATGAAGAAATTCATTTCTCTCACAAAAATAAAATAAGTAGAAACAAAAAAATAAGAAAATGGGAGCGAGAGGTTCTTACACAAGTAACTTCCATGAGTAGTGTTGGCATCTAATTTCTAAATAGGTTGTGATCTCGTTTATAAGCTTAGTTTGGGAGCATGTGAAAAATCAAGGACGATGAATTTTATCCTTATGGTCACTCCTCTATGAGTTGTGTTTCTACTCTATGACCCTAAAAATTATCGTTAGATAATGATTGTCAACAAAGCCGTCACTTGAATAATAAGAAAAATACAAAAATAGAATAAAAGGAAAAATGGGGAGTTTTTAGAACTTAATATTTCTTGATCTCTTTTGAAAATTTTGCTACTTTTCAAAGTTAGTAAAAAGAGATTAGAAATTTTCGGTTTCAAAAACGTGTTTTTATAACATTGCATGAGGACATTGCAATAGCTTAGTCTGGGGGAATTTTGGTATGTGCTTAAACACATACCATTTCTAGACCAAAACCGGACCAAAATAACCAAAAACCCGACCAAAATGCCAAAAGATATTGTGTTTTTGTGTTTTTGCATGTGCAGGGATGGATATCGTGAAAATTGACAAAAGACACAAGAAATCCGAGAAAACGAGCACGAGATACGGAATAGGCTCAGAACCCGAACCCGGAAAGTCATGCTTGGTCAATTAGTCAAGAATCACCCTTAGATCATTTATGATAAAATGGCAAGATCAGTCCTTGAAGAATCCAAAAATTACACAAAAGGTCCCTAGTATCTTTGCACCTTAAATCCCTTGAAAATAAAACCGGATCCATAGATAAGACATAAACCCATTTCACTTAAACTTTGCCCAAAATAAATAAACACAAACCCATCAATTCATCTACTAACCCAATCCAATTACACCTATCCGGCCCACTCCCTTACCCATCACCTAACCCGACCCACAAACCCAACCGGTCAAAATGTTTTAAACCTTATCCTCGGTCAAAAGCTAAGTCAAAAGAAAAAATAATAACCAACACTTCACCCTCTTATCTCTCTCACTAAATAAACCCGATCCCCTTTTCACCCTTTCCCCATCCCATGAACCCTAATTACCGACCCTCAAAATTACGGCCATTAAGGGCTAATTGGTCAAATCAAAGGGCTTCTAGAATGTCAGGAGGTGTCAGAAGCAAACAAGCACACACGGGGACACATGGCAGCAGGCTATTGGTTCGAACACCTCACATCTGTGATCGTACGGTTAGAATTGGAAGATTGAAGAGAAAGATGATCTAAGGGTGATGAAGGCTGAAGATAGCACGAGGATCGCCAGCGTGGCAAGACCCAGAAGGTTCGGATTAGGCCTATAAATAGGAGAGGTTCTTCCCCATTTTCGATATGTAATTTTTTTTTAGCAAAGTTATGCTGTCAAAATAATTTTAGAATTTTAGTTTTCGGATTGTAATTTTTCTGTTTATGTTAATTCGGTTTGAGTATTGTAATTTTTAAAGTTTTAATGCAAGTTTAAATTTGAAGTTACTTTTAATCCGAATTCTCATTTAGTTGTAATTGATTTCAGTTATTAGTTTACTTACTTTGTTTTACTATCTGATCATCACAAAAGAAAAGAAAAAAAAATAAAAAAATATATATATATATACATTATCAGCTTTTTATTAAGTTGATTTCTAGTTTTAAAAGCTTATATAAGCTTACTAGCTTAGTGTAAGTTTTTGTTGAGCTTCATTCCACGTTTGCACAACAAATTCAAAAAGGTCAACGAAAGTCAACCATGGTATGAAGGTTATGATTCTGAGTTAATCTGATAGTTCAAACAGCAAATTGGAAGTGTTTGAGCCTATCTAAAGATAGGCAAGCTTAGTGAGACCCCTCTGTTCATGCTGAGGGGAAGTGATCTTGTGAGTTCTAATTTTCATTTTTATTCTACTATTGCATCAGTAGCTTAAAATAGTATAGATCTTAGTTTATTAGTTATTGAATGCTTAATGTGTGTTATTTAGACGTTTGGTAGCTTATAATTGTAGATTGCATCATTTTATCATAGTTTACATTATTTCTCATTTTGCATCTTCATTAACTGTTAATAGTTGCATAGTGTGATCTGTGGAATTTTGATGTTTGTGAGCTGTGTTTCTGGTACATCTTAGTGTAATTGATCAGTATATGAGTGGATGTGGTGGTTTAGTAGATTGTCAAACTCATTTGAATCTTTTACAGTTGATAAATAGCTTGATGATAGAGTTTTCTGGATCATGAGTTTTGCTGAGATTTATGGTTGTTTAGCTGTGGATATTCGATCTAGTTGGTTCAATTTCATCACATAGAACTCATATTAGCTCAAGTATCAGTAGATTGTTTCATTATAATGTCAAAATCAGTGTTTATCTCATATTAAGCTATGATCTGCTGCTTTTGGTCATATCAGTTGCAACATTTGGTTAAATAATCTGTTAAAGTTTGTTAGTATAGAGTTATTGTTAGTTGAGTTTTGAAAGAAGAAAAATAAAAAAAAAAATTAGTTTGGTTAATTTGCATATACCCAGGAATCGAACCTGGGCTGTTTATCTAGAGTAAAACGTTTTCAATTTTCAGTTATTGCAAATCAGTCCTTAAGTTTCAAAAATTACAAGTTCGGCCCTTGTCTTTGTTTAAAAGCGTTTGTGTATTAAATAAGTTTCAGAAAAATACAAATTGGTCCTTGTCTTTTACAAAGTCTAAATCAGTTACAGTTTTTACAATTTTAGTCCCTCGGGTTTTATAAACTTTTATTTTCTTAATTTTCTTTTATAATTGAGTTTAGTTTAATTACATTTTCAGTCCCTTGAGTTTTTATTAAACTTTTTCCTTATTTTCTTTTATAAAATTAGTTTTAATAATTTACATTTGTAATTCCTTAGATTTTTATTTTTTTTTATTTTAGTATAATTTCTCTAATAGATTTATAAATCTCGGGATTAGCCTGGGATTTGCATTTATTTGAATTTTCTTTGTGTGCATTTATTTTAATAGCGTAGATTGCTTTTAATTTTTCTTATTATAGTGTAATCAATTCTAAAAAATATAATCTTTCACGTCACTTAATCACTTCACATTTTCACGACTTCGATTCGACAAATTCGCCGTCAAACCTTCGTTGGGAGAACGACCCGGGGGAATTGTATTCGTTACAATTTCTTTGGAAAAATAATACAAAAATAAATACATGTAGGATACAAGCATATTTAGTCTAATATGGATTTTAATCTCTATATAGGTCATCGAGCCAAAGAGTTCATATGTTTAAGAAGTGTCAACTAACTCATTTTAATCTTTATAATGGCAATATGTGTCATGTATTAAGTATTTTAATGTTATTTTGTGTTATTTAAGCTACATAAATGGTCACATATGTTATAAAAAAACTTAATGTATTTAGTGCGCCTCGTATTCATAAATCCCGCGCCTTGGAATGCGCCTCGCCTAGAGGCTCTTTGCCCCACTTTGCGCCTTAGTGCGCCTTGAGCCTTTCAAAACTATGGTTGTACTTGTACTATGGCCAATTCCTTCCATCTCTCGCAATCTACTTGGCTAGGGTCCTTTAGTTAATTCTCCTAGCCTACTAGATAAATCGAAGAATCAGTTCAATTTAAACTAGCCTAATAGATACTACCCAGCTTTAAATACTACCGAAACTAGTGTGTCTATGAATAGACAAAGAAGATATCTATATATAGAAATAAAAGAGAATAAATAACACAGCTAAAACTTGAATTAATAAAATGAATTCATCGTATGATTACTAGAAAAACATAAAAGAATCCAAACTCGAATACAATGATGATAGTAGGCGAGAACTTCAATCTTCTGACCTCCTAAGCCTTGATTCTTCTTCTGTGGTTGCTCTCCCCAAACCCTAGTTTAGGTTTGGGAAAGGGGAGATGATTTTGGATGCAAAATTCGTGTGGTATTTATAGGCATAAGAAACCCTACAAAGCTACGGCGTAACCCTATGTACTGGTTACGCCATCACCCTTCAAAAACATATTGGATTTAGAGTTTATCCATATTTACGGCGTAACCTGGTGAGTGGTTACGCCGTAGTCTTCTTAAGTGGACTGCTACGTCGTAATCTCCATGCTAGTTGCAGCGTAATCTTCATAGTGCTATTCTGTTTCATTTCTACGCCGTAACCTTTATTGATGGTTACGGCGTAATCTTCATAGTGTTGAAATCCTTCTAAGTCATAATAGTTTACGGCGTAACAGAATTACTTAGTTAAGCCATAATCTTCATGGTAAAGAATAAGTTGTCTCTTGATCCGCAATGAGTCCAAATTCATCCAAATGTCACTCCATACTCTATTAATGGTCCTGAAACGAAATATGAAGAAATAAGGCATAACTTATAACAATTTTAGCATAATTTGTCAATAAAAAAAGGGGAAATTGATACTTAGAAAATCAGGAATATTTGATGTTATCAAATATTCCCCCACTTAAACGATATTGCCCTCAAGTAGACCTTTATTAGAATAATTATTAAAAAGATATTCCCCCAAATACTTAGGAGAATAAGAGAATAAGAATTTCCTATGCTAGAACAATCAAAGCCGAACACTTCGCGAAAAGGGGAACAAAACACTCTCACACTCAATCCTATTCTAAGTGTTCAATTTCGGGGTGATCTCTCAATTGCACAGTCATAGTATATATTCTATCATAGGCTTGGCGGTTACACAAAACTCCACCACTAGAGCTAAGGTCAAGACAATCTTTGAAGGCAATATTGGGTTATCATGTCGTCACGGTTTAGGGTTTACTGTCATTACCAACATAATATGGCGAAGGCGACAAAGACCATTGATACATGACCAAATCCATGGTCAAGACACCAATGACTGCTCAATTCCTTTACCTAAGCATGATTCATGACTAAAGGGTAGGATAAGACATGGGATATTTTAAATGGTGAAAAATAAAAAAATAAACAAAACAAATAATCTTAGCTCATAACCAAGTCGTCACCATCTGCCGTCCATCCAAAACTCCATGCTTCAAAATGCAAAAATCGGATCATTAATTTGTGCGCCATTAGTTATTGTTGTGATGCGCATACTTCCTTGGTCTTCAACAAATTGGTTTAGATTTGTTACCAACATCCTTGTTCAAACTTAAACGAGGTATACTTCTCGTTTTTGATACTATTCAACGAAATATATAACTAACTACTACTACTTTATTTTTTAATTTTTTTAATTATTTTATTATTATATATATATTTTTTACATAAACACAACCAAATTATCAAGATGGATAAGCCATCCCCCCACTTGAGACGAATTATATATGACGAATATTTGGGGGTCTTCATTGATCTTAATGTATGTGTCTTCAATATAGGCGTAACTCTCGAATCTCTCTACTGGATCTCGAATTTAAACAAATGGCGACTTCCCAATTAAAAACTAAGATTACACGGTAGGCTAAGGCGAATAGGTGTAACGAAACAATATATTTTGTGGGTTAAGAAACAAAAAGAAAGGCTCCGAAAGGTGTAACTAGGGTATCGTGCACTAAAGGTGAGTGCAACAAAAAGGGTTTTAACACGGTGGTCGAAGAGTCGAGGTGACTAATCGATAAATGCACACAAATATACACATATGGGCTATTTTGGTGTTAATCCTAAAATACTGCCTTCTCAAATTGTTTCTTCCAAATGTATCAAGTTAACTCGACACACTACTCGTCTATGGTCTCGAAATGATGTAAAGGCCAAGTTCTAAAGTTTACAATACTACCGTCACACTCAATATTTGGTGGATTCGAGTAAAAATGGGGAAACGGAAAGGCTAAATCTCACCAATGAAATATAGGGTAAATATGTGCTCGGCTAAGGTCTATTCTAGTTAGGTTAAGAAAAACATGAAAAAATTTTAAAAATGGCACAATTTTTCCAAAATAACTAGAAAATCTAGGGCAAGTAAGCTAAGTATAAAATTTAAATTTTGAGTCATTTCTATTCCTATCCCCCCCACTTAAGTTGTACTAAGTCTCTTTTGTACAAAAAATAAAGAAAAAGAAAGTAGAAATGAAAAATTAGAATAGAAAGAAAACTCCCCTCTAAATTACTCATCAAGGAAGTCCAATCTAGGGTCGTCACAAAGGTTACGGCGTAACTCATATTATAGGTTACGCCGTAATTCCTATATCCACTCACACATCCATTCTGTGTAATAGTTACAGCGTAACCCTATTACTAGTTACGCCGTAATTAGCTCCAAGAACCAAAATCTGCATGCTAAGACATAAAGAAAATTGTACCCGAGGGTACTATGCATTCAACTGCATAATTGTTAGTCCTAGCTGTTCAACTATTCCAGACATAGATTAAATAGAAATTTTCTTAAAAGAGTCATAGAAATTCTTTTTGGAAACGATGGAGATTTCACTCCTGATGGTGATCAGGATCCATGGGGGACTGGTACTGAGAGGCATCATAGGGAGTGCTGGAGGTGCTGCCCGAAGCTTGCTGAGGGTTCATGAACGTGACTCCTTGCTGGACCCCGATATTTGGAATATCAGACACATACACGTAGGGAGGTCCATTCCAGCGAGGGTGACTGAGGTGCATGCTGGCTAGCATTTCGCTGGTGCGGTCAGCATTCCATTGGTTGTACGCCTGCTGCTGCTCCTGCATCTGCCTATAATCACTATAAAAACTATCAAACTGTGTGCTCATACCATACATACCAGCAGCCATGTTATCCAAATCCACGCATCCTCACTTGCTCCTCCTCAACCCCAGCTTGGCTACCACTAGCTTGGTTGCCACTGGCTTGGCTGCCGCTAGCTCCTTCTCCACCACCAAGTGGAGCGTCAGGAATTAGATCACCTCCTCCAATGCCATTTGGCTTACAAATCCCATACTCAATAAGCTTGCTAATCCCGATCAAACTCGTATCCATAGAAATCGTCACCAATGATAAAGCTTCGGGAGTCATCAGACCAAGACTCCTAGCAAGCCTTCCAATAAAGTGGGCTCCCTGGATCATACTCTTCTTCTGAAATCCCTTTGAACCTCCAGTCAAGAACTTTGCTAAGTGCCAAGGAACGTCAATCAAACTCCCTCATCCATGCCATTCAACAAAAACAAGTCATCAATAGTCATTTTTTCTCTTGTGGAATGCCTTTCTTTCACCGAAAAAGCAATGAGCCTATGCACCAACCGACGGATTAGGCTCCTAATCATGGTGTAGGAAGGTGGGTGCTTAGAATTGTACCCAGGAGTGGTAGAGATCCTATTGAAGTACTCGGTAGGGTTGTAGTCACCAGGCCTTCCTCTCCTACATTCATCAAAAAATCATTAAACATAGCGGAGTCCAACTCAGCTTCAGTGTACATACCCATAGCCAACATAAACTGTCTCATGGTCATATTCCTTATCACACCACCCAGTTGAAAGTAAAGGCATGTTTCAGTGATGCTGATGATGTCATCAGAAAATTCCACACTAGCCAAGAATTCCCGTACGCACTCCGGAATCACTGGCTCCCTTATTTGGAACAACCTCAACCAAGCGGAGCATGTAAACCTCCCATTTTCATTAGAGAACTTGATCCTGCAAAACTTCCTTAACTCACTTGCGGCCCTTCCATTGTTCACGGTTTCGAAGGTGCCAAAATCAAGTGCCTCGGGCCTATCAATCTCTTTCTTCGAAAGAAGAGCATAGTCTCTCCTGCATTCATTCCTCCCCATATCATTGTAACCAAGAAACTGAAACCTTCTTGCGGACGTGTTGTTGTTTCCTACCATTGTGGATTCAAGAGATGATTAGGAACAAAGAAAGAAAAATAGCTTCAAAAAAAAAATTTACTGTAGCGCCGGCGGTGAAAATGTGTGGTAAAAAATGTGTGTTTACGCCGTAGGTTTATATTTATACTGGGCGGAGGTTACGGCGTAACCTTGTTACGTACTTACGCCGTAATCTAATTTTTAAAATACTTTTTTATTATTTTAATCAAAAGGATTACGTCGTAACTTGTCAGCTCAGTTACGCCGTAATTAAAAATATAAATTTATATTTAATACAATAATTTCTTATAAAATGTAAATTTTTAGGATATATCCAAGATTTAAAAATTGCAATATGAGAGAACGAATTACGTACCTGAAGGTTTGTTGTAGAGTACATACGTCTCATATAATAGGGCAAACATTAATTATTAAATTTATGCATACCTTAGATCCTTTAAATAAACTGCTCCCCGGCAGCGGCGCCAAAAACCTGATGTGTATTTTTCATCCTGCTATAAATTTATAAACTAAGACATACAAGGATTAACACATACTAACGGGAAAAGAACCCGATCGCGTGCAATAAAGCCTAGGTAAATCCGTGTGTCGTCCCTAAGAGTTGTTGTCTAAAAGAACTAAGGTATTTGTATTTTAAAAGGTTTGATAAAAGGAGAATGTATAATAATTATTAAAATCCTAATCTCACAAAATTAAAATATAAGGATAGAAAGTAGGATGATAAAGCTTAACCAAGATTATAGATGCATGTAATCCTAATTTATTTTAGCTCCATATAGTGGCATAAGATTCACTAGACTCCTTTGGTCAATTCGCCTAGCCTATATCCCTAGAATCCTACTAGGACGCCAAAGGTCTGCATCCTTATGGTCATCAGAGCTTACAGGTAGACTAGTTCAAGTCATTTATTGCCAAATCTAATAGATCTCATTCGTGAGAAATCCGGCCTCTCAGATCTTAGATTTCTCCTAACTTCTTAAGTATCTCCACTAGATAGGTGATCCTTTGGTCAATTCGCACACTAGATAGCCATCTCTCGCAATCTACTTGGCTAGGGTCCTTTGGTAAATTCTCCTAACCTACTAGATAAATCGAAGAATCAGTTCAATTTAAACTAGCCTAATAGATACTACCCAGCTTTGAATACTACCGAAACTAGTGTGTCTATGAATGGACAAAGAAGATATCTATATATAGAAATAAAAGAGAATAAATAACACAGCTAAAACTTGAATTAATAAAATGAATTCATCGTATGATTACTAGAAAAACATAAAAGAATCCAAATTCGAATACAATGATGATAGTAGGCGAGAACTTCATTCTTCTGACCTCCTAAGCCTTGATTCTTCTTCTGTGGTTGCTCTCCCCAAACCTTAGTTTAGGTTTGGGAAAGGGGAGATGATTTTGGATGCAAAATTCGTGTATTTATAGGCATAAGAAACCCTACAAAGCTACGGCGTAACCCAATGTACTGGTTACGCCGTAACCCTTCAAAAACGGATTGGATTTAGAGTTTATCCATACTTACGGCGTAACCTAGTGAGTGGTTACGTCGTAGTCTTCTTAAGTGGACTGCTACGTCGTAATCTCCATGCTAGTTGCGGCGTAACCTTCGCAGTGCTATTATGTGTCATTTCTACGCCGTAGCCTTTATTGATGGTTACGGCGTAATCTTCATAGTGTTGAAATCCTTCTAAGTCATAATAGTTTATGGCGTAATAGAATCACTTAGTTACGCCGTAATCCTCATGGGACAAAACTTCATCCCAGCAGATCACGGCACCATTAATTTTAATAGTACCGTGGTATCGTGGATCTGATACAGTTCGTATTTCAGTCTTCTTTTCCCTCATTATTCACTTTTAAACTTTCCCAATTTCTGTCATTGCTGTCAAAACCGAACCTCACAACCCAAAACTCAATTACATCATTTCAAAATCAAATTCAAGGCATTAATTTTCAAGATTATCAACTACTGCTACTTTTTCAACATAAATTGTAAGTCATTTGACTCTAATTTTCGTTAATCTTGAGTCTATGGTTTGTTCATACAAATTGAATTGGGGCTTTTCAATTTTAAGTAAGTCTTTATGAAATTAGGACTAGGACTAGACAATGTATAACAATCATGATTTTCTCAACATATAATTTGCATAAACCCACCTATATCATACATTTTGGTCCGGATTTTGCTTCTATAATTCGAATTAGATTAAGTAGTTTTAAGAGGAATCATGTCTAGGATACTTGAAATTGTATTAGGAGTCATTAACACTCAAAATTTTCAAACTTAAAACTCTTGGCGCCAAAACATTGAAATCACCAAACACCCCAATTCCATTGTTTTCGAAAAATTTCACGAAACTAGGATCATGAAACATTTTTCGTGCATGGTTGATACAAACTAAAAACGTTTTCTCACGCATACATGATCTCACGAATATTGATCGAATTACATAACTAATATGTATTTTTCGACATATCTGTTTGAGCAAAAGTGAAGTTAGGAGCGTTTGGGTAATCTCATTATTTTTAGTTCTAGAGTCGAGATTACCGCACCTCCACATGGTTTGCATATAGGCACACACTAGGTACGTGTCCTCAAAACAACTATTCTCAATTTTAATGTTTAATAAAATTTTCATAGGTAACAAGATGTATCACATGTTTGATTACGATCATGAATTGAAAGCCAATTACATTCCCAAACCATCACTTGAACCAAACACTCCATCTTGTCACACACAAAGCTTTCGTAATCTTGAGTCTCGTCTCTTTCATGAAGGACAAATTGTCGAGTCCTCTTTTCTCAACCATGATCACATCAAAACCATGTTTCAAGAAATCGGATTTGATTGCTTGTTTCGAATTAATCACCTAATATGTCCTCGATTTGTCCTTGAGTTCTATAGACAAATTAAGCTCGTACATAACGAGGATCAAACTTTGTCTCTTCAATTCTCGATACAAAACCAAGAAATCTCTCTTACCCTTGACCAATTTGCTCATATTCTTGAACTTCTGAACCATGGACAATGTGCCTACACGGAAGGATGGTCTCACAAAACCCTCACTAGTCATCGACATGAGTATGGCTGATGCGTGGTTTTGCGACCTTACAACAGGTTTTACCTCTCGAGGGATCTCAAGAGGCTTGCAATCCCCACCAGGCAGTGTACCTGACCGATGTAGTATAGTGAAGTGGCAAGTACCGGGGGATTGATCGTTCTCTAGGGGAATAGTGTCGTTAGGATTGAAAAACTACTCAAATAGGTCTAAGGGTGAGGGAAGATTCTTTTTGTATTTTTATATTTTTATGAAAGCAAGTAAAATCTCGGGTTTGATGGAGTGGGCGGAATTAGTTGCTAGTCAACTAACCCAAATAACTACAAATGCAAATAAAATAAAATAACTGAAAATGAAAAGGTGGTGAAACTTATATGGAGAGAAATGTGTTTACTTAGATTTCCTTACTCCCTAACTATCTTTTACCGGTTGATTAGTGTGTATTAATTGCGTGGATGACGGGTGTATTCCTTAATACCAATCGTGGGGTGGCGTACGTACTTCCCCAACTCTATAAGCTCCTACTTCACTCCTATGTCGAGCCGGCTAAGAAGCTCCTAACATGGGATCACTAGAATTCGCTCATGCATTAAATACAACCAAATAAACCTAGTACGCATTGGTTCATGTTTCTTAAGACGTTCAAGCAAGTTACCGAATAGGAGGTTAGCCAGTTTTCTTAAGCCTAACATCGATAAATAATCATCCAATACAATTAATAACACACCAATAACCAATAATCAATAGTTAGGTTTCATTAGATCTAAGCAAACACAAGATAAATCTAGCCTAGCATGTTAATCAAAAGATGAGAACAAGATATAATCAAACAACACATAGACATATTGATTGATTAAGTGATTACTTATCTTCAATTAAACATGGGAGATCCAAGGGTATAAAACCCTTAAAAATGGCAGAAAATTCGTCTTAGGGTTTCTCCTCACAAAGTTGCACACTAATGACTAAAAATTGCAAAACTATATATAGAGTTTAGGGTCTGACGGCGTCATGTTATAGAGCTTGACGCCGTCACCTCGCCACGGCTAGGGTTCCCGGATGGTCTTCCTGACGCCGTCCCTCTTTAATCCTCCAAAATCCGCTCTGGCGCGTCAAGGGTTGACGCCGTCAGAATTGTGCTTGACGCCGTCTCTCTTTAACTTAAACCGTGACGACCTTGATCACCTTAAAGGGTGACACCGTCAGATTTCCATTGCAAAACTTTCTGGCGCGTCATGTGTATTTGTCATATCCACCTCTTTTGCCAGGCCGTGACGCCGTCAGGAGCAATCCTTGATGCCGTCATGTGTACTTTTCCAGCAGCTTAGGAGACTTTGTCGTTTTCTTCACTTTTATGCTCCAAAAACGTCCAAAATGCTTCCTTTTCCAGATTTCTTCTCCAAAGTACCTAAAATGACAAAAGGAACGATTTAGGGCAATATTTGATCAAATAAATACGATTTAGGGCTTAAATGACCCCCTAAAAGCGGTACACTTTTCGCTTCATCAAATACCCTTACACTTGAGATTTGTTTGTCCTCAAGCAAATGCGCTTTTATTCTAATCAAAATACATGTTAGGGGTCATTTAATGTTAATATAAAAGTAATTACAACAAATAGTCGTTCCACTTTAATCATAATAAGCACGGAGATTACAAACTAGCACCTCACAAGTAGTGTTTAGATACTCACATCTCTCAGGTGTCATAAAAGTATATCTCATAAATGAAAATGGATAATATCTCTCACTACCTGTCATAGCAAATAGATTACCATAGGCTTGGGAAAGGATCAAAAACCTCCTCCACTAGGGTAAGCACCTAAGATAAACTATCAAAGAGGGCTTTTAAACGGGTTATAAACGTTAGGTGTAGGGATATGATAAACACGGTTTAGTTGGATAAAGGATATTTTACTGGTGGCGAGTTAAAGATCTTGATTAATTACATGTACAATATGGCATTGCTAAGCCAAGACTAGACTCGACTTAAGCTAAAAACAAAATAACAAAAAAGATAAAATAAACAGAAAATGAAACGGGATGGTAGTCCGTATGTTTTTTTCTACTTTTCTTTTTCTAATTTTTTTGTATTTTTCTTGATTTTTTCGATTTTTTTTTTTTTTTTTTTCATACACACTTGCCCTACCATCCAAAATAATACATCAAAGGGGCGTTGCATCCCCTTACACTTGAACTTTTACGTAACTTTACAAATAACTATTCTAATGACCGAATTCTCCTAACTTCTTATGTATCTCCGTAGAATACAATGATCACATTTGTCAATTTCGCACACGTCAGTTAGCCATCTCTCCGCAAATCTACATTCATGTTAGTCGGTCCTTTGGTAAATCTCCTAACCTACTAGATTCCATCGAAGAATCAGTTCATTTAAACATTGACCTAAAATAATACAAAGCTGTTAAATAACTACCGTAACTAGTTTGTTTAATGAATGGACCAAATGCAAGATACTTTATATAGAAATTAAAGAGAATTAAAAACACAGCAAAATAAAACGTTGAATTAATAAAATGAATTAAATAGAACTTACTAGAAGAAAAACATAAAAGAATCAAATTCGAAAAGCAATAGATGCATGTATGCCGAGAACGCTTCATTTTTCTCGACCTCACTAAGCCTTGATTACCTTTCTTCTGTGGTTGCTCTCCCAAACTTAGTTAGTGGGTTAGGGATAAAGTGGGAGATGATTTTGGATGCAAAATTCGGTGGATGATATTATGTATAGGCATAAGACCCTACAAAGCTACGTCGTACACCAATGTAATGGTTACGCCGTAACTCCTAAAAAGGATTGTATATTAGAGATTTATTACCTTTACATAACCGGGTAACCAGTGAGTGTTTCGTCGTAGTCAATTCATAATGGGACTGCTAGACTCGTAATCTTTCACTGCTAGTTGTCGCCTAACCTCGCAGGCTATTATTATCATTACTTACGCCATGCCTTTATTGATGGCTTTTACGGCGTAATCTTCATAGTGGTTGAAATCGTTTCTAAGTCATAAATAGTTTATGGACGTAAAGAGATACACTAGTTACCCGTAATCCTCATGGGGACCAAAGGTTCATCCCTGCCATCACGGCACTCATTATTTGGTAAGTACCGTGGTACCTGGAACTGATACAGTTCGTATTTCAGTCTGTTTTTCCTCATCTTCACTTTTAAACTTTCCCAATTTCTGTCATTGCTGTTCTAAAACGAACCCAAACCCAAAACTCAATTACATCATTTCCAATCAAATTCTAAGGCCTTATATTTCCAAAAGATTACAACTACTGTCAATTTGTTTCACTTTTCCTTGAATTGTAAGTCATTTGATCTAAAATTTCTTTATTTGAGTCTATGGTTTGTTCATCAAATGAATGTGGGCTTTCTCCAATTTTTTAAGTAAGTCGTGTATGAAATTAGATACAAGGACTAACAATTGTATACCAATCATTGTATTTTCTCAAATCATAATTTTGCATAAACCCACCTAAATCATCAACATTTTGGTCCCTATTTTGTTCTAATAATTCGAGATGTGAAATGAAATAGTTTTAAAAAAGGAATCATGAATAGGAATACTTGAAATTGTATTAGAAGCATAACACTAAAATTTCAACTAGAAAATCCTTGGTCGCCAAAACATTGAAATCACCAAACACACCCAATTCCATTGTTGTCGCCAAAAACTTTGTTTTACGAAACCTGGATCATGAACAGTTTTTCGTGCATGGTGATACAACTAGGAAACGTTAATCCCCACGCAGCAGTGATCTACGAATGTAGTTGATCGAATTACAAGTAACTGATGATGTATTTTTCGGACATAGTTGTTCGATGCAAAATGAAGTTAGAGCGTTTGGGTAATCTCATTTATTTTTATTTATGAAGTCGAGATTACCGTCCTCACATGGTTGGCGTATAGGCTACAACACCAGAAACTGTCATCAAAACAACTAATACTCAAAATGTAAATGTATTATATAAAAATTTTCATTAGATAACAAGATTTTACCGTGTTATGTATTACGATCATGATTGACAGCCAATTACATTCCCAAACCTCACTTGAACCCAAATTCACTCCTCTTGTCACACTCCAAAGCTTTCGTAATCTTGAGTCCAAATCGTCTCATTTTCATGTAAGGACAAATTTGGTTCGCAGTCTCTTTTCCTCACATAACATCACCATCAAAAACCCATTTCAAGAAATCGATATTGTTTCTTAGTTTCGAAATAATCACCTAATATAAGTCCTCGATTTGTCCTTGAGTTTCTATAGACAAACAAATTAAGTCAACATAACAGATGATTGCATACTTTGTCTCTTCAATTTCGATACATAAACCAAGAAATCTCTCTATACCCTTGACCAATTGCCATATTCTTTGGGCTCCTGAACATTGACAATGTGCCTACACGGAAGATTGGTTACTCACATAACCACCACTGTCACTCGCACATGGTAGGCTGATGCGTGGTTTTGACGACCTTACAACAGTTTTCCCTCTCGACGGGATCTCAAGAGGTTGCAACCCCCCAGGCAGTGTACCTGACCGGTCTTTATAGCTAAGTGGCACCGTACCTAGGGGGATTGATCGAATTCTCATATGAAGAATATTTGGTCGCGTTAGGATTGAAACACTACTCCAATATCAGGGATCCTTAACGCGTAGGGAAGATTACTTTTTGTATTTTTCATTTTATGAAAGAAGTAAAATGCTCGGGTTTGATGTTCTGTCTGGGCGGAATTAGTTCTAGTAACTAAGCCAAAAGTAACTACAATTGCAAATAAATAAAATAACGAAAGTAAAATGTGGTGAAACTTATATGTAGAGAAATGTGTTTACTTAGATTTCTTACTCTAACTAACTTCTTATATCACGGTTGTTGTAGTGTGTATTAATTCTGGATGAGGAGCTTTCCCTTAATACCAATCGTGGGTGCGTACTACTTCCCAACTCGTATAAGTCCTAACTTCACTCCTGATGTCGAGCCGGCTAAGAAGCTCCTAACATGGTCACACTAGAATTCTTCTCATGCATTAAATACAACAAATATATACCATAGTACATTGGTTCATGTTCTTAAGACGTCAAGCAAAGTTACCGAATAGGAGGTTAGCCAGTTTTGTAAAGCTTTTACATCGATAAAAGAATCATCAATACTAATTAAAATAAACGCCAATAACAATTATAATCAATAGTTAGGTTTCATTATAATCTAGACAAACACAAGATAAATCTAAGCCTAGCATGTTAACAAAGATCGGTGTAACCAGATATTAATCAACAACACATAACATATTGAATGATTAAGTGATTACTTTATTTTCAATTAAACATGGGAGATCCAAGGGTATAACAACCTTTCAAAAAGGCAAAACCTTCAGTCTTGTTAGGTGTTTCTCCTCACACAAGTTTGCAACACAATGACTAAAAAATTGCAAAGATTATAACACTTAAGTCTGACGCGTCATCTTAGAAGCTTGACGCGTCACTAGCACGGCTAGGTTCCCGGATGGTCTTCTGACGCCGTCCTCTTTAAATCTCAAAATCCGCTCGGTGCGTCAAGAGTTGACCCGAAAAATGTGTCTGAACGCTGTCTCCTTTAACTTAAACCGTGACGACTTGATCACCTTAAAGGGATGACACTTGTCAGATTTCATTGCAAATTACTCTTCTGGCGCTGTCATGGTGTATTTAGTCATATCCACCTTTTTGCCAGGCCGATGACGCCGTCAGAAGCAATCCTGGAGCCGTCTCAATGTGTACTAGTACACAGGCAGCATTAGGAGACTTTGTCGTTTTCTTCACTTAATGCTACCTTAAAAATACTTCCAAAATGCTTCTTTTCCAGATTTCTTCTCAAGGTACATAAAATACAAAAGGAACGATTTAAGGCAATATTTGATCAAATAATACGATTTTAGGGTCTCTATGACCACCTATTCAAGACGGTACACCTTTAGTTGGATAAAGGATATTTTACTGGTGGCGAGTTAAAGATCTTGATTAATTACATGTACAATATGGCATTGCTAAGCCAAGACTAGACTCGACTTAAGCTAAAAACAAAATAACAAAAAAGATAAAATAAACAGAAAATGAAACGGATGGTAGTCCGTATGTTTTTTTCTACTTTTCTTTTTCTAATTTTTTTGTATTTTTCTTGATTTTTTCGATTTTTTTTTTTTTTTTTTTCATACACACTTGCCCTACCATCCAAAATAATACATCAAAGGGGCGTTGCATCCCCTTACACTTGAACTTTTACGTAACTTTACAAATAACTATTCTAATGACTCGAATTAAGATAATCGAAACACTTGGAGTACTTTTTAAAATATTTAGCACATATGGGGGTAATAATGTTGTTCTTCCCCATTACTCCATCACACTAGTACTTTACCCATGAGTCCCAATCGTCCCAAGACAATATGTACAAGGATATGACTTGACTTAGCAACCATGTAATCAATTAGATAATTAACTTGGGGTTTAAACAAATGTTGTCACAATAATGCACTAAAAATGAGTGCATACAAGGTAGGCAAAGGCGATTTGGGTGTACATTTAAGTGGGGTGTAAACTAATTCTTACTTTAAGTAAAATGCTTAAAGTTAGAAACGAAAAGATAGGCTCTGAGGGGTGTACTAGGGGTATCGTGTACTAAAAATGAGTACAACGCAAAGGGTGTGGGAGAATTACTTGACCAATGTAGCCAATGTAATTATAACAAAAACACAGGTGTAAAACAATGGGTTAATCCTAATGCCTCTTATCATGTAGTAAATCTAACTACACGAATGTAGTCTCACTTGTGGCCTCGGAATGGTCCTAACGCAAGTTCTAGAATCTAAGTGCTACCGGTACACATATCATAGCATAAATGCTTTTCCTACCAATTCTAGGGGCGAACCTCACATATTTGGGGGTGGAAAATTTTTTAGTGGTACAGTTTTTGTGCTAGTCATATAACTCCAATCCATGAGACGCTCATTAAGATCAAAGTTTCACTCCTATATGTTGTAAAAAATTTTAAATTTGGCACTAAAATTGCCCTAACAGGTATTTATCATAGTTTTATTACACATCTACCATTAAACAAACAAAAATCAAGCGTAATTGCATTCTCTAAAGTATCGTACTTTACCCCCCCCCCTTACACTTAAGATGAACATTGTCCCCAATGTTCAAATAACAAGATGTAAAAGTAAATAAGGTAAAAGAATGAAATCAAATACTCCCCTGATTCGCTCGGTGGATAAATGGGTAACATGGTTAAATCTTCTTCCAAGAGAATGTAGAAGCTCCAAGACTAATGCATCGCCAAAAGCTTGATTCCACATACATCTCCTTGTCCAAAATAACCTGTTAAACCTGAGAAAACAAACACGAAAACCTGCATAACAACGGCGAGATAAATCTATATAAGGATATAATGCTTGTGGAATGATTATTTTGCAGATTCCTGGAGTTTATAAGTTAGAGATTTAATAAAGCATTTTATGATTCCGGAAGAAAAACAAAACTTTCAAAAATTTCAGAAAATTAAAACCTGATGCCGTCAGGTTGTAAGGCCTGACGCCGTCAGAAATGATCTGACAGAATTCTCATGTTAAGTTTCCGGAAAATTTCTGGAAAAACCTATACCTTACTTCCTGGAATTCCTGCAAAACTTCATTATGACTCGATACAAGCATTTGACTCAAACAAATACTAATATGCATGTTAATTTAATATTGTTATGATTCATGTTCATTTGTTCTAATAAACCGATTTGGATTTCCCTTACACTTATCTTTTTGCAAAATACCTTTATATGTAATTAAGACGAAGTTAAAAACAAGATAAAGCATTTTCACAATTTAGTTTCGAACATGAATCAATAATAATAAAAATTAAACATACATACGGAAGCAAATAAAATCAAACAAACAAATAAATAAAACACACAAAGCAAATAAAGCTTGGGTTGCCTCCCAAGAAGCGCTTGTTTTTGTTCGAGTCACGAGCCTGACTCTACCCTTATTTAACGGAAATAGGGGAGGTTTTCCCTACACTTAGGGTTAAGTGCGGGTGATAGTAGCGATACACACACCAGCTCGGTAGGAGTATGCCACGTGAGGAAAGATTGGTGGATGAATTATATGCTCAAAGGGGTGTGCTCCTTTCATCATAACCTTACCTAGTTCACTTTGGTCAATGGGTGAATTAAAGTTTTCTCCTAAAAAGGGATCATCTTCTAACAACTTCGAGAGACTCTTAATTGGGAACCCATCTTGACCCAATAGACCCGGTTTAAACCCATAATGTTTCTTGTGATCAATCATGAATGGGTGATGTAGACATGTAAGGTCATTTTTCACTCCTATATTGTCTTCCTCACTACAAGGCTTAGAGTCTACTAACTTAATCTTAACATTACCCGGACTACATGGTTTGATGGGTGGATCGGGACCTTTTTCAATTCCTAAATTCACATCTAAGGATGGAAGATTAGGTAACGGTTTTGGCTGAGGCTCCGGTTCATCAAAACTAGGAACTTCCATATAACTAAAAGAAAGGTTATGACTACAAGTATGCAAACCTATATCCTCTAGTTGTGTTTGGTCCAAGGGTTCTACTTCTATTGGGGTTCCTATAGTCTCTTCTACTTCTTCTGGGTAAGTCACGGGTGGTGTGTGTGCCTCGAATGATGGTAGGACTTGTGGGGTACTTTGTAGGTTTGTGTTATTTACCTCATCCTTCCTTGTCTCTATATCAATTATATCCACATCATGTGTTTTAGTAGAATCTAACCCAAACATGTTCCTAAGTATCTCAAATCCTTCTCTAGCCATTTCAAGTTCTAAGTCCGATTCATAAGAATCTTCCCCGATAACATGATTACTATGTTCAATTTGCCTAAAGGATTCATCATGTGTTCCTTGAGATTCAAAGTCATTGATCATAAAACCTAGGTCTTTTTGCTCAATATGCTCATGTTCGGCTAAATCCTCCTCAATTGTTTCCTCAAGTTGTGATGAATACGAACCCATGCACATAATTCATCAAACCTATCAAACTTTATACCCATCTCCTCTTGTATATATCTAAGATCACTTAAAAATTCATTGGAAAACAGGAAGCAAATCTATCCGTGTAAAGTAATTGTTCCTCTATTGTTAATGATCTAAATAGGAATTTCATCCGCCATGGTGACAAATGAAAATGGTTTTACAAACAAAGGGCACAAAGAAAAAGATAGACTAAAGAAATCTAATAAAAAGAAAAATAAAAATCTCACTAGAAAGGAATCTAGTGAGTAGACCTAATAAAATAAAAATTCAACCTAAACAATAACTATTCCCCGGCAGCGGCGCCAAAAACTTGATGCGTGGTTTTGCGACCTTACAACAGGTTTTACCTCTCGAGGGATCTCAAGAGGCTTGCAATCCCCACCAGGCAGTGTACCTGACCGATGTAGTATAGTGAAGTGGCAAGTACCGGGGGATTGATCGTTCTCTAGGGGAATAGTGTCGTTAGGATTGAAAAACTACTCTAATAGGTCTAAGGGTGAGGGAATATTCTTTTTGTATTTTTATATTTTTATGAAAGCAAGTAAAATCTCGGGTTTGATGGAGTGGGCGGAATTAGTTGCTAGTCAACTAACCCAAATAACTACAAATGCAAATAAAATAAAATAACTGAAAATGAAAAGGTGGTGAAACTTATATGGAGAGAAATGTGTTTACTTAGATTTCCTTACTCCCTAACTATCTTTTACCGGTTGATTAGTGTGTATTAATTGCGTGGATGACGGGTGTATTCCTTAATACCAATCGTGGGGTGGCGTACGTACTTCCCCAACTCTATAAGCTCCTACTTCACTCCTATGTCGAGCCGGCTAAGAAGCTCCTAACATGGGATCACTAGAATTCGCTCATGCATTAAATACAACCAAATAAACCTAGTACGCATTGTTCATGTTTCTTAAGACGTTCAAGCAAGTTACCGAATAGGAGGTTAGCCAGTTTTCTTAAGCCTAACATCGATAAACAATCATCCAATACAATTAATAACACACTAATAACCAATAATCAATAGTTAGGTTTCATTAGATCTAAGCAAACACAAGATAAATCTAGCCTAGCATGTTAATTAAAAGACAAGAACAAGATATAATCAAACAACACATAGACATATTGAATGATTAATTGATTACTTATCTTCAATTAAACATGGGAGATCCAAGGGTATAAAACCCTTAAAAATGGCAGAAAATTCGTCTTAGGGTTTCTCCTCACAAAGTTGCACACTAATGACTAAAAATTGCAAAACTATATATAGAGTTTAGGGTCTGACGGCGTCATGTTATAGAGCTTGACGCCGTCACCTCGCCACGGCTAGGGTTCCCGGATGGTCTTCCTGACGCCGTCCCTCTTTAATCCTCCAAAATCCGCTCTGGCACGTCAAGGGTTGACGCCGTCAGAATTGTGCTTGACGCCGTCTCTCTTTAACTTAAACCGTGACGACCTTGATCACCTTAAAGGGTGACACCGTCAGATTTCCATTGCAAAACTTTCTGGCGCGTCATGTGTATTTGTCATATCCACCTCTTTTGCCAGGCCGTGACGCCGTCAGGAGCAATCCTTGACGCCGTCATGTGTACTTTTCCAGCAGCTTAGGAGACTTTGTCGTTTTCTTCACTTTTATGCTCCAAAAACGTCCAAAATGCTTCCTTTTCCAGATTTCTTCTCCAAAGTACCTAAAATGACAAAAGGAACGATTTAGGGCAATATTTGATCAAATAAATACGATTTAGGGCTTAAATTGTTGGGAATTAAATATTCAAGATGATTAATATCGGATTCTACTCTAAGTATAATTCTGCTGATAGTGCAAAACGGTTTCTGCTGATGATGTTGATTCTGCTGATAGAGCATTTCACTCTGCTGATAGGCTTAACAACTCTGCTGATGATTCTGCTGATAGCGATAGATTGTTCCTGCTGATAATGAACAACTCTGCTGATGGAAGGATAAGATCGAAAAGATATTTATTGTATTTTGGTCAACAATATACGGTAGATAATATCTTTCTCCATGTGCTTAGTTAACAAGTTGTATACATAGATACATGTTGTATCTGATGTACTGACACCCAATAGGATAAGTTAACCAAGTAAGTCGGTCAAGACTTTAAGCAATTTGTAAAGATCTTTTGACTATAAAAGAGATCTTAGACTAGTGATATTAAGTGTGTGTGAAAAATAAAGAAGTATTAAGAGTTAGTCCATGCATACGTTAGAACATGCATAACTGTTAGAACAAACACAAATATATCACAAGTGATAGAAACAAAGGATTCAAGGTTGTAACCCTAGTGATATTTCAAGGTCACTCGTATTATTATCTTTAATAATATTGAATCGTTTGGTGATAATCTTTATGTGTTCATTGCTAACTAACAAACATAACAATTCCATTTCCATAACATACACAACCTTCTAAGTTTGGTTGAGTGAATTCCGCGCACTTAATCATTTTAACACAACATATCATACACACAAAGTTAGAAGGTTTAACCACCTTAATCGTGTGTCAAGTCATCCTAGCAAGTGGTATCAGAGCTAGAGTTGATATTGTTGTTTTTAGAAGAAACAAGAAATGGATGTTCAAGATGTTCAAACAAATGTTGCTGCAAAGTTGCCCATGATCAAACCCAATGAGTTTGAGTTATGGAGGATGAGAGTTGAGCAATATTTCATGGTTCAAGATTATGCTCTTTGGGACATAATTCAGTATGGTGATTCCTTCACTTTAGGCTATTCAGATGTTCTTGTTGAAGGGAAGACAGTAAGAAAAAGGAATACTGGACCAGTCTCCAATGATGAAAAGATACAAAAGAGAAATGATCAGAAAGCACGAAACTTGTTGCTTATGACCATTCCTGGTGAGCAAATGCTATCTTTTAACAAATATCTTGATGCAAAAACTCTTTTTGAAGAGATTTGTGCATGGTTTGGTGGTAATGAAACTACCAAAAAGACACAGAAGACTTTACTAAAGCACCAATTTGAAAACTTTACTGCTTTTAGTAATGAGTCTCTTGACAAACTATTTTCAAGACTACACAAGCTTGTTAGTCAGTTAGCTGTGTTGGGTGTTGAGACTGAGAGGGAAGATCTCAACATGAAGTTCTTGAAAAGTCTACCTAGTGAATTCCATACTCATGTTATTGTCTGGATGAACAAGCCAGAAATTGAAACAATGAAGCTCAATGATTTGTTCAACAACTTCAAAATTGTTGAACAAAGTCTAAAGAGAGGTGGAAATTATGGTACTAGTTCTGGGAATGTTGCACTCCTATCAGTTCCTAGTGTTAGTCATACAGAAGAGGTAGATGAAGTTGAAAGTGTTTCTAATGTTACATATGGTGGTCCTTCTACTAGTGTACAAAAGGATATTGCTGGACTTAGTGATCCAACATTTTATGCCTTTATAACCAGTCAAGCTAGTGGTTCTCCTTTAAATCATGAAGACCTTGAGCAGGTTGATGGTGATGATTTGGAAGAGATGGATATTAAGTGGCAAGTTGCTTTACTTAGCATGAGGGCTAAGAAGTTTTGGCAGAAAACTGGAAAGCAAATTACCATAAATGGTAATGATACTGCTGGGTTCGATAAGAAGAAAGTAGAATGTTTTAACTGTCATAGGTTGGGACATTTTGCTAAAGAATGTAGAAGCCCAAGGAAGCAGGATAATAGGAACACTTGGTATAAACAAGAGAGGAATAAGGAAGTACTGGTGGAAGAGCCGAAGGCTATGCTGGCTATTGATGGTATTGGATATGATTGGAGCTCTATGGCTACTGAAGAAGATGCACCATCAAATGCTGCTCTTATGGCCACTGAATTTGCTCTAATGGCTTCTTCTGATTCAGAGGTAGATACTATTCCTACTTGTACTAATTCATGTCCTAATCTTAAAAATTATGAAGACATTAAAAAGAGATTTGATGCTTTTAGAGAAGAGTTAATTGATGCCCTTCATAATTTAGCTAATCACAAGAGGTGTGTAGGAGTTCTAGAAAAACAGATTCTTCATTATAAAAAGAATGAATCTACGTTTACTGATGACTTAAATGCTTTAAAAAGAGGAATAGCATTTAGAGATGAACTACTTAATGATCAAAGTAGACAGTTATCTAAAGTCAAAACTGAAAAGGAAAATGTTAAGGTAACTATAGATACTCTAGCACATGCCTCGGAAGGAATGAATAAGATTTGGGAAGCTCAGGTAATTGATAAAGCTAATTCAGGTGTAGGTTACAAAACTGTTCCTCCACCATATAGAGGTATTCCTTCTCCTCCAGGTGTTGACCTAGCACATACAGGCTTAGCTGAGTTCCAAGAACCAATCATGGAATATGGTTCTAAGACTAGTAAGAGTCTTAAGGTAGCAAAGATAAGTAAAAGTTTAGATAAAACTTTACATTATCAGGACAAGGTGTCCTTTGCTAAGAAAGGAGATGCTATAGTTGTTGAAAATTGTACAACTGATAGTGATGATGAAGAACAACAGGTTATGTCTAAACCTGAAGTGGTTAAGAAAGTAGGAACAAGTGTTCCTAAGGTAGTCAAACACAATACTGATAGGCCTCATACAAACATTAAGCATGTTAGGCAACCAGTTAGATATTGTGAGCAATACAGAACCACCAACAAGCCCAGAGGTAACCAAAGGAATTGGAACAACCTCAAGTCTAACCAATTAGGTGATGACTTTGCTTTTTATAATAAAGCTTGTTATACATGTGGTAGTTTTGACCATCTTGCAGCTTTCTGCAACCAATGGGTATCTGGGTATGAAAACCATAGAGTGAATCTCAAAAGGCAAACACCTAAATTTCACTTTCACTCTAGTTCTAAGAAATCAAACCCCAGAGTAGTCAAAAGCAAGTCTATCTCAAAATCTGATTCTGCTGATAGACCAAATGATCCTGCTGATAGCAAATTTTATTCTGCTGCTCGACCATTTATGACTATTAACCCAAAATCAACAGCTAAGGGTGCAAAAACTTTTTTCAAACATGCACCTACAACTGTTCTAAGTCTCATTCAATCAAAATCAGTGGTCCATAAACAAATTTGGAAACCAAAGGGTAGAACTACAAAGTTAGCAGATTCTGCTGATAAGTGTGTGGTTCACTCTGCTGATAAGGGAAAAAGGGCAAATGCTGTTAAGGCCTCAGCATGTTGGATTCATAAATCCAATGTTGCATCAACTATTCTTAAAAGATTCAATTACATTGATGCAAGAGGCAGATCCAAGTCAGTAATGGCTTGGATCCCCAAAAGAAACTAACACTCTTATTCATGTGCAGGGACATTCAAATGATCAGGAAGAGGATCAAGGATACTCAGATAGTGGATGTTCTAGGCACATGACAGGCAACATGTCTTATCTCTCAGATTTTGAAGCTTTCAATGGAGGATATGTTACCTTTGGAGGGGGTGTTCGTGGCAAAATTTCTGGTAAAGGTACAATCAAAACCGGAAATTTAGATTTTGAAGATGTGTACTATGTAAAAGAGCTAAATTATAATCTTTTTAGTGTTTCACAAATGTGTGACAAAAAGAATAATGTTCTTTTCTGTGAGACTGAATGTCTTGTACTTTCTCCTGATTTTAAGATGCCTGATGAAAGTCAAGTACTTCTTAGAATTCCTAGAAAGGGCAATATGTACAGTGTAGACATGAAGAATATTATTCCTAAAAAGAATTTAACTTGTCTTGTTGCAAAGGCCACATTGGAAGAATCAATGAAATGGCATAGAAGGCTTGGTCATATTAACTTCAAAACCATAAATAAAATTGTTAAGAATGGTTTGGTAAGAGGTTTACCTCACAAAAGATTTGAAAATGATCAAACATGCATTGCTTGTCTAAAAGGCAAACAACACAAAGCCACTTGTAAGCCCAAGATTTTTAACTCTATCAATCAGTCTTTGTTTATGCTTCATATGGACTTATTTGGACCTGTTTCAGTGATGAGCATAATGCATAAGAGATATTGTCTAGTTATTACTGATGACTATAGTAGATTTACATGGGTTTTCTTTTTAGCCACTAAGGATGAAACATCAAGCATCCTTAAGGACTTCATTACTCAGATAGAAAACCAAGTAAGCAAGAAAGTGAAAGTCATTAGAAGTGATAATGGGACAGAGTTTAAGAATAGAGTTATGGATGATTTCTGCAAAGAAAAAGGTATTAAGAGAGAATTTAGTGTTGCTAGAACACCACAACAGAATGGTGTAGCTGAAAGAAAGAATAGAACACTAATTGAAGCTGCTAGAACAATGTTAGTTGATTCTAAGCTACCAATAAACTTTTGGGCAGAGGCAGTCAACACTGCTTGTTATGTTCAAAATAGAGTTTTAGTTGTGCAGCCTCACAATAAGACATCATATGAACTTTTTAATGGTAGAACTCCTGCAATAGGATTTCTTAGACCTTTTGGATGTCATGTGACAATTCTCAATACCTTAGACCATTTAGGAAAATTCGATGGTAAGGCAGATGAAGGTTTCTTTGTTGGTTATTCTCTTAATAGCAAAGCTTTTAGAGTTTACAACACAAGAAAAGAAATAGTAGAAGAAAATCTACATGTGGAGTTTTTAGAAAACAAATCCAATGTAGAAGGTCAAGGACCAAAATGGCTATTTGATCTGGAATATCTAACAAATTCAATGAATTATGTGCCTTTTGTTGCAGAAACTAATGATTTTGCTGGTTCAAATACAACAAATGAGGCTGAGTTAGAGAAAGATCAAGATTATGTGATAATGCCAATATGGTCAAGTAAAATTGTGGAATCAACTTCGACAACTGATGAACCTTCTTCTAGCAAAGCTAAAGAAAGTGTTGAAGATGAAAGTAAAGAGTATGGAACTCAGGAACAACAAAGTGTTTCTGCTGGTAGTATTTCTGTTGCTGCTGGTAGTGTATCTGTTTCTGCTGATGACTCTGCTGATAAGCTTACTGATTCTGCTGTTTGGCCAAATGACTCTGCTGCTGGCCCTTCAGAAACAAAAGAGGCAGAATTCTCAGATAATGAGGTAGATTACAACAATCTTCCATCAAATTATCAAGTTCCTACTACACCACAATCAAGAATTCACAAAGTTCATTCCCTGGATCATGTGATTGGAGATATACAGTCAGGTGTGAAGACAAGACAACAATTGAAGTCTTCAGACCAACAAGGGCTTCTTGATGCCCTTTATGCTTCAAAACAACATGAGCTTTTAAACTCTTGTTTGTTTGTATGTTTTCTCTCACAAGCTGAACCAAAGAATATTCTTACAGCCCTAGATGATTCAAGCTGGTTAGAGGCTATGCAAGAAGAGCTTCTTCAGTTCAAGATTCAAAAGGTTTGGGTGCTAGTTGATTTACCTACAGGTGTGAAGGTAATTGGCACTAGATGGGTTTTTAAGAACAAAAGGGATGAAAGAGGAATTGTGATCAAGAATAAGGCTAGATTAGTAGCACAAGGGTACACACAAGAAGAAGGGATAGATTATGATGAAGTTTATGCTCCAGTAGCAAGGATTGAGGCAATTAGGCTGTTTCTAGCTTATGCTTCATTTTTAGGCTTCACAGTCTACCAAATGGATGTCAAGAGTGCATTTTTATATGGTGAAATTGGAGAAGAGGTATATGTTTCACAACCTCCTGGCTTCATTGATCCATTACATCCAAACAAAGTGTACAGAGTAGTGAAAGCTCTCTATGGCCTTCATCAGGCACCAAGAGCTTGGTATGCAACACTAGCTTCCTACTTATTAGAAAATGGATTTCAAAGAGGAAAGATTGATCAGACACTTTTCATCAAACAGCACAAGAAGGATCTTCTGTTAGTGCAGGTGTATGTGGATGACATTATCTTTGGATCTACTAGGAAAGATATGTGTTTAGAATTTGAGAAGCTTATGAAAGATAAGTTTCAGATGAGTTCTATGGGAGAACTTACATTCTTTTTGGGTTTGCAAGTTAAGCAATCATCTGAAGGCATATTTATTAGTCAAGACAAATATGTTGCAGAGATACTTAGAAAATTTCAATTTGCTGATTCAAAAATAGCAAGCACACCAATGGATTCTGAGAAGCACCTTCTGAAAGATGAAGATGGAGAGAATGTAGATGTACACAATTACATATCTATGATAGGCTCTTTGATGTATCTTACATCATCTAGACCTGATATCATGTTTCCTGTTTGTGTTTGTGCAAGATTTCAAGTTACTCCAAAGGTTTCTCATTTAACTGCAGTCAAGAGAATTTTTAGATATCTCAAGGGTCAACCAAGGTTGGGTCTATGGTATTCAAAGGAATCTCCTTTTGACTTGGTAGCATATTCGGATAGTGATTATGCTGGTGCTAGCTTGGACAGAAAGTCAACAACTGGAGGATGTCAATTCCTTGGGTGTAGACTTGTCTCATGGCAGTGTAAGAAGCAAACAAGTGTGGCAAATTCAACAACTGAAGCTGAATACATAGCTGCTGCAAGTTGCTCTAGTCAAGTTCTATGGCTTCAAAACCAACTCCTTGATTATGGGTACAATTTCTTAAACACTGTTATTCATATTGATAATAGTAGTACAATTTGTATTATTAAAAATCCAGTGCAACATTCTAAAACAAAACACATTGAAATTAGACATCACTTTATAAGAGACTGCAATGAGAAAAGATTAATTCAAGTTCTTAAAATTGCTTCAGAACATAATTTTGCAGATCTGCTAACAAAAGCTTTTGATGTTTCAAGGTTTCAGTACTTGGTAGCAAGTATTGGAATGCTTAATCTTTAAATTTTTCAAATAATGTGTTTATGTAAATAAATTTTTGTTGTTGCTACTGATTCATAAGGTACTGCTAATATATCATAAGGTACTGCTAAAGCACACAAGGTGCTGCTAGTACAAAATTAAAATTGTGTTATTCATATAGTTGGTTTTATGATTATACTAATGCAAGACAAGTACTTTGTACATTGTTCTTTTGGTTTTAGTCTAACAATTTCAGGTATGAATATATAAACACAAAGGATGTTTCAAGTGAAATGGAAACAGCAGGATTGAGATATTAGCTGCTGACCATAATAGGTTTATGATGGACTGAGTTTGGGACTTTAAAGCTCCTTAAAACTTCTTTCTTGAAATTTAGTTATGATATTTCACATTGAATTGATGACTTAGTTGATCAGATAGTAACTGATACAACTCACTTTCTATCATTTTATACTTTTAAGTATAATGTGCAAGTCTGAGGACATCTGATAGAAAGAACAGCGAGCAAAAGTGAATCTAACACTTGTGTTAGAGGTAACAAATGCCACGAGCTGGAAACCCTGTCAAGAAAATCTTTTGAATAGATTTATCTTTACACAGGCAGTTATTTATAACTGAAAAATATTGGTTCTCACACAACCAGAGGTTGCTTTAAACCGAAATTATGATTGAGTGTCTGTTATACACTTAGTTCTTTCAAAATGGTTGGAAGCAGTATGATTTTTCAATTCTAAAATCATGAACATACTGCTAAGGCAAAAGTTTCTTAAAAAGGATTTTTCAAGGGACTCACAAAAACCATCCATTGATGGACCAAGAGTCAAATGTCCAATGAATCACCTCTCATAGGAGTTAACACACCTAGAAGTGATGAGGGCAGTAACTTAAACTCTTAAGGAATTGATGGCTTCATGTACAATATTGTCTGACAACAAGTTCACATTGATAGATCAGTCAAAGGTACATAGTGAGATCTTCCAAACAAGGGGAGGATGAAACAAAAGTTATTTGCTTCAGGGGAGGTAACAATCTCAGGGGAGGAAATAATGGCCCAGAAAAGGAAGATAATACAATATATGGAAGGAGAAGACAAGAGCATACAAGATGATGAGGAGGTTGAAAAAGACAAGAACATTCCAAAGGAGAAAGTTCTATCTAGATCAAACGAAGAAAGGTTTCAATTTCACTTCAAAGACATGCTGGTTAGATGATTTCACTTGTTGAAACAAGCATCCAAGATACATAGCATCATTGCCTCTTATAATTCCTCCATCCAAGGAAATTGCACCATCTTTTAGTCCAAGATAGGTTCAATATGTTTTAATATTGCTAAAGTCAAAGAAGAGCAAAGTAGATGAATTACTGAGAAGATTTTCAATCTTGAAGAACATAAGTGTTTGAAAGATCTTCAATCCAAGATTTAATTCAGAAACATGTTTGAAAGGATTCACATGTTTAGGGGAGGATTGTTGGGAATTAAATATTCAAGATGATTAATATCGGATTCTACTCTAAGTATAATTCTGCTGATAGTGCAAAACGGTTTCTGCTGATGATGTTGATTCTGCTGATAGAGCATTTCACTCTGCTGATAGGCTTAACAACTCTGCTGATGATTTTGCTGATAGCGATAGATTGTTCCTGCTGATAATGAACAACTCTGCTGATGGAAGGATAAGATCGAAAAGATATTTATTGTATTTTGGTCAACAATATACGGTAGATAATATCTTTCTCCATGTGCTTAGTTAACAAGTTGTATACATAGATACATGTTGTATCTGATGTACTGACACCCAATAGGATAAGTTAACCAAGTAAGTCGGTCAAGACTTTAAGCAATTTGTAAAGATCTTTTGACTATAAAAGAGATCTTAGACTAGTGATATTAAGTGTGTGTGAAAAATAAAGAAGTATTAAGAGTTAGTCCATGCATACGTTAGAACATGCATAACTGTTAGAACAAACACAAATATATCACAAGTGATAGAAACAAAGGATTCAAGGTTGTAACCCTAGTGATATTTCAAGGTCACTCGTATTATTATCTTTAATAATATTGAATCGTTTGGTGATAATCTTTATGTGTTCATTGCTAACTAACAAACATAACAATTCCATTTCCATAACATACACAACCTTCTAAGTTTGGTTGAGTGAATTCCGCGCACTTAATCATTTTAACACAACATATCATACACACAAAGTTAGAAGGTTTAACCACCTTAATCGTGTGTCAAGTCATCCTAGCAAGTGGTATCAGAGCTAGAGTTGATATTGTTGTTTTTAGAAGAAACAAGAAATGGATGTTCAAGATGTTCAAACAAATGTTGCTGCAAAGTTGCCCATGATCAAACCCAATGAGTTTGAGTTATGGAGGATGAGAGTTGAGCAATATTTCATGGTTCAAGATTATGCTCTTTGGGACATAATTCAGTATGGTGATTCCTTCACTTTAGGCTATTCAGATGTTCTTGTTGAAGGGAAGACAGTAAGAAAAAGGAATACTGGACCAGTCTCCAATGATGAAAAGATACAAAAGAGAAATGATCAGAAAGCACGAAACTTGTTGCTTATGACCATTCCTGGTGAGCAAATGCTATCTTTTAACAAATATCTTGATGCAAAAACTCTTTTTGAAGAGATTTGTGCATGGTTTGGTGGTAATGAAACTACCAAAAAGACACAGAAGACTTTACTAAAGCACCAATTTGAAAACTTTACTGCTTTTAGTAATGAGTCTCTTGACAAACTATTTTCAAGACTACACAAGCTTGTTAGTCAGTTAGCTGTGTTGGGTGTTGAGACTGAGAGGGAAGATCTCAACATGAAGTTCTTGAAAAGTCTACCTAGTGAATTCCATACTCATGTTATTGTCTGGATGAACAAGCCAGAAATTGAAACAATGAAGCTCAATGATTTGTTCAACAACTTCAAAATTGTTGAACAAAGTCTAAAGAGAGGTGGAAATTATGGTACTAGTTATGGGAATGTTGCACTCCTATCAGTTCCTAGTGTTAGTCATACAGAAGAGGTAGATGAAGTTGAAAGTGTTTCTAATGTTACTTATGGTGGTCCTTCTACTAGTGTACAAAAGGATATTGCTGGACTTAGTGATCCAACATTTTATGCCTTTATAACCAGTCAAGCTAGTGGTTCTCCTTTAAATCATGAAGACCTTGAGCAGGTTGATGGTGATGATTTGGAAGAGATGGATATTAAGTGGCAAGTTGCTTTACTTAGCATGAGGGCTAAGAAGTTTTGGCAGAAAACTGGAAAGCAAATTACCATAAATGGTAATGATACTGCTGGGTTCGATAAGAAGAAAGTAGAATGTTTTAACTGTCATAGGTTGGGACATTTTGCTAAAGAATGTAGAAGCCCAAGGAAGCAGGATAATAGGAACACTTGGTATAAACAAGAGAGGAATAAGGAAGTACTGGTGGAAGAGCCGAAGGCTATGCTGGCTATTGATGGTATTGGATATGATTGGAGCTCTATGGCTACTGAAGAAGATGCACCACCAAATGCTGCTCTTATGGTCACTGAATTTGCTCTAATGGCTTCTTCTGATTCAGAGGTAGATACTATTCCTACTTGTACTAATTCATGTCCTAATCTTAAAAATTATGAAGACATTAAAAAGAGATTTGATGCTTTTAGAGAAGAGTTAATTGATGCCCTTCATAATTTAGCTAATCACAAGAGGTGTGTAGGAGTTCTAGAAAAACAGATTCTTCATTATAAAAAGAATGAATCTACGTTTACTGATGACTTAAATGCTTTAAAAAGAGGAATAGCATTTAGAGATGAACTACTTAATGATCAAAGTAGACAGTTATCTAAAGTCAAAACTGAAAAGGAAAATGTTAAGGTAACTATAGATACTCTAGCACATGCCTCGGAAGGAATGAATAAGATTTGGGAAGCTCAGGTAATTGATAAAGCTAATTCAGGTGTAGGTTACAAAACTGTTCCTCCACCATATAGAGGTGTTCCTTCTCCTCCAGGTGTTGACCTAGCACATACAGGCTTAGCTGAGTTCCAAGAACCAATCATGGAATATGGTTCTAAGACTAGTAAGAGTCTTAAGGTAGCAAAGATAAGTAAAAGTTTAGATAAAACTTTACATTATCAGGACAAGGTGTCCTTTGCTAAGAAAGGAGATGCTATAGTTGTTGAAAATTGTACAACTGATAGTGATGATGAAGAACAACAGGTTATGTCTAAACCTGAAGTGGTTAAGAAAGTAGGAACAAGTGTTCCTAAGGTAGTCAAACACAATACTGATAGGCCTCATACAAACATTAAGCATGTTAGGCAACCAGTTAGATATTGTGAGCAATACAGAACGACCAACAAGCCCAGAGGTAACCAAAGGAATTGGAACAACCTCAAGTCTAACCAATTAGGTGATGACTTTGCTTTTTATAATAAAGCTTGTTATACATGTGGTAGTTTTGACCATCTTGCAGCTTTCTGCAACCAATGGGTATCTGGGTATGAAAACCATAGAGTGAATCTCAAAAGGCAAACACCTAAATTTCACTTTCACTCTAGTTCTAAGAAATCAAACCCCAGAGTAGTCAAAAGCAAGTCTATCTCAAAATCTGATTCTGCTGATAGACCAAATGATCCTGCTGATAGCAAATTTTATTCTGCTGCTCGACCATTTATGACTATTAACCCAAAATCAACAGCTAAGGGTGCAAAACCTTTTATCAAACATGCACCTACAACTGTTCTAAGTCCCATTCAATCAAAATCAGTGGTCCATAAACAAATTTGGAAACCAAAGGGTAGAACTACAAAGTTAGCAGATTCTGCTGATAAGTGTGTGGTTCACTCTGCTGATAAGGGAAAAAGGGCAAATGCTGTTAAGGCCTCAGCATGTTGGATTCATAAATCCAATGTTGCATCAACTATTCTTAAAAGATTCAATTACATTGATGCAAGAGGCAGATCCAAGTCAGTATTGGCTTGGATCCCCAAAAGAAACTAACACTCTTATTCGTGTGCAGGGACATTCAAATGATCAGGAAGAGGATCAAGGATACTCAGATAGTGGATGTTCAAGGCACATGACAGGCAACATGTCTTATCTCTCAGATTTTGAAGCTTTAAATGGAGGATATGTTACCTTTGGAGGGGGTGTTCGTGGCAAAATTTCTGGTAAAGGTACAATCAAAACCGGAAATTTAGATTTTGAAGATGTGTACTATGTAAAAGAGCTAAATTATAATCTTTTTAGTGTTTCACAAATGTGTGACAAAAAGAATAATGTTCTTTTCTGTGAGACTGAATGTCTTGTACTTTCTCCTGATTTTAAGATGCCTGATGAAAGTCAAGTACTTCTTAGAATTCCTAGAAAGGGCAATATGTACAGTGTAGACATGAAGAATATTATTCCTAAAAAGAATTTAACTTGTCTTGTTGCAAAGGCCACATTGGATGAATCAATGAAATGGCATAGAAGGCTTGGTCATATTAACTTCAAAACCATAAATAAAATTGTTAAGAATGGTTTGGTAAGAGGTTTACCTCACAAAAGATTTGAAAATGATCAAACATGCATTGCTTGTCTAAAAGGCAAACAACACAAAGCCACTTGTAAGCCCAAGATTTTTAACTCTATCAATCAGTCTTTGTTTATGCTACATATGGACTTATTTGGACCTGTTTCAGTGATGAGCATAATGCATAAGAGATATTGTCTAGTTATTACTGATGACTATAGTAGATTTACATGGGTTTTCTTTTTAGCCACTAAGGATGAAACATCAAGCATCCTTAAGGACTTCATTACTCAGATAGAAAACCAAGTAAGCAAGAAAGTGAAAGTCATTAGAAGTGATAATGGGACAGAGTTTAAGAATAGAGTTATGGATGATTTCTGCAAAGAAAAAGGTATTAAGAGAGAATTTAGTGTTGCTAGAACACCACAACAGAATGGTGTAGCTGAAAGAAAGAATAGAACACTAATTGAAGCTGCTAGAACAATGTTAGTTGATTCTAAGCTACCAATAAACTTTTGGGCAGAGGCAGTCAACACTGCTTGTTATGTTCAAAATAGAGTTTTAGTTGTGCAGCCTCACAATAAGACATCATATGAACTTTTTAATGGTAGAACTCCTGCAATAGGATTTCTTAGACCTTTTGGATGTCATGTGACAATTCTCAATACCTTAGACCATTTAGGAAAATTCGATGGTAAGGCAGATGAAGGTTTCTTTGTTGGTTATTCTCTTAATAGCAAAGCTTTTAGAGTTTACAACACAAGAAAAGAAATAGTAGAAGAAAATCTACATGTGGAGTTTTTAGAAAACAAATCCAATGTAGAAGGTCAAGGACCAAAATGGCTATTTGATCCGGTATCTTACTATGATGTCTCGTCTAGTGATGATGAATGAGGAATCATTAACACATACCAAACAATGTGGGTGCGCTCAAGTCAATAGAACTATTCTCATCTTCTTAGAATAGGATCTTCTATGTTATATTAGGATTTATCTATGGTAAATTATATTAAGGCTTAATACTCCTAACCATCTTGTATGCTTAACTTTTGTTCTATCACCTTGCATGATTTTAAATTATGTGATTCTTGGATGATAGCTTATTTTTTCCTTTTTTAATGTACGTGTATAGCATATTTTAGATAGTTGCATGTTAATCTTTAATTGCTATGAGTAGCTAAATATGGGATATAATTGGCAAATTAATCTTTAGTGGTTTAAGGCACTAACAATTTCTACAAATAGTCCCCCTAGAAAACTCCCTTTTAGCTACCCAGAACTAGGCAGCACAGGAAAATTCGTGACTCCCGGATCACGGTACCGTTAAATTTAATGGTACCGTGTGGTATTTAGTAGTACCGTGCCCTTGTTTGACGAATTTTCACTGTTTCCTCTAGATCCCTGCATCCCTAACCTTAAACCTGCAATATTTTGCAAACTCTCATGCACCTTAAGATTCCCTCACTATACCATACGACACTTCCACCAACTTTAATTCAAATCCCACAACTCTTTCCTATTTAAAGCATCTTTTGCATCTCATCTTCAACCTCCCATTACTCATTCACCATGTCTTCCACACAAGGATCAACAACCCATATCTCCAAGAAACCTAGGATCACCGTTGGACCACCATCCAAACATCTCCTTGTTGATCTTACCAAAGATGATGAAGTCACAACACCACCTTTCCAAAGCACTCCTAACTCACCATCTCCACCAAATGCTCCTTCCAAAACATCATCTACTAGAACAATATCTTCATCATCTCCCTCTTTCAACACCATGCCATCATCCATGGATTACACACTCTCACCTATCACCCCATTGGATTATGCCATGCCAACCCCATCACCAATATACTCACCACCACCTCCATCTCCAATCATGGGCCAACCTATCCAACCTCATCCGGTTGATATACATAGTGAAAAGTGCCTATGTTGTCTTCACAACCGAAACCTCATCTTCTCTTTGAGAGATGAGCTACACTTCATGTTCTCCTATGTTGAACATCTCTTGACACCACCACAACCTCCAATATTGTCACCCTCTCCACCTCCCAATAGCCCACTTAACTAAACATATTGATGTTTAGTTTTCAAAAATAAATGGTTAGGATCCCTTTTGGACTAGAAGCAAATCTTAGGGCCTCTCAAGTCACTAAAGATTTATGTGTGCTTCTTTTAGTTTATCTTCATGTTTGGGCTTATTATATGGTTGTTTTATCTTTATAGTTTTTGGCTACTTAGCCCTTTTCTTAGTTTATGGTTGGATATTTGTCTTGGTTGCTACATGTTAGATATTGTATATGTGTCATCTAACCTTGTTTTGTAGCAAGTACCGTTGCTCGATTCCTTGGTGTTCTCCAAACGAGGGGGGGTATACATCAAGGGGGAGCCTTTGCGATCTTTTTTGCTTTGACAAAAAGGGGGGGGAAATGAGATATAAACTCATGCTAAAAACTTGTTAAAATTAATCTTTCACTTAAAATGAGTTTATGTTTTGTCATCATCAAAAAATGGGAGATTGTTGATGCAAATAATGTTCTAAAAACGTTATTTATATCTTTTGATAACTTCACGTTTTGATGATAACAAAATGTGAAAACACTTTACGTCAAAATTAATGTAAGCAAGTTTTTAGTCGAAATATCCCGTTTCTACGTAAATCACTCTAGGTAAGAACAAACAAATTTACAACTTGACAAATGATCAAAGAAGTGTATTTGTGTTATGTGACAAAACATTTTTTTCAAAAATACATTTTACAAATTATTTTTGAATTATAAAGAAATGTTTTATTGGAAAAATAAGTTTAAAAATCATAACAGCTATTTTTCCCCCCAAGTCAGCTCCAAACTTCCCCAAATAAACTTTCACCACTAAAAACAAAAAAATGGAGCGTCTTTGTCTGGCACGGTACCACTAAATTTAGTGGTACCGTGTGGTATTTAGCGGTACCGTCCCACTATAACGGGCAAATTTTTTCTGCCTATAAATACCAGTCTAATTCACAGTTTTTGGGCATCCTTTTTCACACACAACTTTCTGAGTTTAAAACTCTTATAACATTTACTTTCCTTTGATCATTTAGTTAGTTTTCTTCTGTTTAAAGAGTGATCCTATCATCCAACCAAGTGATCACCTTCATTCCTCTACTAGTTCAAGAGAAGAACACAAAGTATCAAGAAGATACAAGGTGTTGTAGTCATAGTTTAGTGCACTTGTAACATTTGTTACATACTTGTTGTATTCTAGCATACACCAAGTTGATTTATCTTTTGTGTAGTTTGTGAGTGTGGATCATTGTGATCTTGTTGAGATCTTGGAGATCTCTTGTAGCTTGTGTGCTTGTGTATTGATCAAGTGGATCAAGGGTAGATCGTGTGAAGTGTGTTGATTGTGTGATTTAGTACGGATCGTGTGGATCGTGGTAGATTGGTACTAGCTAAGATTAGTACTCAACATTTAGCTTAGTGTCGGAAATTGTGATAAGCGACGTTGTACGGTTTTCTCCGCCTGAAGGGAGCTTTGTTGACATAGTGCTTAGAACTCTCGAGTTGGGTACTCGGGGAGTGGAGTAGGGCGAAGAAGAGCTTCGTGACCGAACCACTATAAATCTCGTTGTCTCGGTTTGATATTTCCATCTCATTTCTTTATACTTATTGTTTATATTAGATAGTATAGCTTAGTGTTCATATTGGTGTTGATTGATTTCACAAAAGAATTGAATCAAAGTTTTTCACAAACAAACTTTTATAACTAACGAAAAACCGGTAAAACTATTCAACCCCCCCCCCTTCTAGTTTTCCACAACTTATAATAATTTTAGCATAATTTGTCAACAAAAAAGGGGAAATTTACACTTAGAAAATCGGGATTATTTGATGTTATAAAAAACAAACGGTTGAAATGCCCGAGGAAGTATCTTCTAATTGCAGATAGAGGCAAGGGAAGAAAATGTATTTCAAGAGGTCTTCTACAAGATAAACTATGAAAGAAAGATCAACAAAAGATAAAACATTCAATTGATTGCAGATATGTTTAATACCTCATCTACTTGAGAACCGTTGAAACCAAAAGACTTTGACCGTAACATCGCCAGAGACTTATTCAAAAAGGTCAGAGCTGCACCAAGTATTCCCACTACTCACCCAATCCTTGCAGGTTACAATTTTCCAGAACCCAAAGACTATGCCAACGTTGATCTGATGTACCTCACGAACGGTTATGACAAATACAAACCATCTACAAAGAGAAGTGAACTGTTTGAGGAATTTCCAGAAAGATTTCTTGAAGAAGGTACATTATCAAAGAAGTATTTCAAAGTTCAGTTGAAAATAGAGTTGTACAACGTAGATGCACGTTTTGGAATTACAGAGATAGATGAGCGAACAAGAAGCTTCTTTAGGGTAAGAAAAAGAAAGGCTAAAGAACGTCATCTAGTTTATTTTACTCACAAAATCATGGAATACTTAAGCGTCAAATCGGAGTACTTATTCGGGTATGGATTCGTTGAACTCCATGTTATCAGAGATGACGATGAACACTATTGGTTTTCTAAAGCTGATTATGGCAACCATTATCCTCGTGACATTAAAGACATGTATCACTGCAAAATCAGACACAACCTCAAGGCCGATACTGATCAATATGTGATTGAATCAATTAAGATATTTATGAGGTCGAGTATAATCGTGGTGCATGTCAAAGACTTCCAGATGGGGATAGAAAGCTATCTGAAGAGGATCAACTTGACTCCTCTTATGTTAGTTTATCCAGGTACTCAGAGGGAAAGAAATGGTCTTGGTTTGAGAAACCAATTCTTGGACTCTGCTTAGTATATTTTATCGATACAAGAGAGAAGAGGCTGTTCAGGGCAAGTAAAGTAGCTAAGTTCAGTATGCGGACGTTGACATGGATTGAATAAAAGCTGGTAGATATGTTGGATCAGGTGTACTACAAGCAGCTAGAGATGGATATTGAGCACCGAGTGTTGATAAGTAGAGTTATGCAAATGATCAAGGAAAAACTGGAACTTCAAGCAACATGGAAACGCATGGAGCAATACATTGGAGCTTGAATCTACAGAAGGTTTCCTTACAAGGAAAGACACCAATGATCCACTCTTTATGGGGAGATTGTTAGTGCATAAAAGTATAAATCATTAATGTAGGGTCTTTCATGTAATAGCTGGTAGTTAATATGTAATATGTTGTTAGTTGGTCACCACCCTCACAAGTCCCAACATTTGTAGAGTTGGGAGGGGAAGGAAGTCTTGAACCCTCCCAACACTTGTATAATTAGGAGTGTAAGCAACTTATGTACTTATGTTTATAAACACCCCATCACCTCCTCACTTAAGGGGTGCGTATCTATGATAATTCTTCCTTACCTTCTCAATTATTTTTCTCTAGATTAGAAAGTGCACACACCCACTCTCTCTTTAGATTATCATATATTTAGCATAATTATGGGACAACAACTTCATATTCAATCGAGTTACATTATCGCATTTCATTCTATTATATTGACATCGTTTATATGAAACAATATTTTTTGAATGACGCGAGTCAAATGCGACGAGTATTGATATTCATAAGCAAGTGGTATCATATTCGAGAATATTCAAGTGATGATCGAGATATGTTAACTAAATGTCTTCATATTCAATTGAGTTGCATTATCACATTTCATTATATTATATTGATAGCGTTTATCGATCTTTTCAATGAAAATTGAGCCATTATGACTTTAGAGAATTATCGATCTTGTCCATCGGACCCATCACATGAATGTCCAATTTTGATCGTAAGTGAAGCAAACAACGAATGTAGACAGCCTCCTTTCACTTAAAAAGTGATTTTAAAGGTAATATATATATCGAAAAAGTAATGTCAATGTCCTGAGAGAGTCACTGCCACAGTTCACTGGCTCTTCGGTCACATTCAAAGACCAAAACTTCTCATTTGCTAGTTTTTTCTTCTTATTTCTGGTTTTGCTAAGTTCATCGATTTTTTAGTTTTGTTTAGATTAACTTAACTAGTGATCATAGTAAACAAAACTAAAAAATCGATTGTAATCCAAAAATCGAAAATCCAACCATTTAGGTTATACAATCGGACAATGTATTCACTGATAACCAAATGACCATCAACATTTTATTCTATTTCATGAACTAATTTAAATTTACATAGAGGTGCATCAGGTCAGAATTTACCCGCCGATTTAAATATCTTGAGGAAACACTCTTTTCGCTATTGTCTTCCGAATAAGTTTCATATATTTGAAGAGGTATCCACTTTATTATTTATTTATTTATTTATTTATTTGTATTGCTAAGCGTACAATAATATTTTCTTTTGATACGGAGTATGTCATTTGGCCATTTGGTAAATCCTTAAATGAGCAACATTATGTAGTTTGGATATATTAGATGCCATTTAATAATAGCATAGACACACGAACATTAATAGCACGAGGCCAAGTTGGAAGTCCCTTTGTGCGCATCCCAAAGAACGGTGGCCACGCGACTCCTCGTTTGTTGCGCTCAATACGATTCACTCGATCCCACTTCCTGATATTCCATCATTTTACAATCATAGTTTTTTATGCTTCTTTTTCATTTCCAACGAGTAAAATAGCCCGCGCGATGCTGCGGTGTGGCTTTTTTATTGCATAAGTTCATTTTCCTACATTTTTAAAAACAAAAAAATCATTAAAAGCTAAAACTTATAAACACATACTTTGCAAGCTTTTTAAAGACTAATAAGATTCATACTTGTCAAACAATGGTTGCATTGTACGTAGTTCAGCAACAACGATTTGTTGCACAAAAAGTGAACATACCAGCAGATTAGATTTTTTGCTGAAAGAAAATGAATATAATAAACAGCATAAGAAAACAATTTATCATCCAAATTGATAACATAAGAATCACTATACTTTTTAAATACATGTTCTTTGGTACACCTTTGAACATTCAACTAAAAACTGCATGATTTCAGAAGTTTGTACATTTGATTTCACGACCTAAACACACTCATCTTGGCGTCTATTTCATGCTCCAATCCCACCTCCACTTCAGCCCCAAAACTGGCACATTTTAGCCCCCCCATTTGAGGCCCGAATCCTATGTCTATTACAGCTTCAAAACTCACCCATTATGGCCCCCATTTCAGGCGCGAAAAACAGCCATTTCAGTTCCATTTCGTCATCCAAAAGCGACCCATTTCAGCACCTAAATGCATCTAGTTCAGGTGCTATATAAGCAGCCAAACACACTTATCTCAACAAACTAACTAAACGCGTTAGTCTTAGAACAACACACTTATGAGTTTACCAAAATTTACTACTCCGTAAAAACAGCATATTTGTTAAAAAAAAAAAAAAAAAAAAAAAAAAAGATACTTTAGCTCACATTATGGTCTATGACAGTATCCGGTTTAAAAAAATTTTGACCCCAAAAAGGGTCATGAATTCAACTCAATTTAGACCTTATTTAGCATGGCGGAATTCCAAAAAAAATAATACAAACGGCATTTCTATGTAACATCATATCAACTGACAATCAATAAGTTAATAGTACCAACACAACCCATGTAAAACTTATGTTGTTAGTCCAAAAATTCAGTATCTGAAAATGAAACACTATAATTCAGATGCAAAATTGGTAACCTCTCACCATACAAATTCGCACACCCGCATATACAACATTTTCATTATCCTTCTTTTAAAAAAAAGACCAAAATAAAAACATGTCAAAAGGAAAACTATGTAAACCTGAATGTAACCAAAATAGGAAAAAGAAACTTACAACACGAAAACGGATATGAAAAGCATCATATTCCTCAACCGCCTTCCTAAGGTCTGCCATTTTTTATTTATAACATGTTTTACCATTGGGGAACCTGAAGACCAGGCTTGTGTACTCTTCCAATCTGCATAACGAATGCATGTCATGTATCAGTTAGAAGACAAACCACAAATTGCGTAACAGCCATTTATTGTAAGCGCGTTTCCAAACAATCCCTAAACTATGCAAATGCATACTTACCTTAAAACCATCAAAAGTTGCAGAAATTTGATCAAATGCCCAAGCCTTATGCGGAAAAATCTGACCAAGTATACCACATATTAGCTTGTATTTCAATTAGCTTTTGTATTCAATATCAGCAGGTATTTCAATTATCAAAAATAATAATAAAAAAAAAAAAAAAAAAAAAAACAGAGATTGTGTTTACCCATAATCCTACCACCTCTACTTGTATTTCAATTAGATTTTGTATTCAATATCAGCAGGTATTTTAGATATACGGAGCCATGAGTTAGATAAAATTTAAATACACATACCTTATTTACTTTTTTATTGGCATAAGCAAAATCAATTGTTCGTCTGTAACTTTTTCGTCTTTTAAATATCTTTCTCGTTTATTGGACAGCAGACTTGTCACTTTGTTTCTCCTTCTGCTTTTCAATCCTATCACATCTATACACCAACAATCATCCACTTCTGATATCGAGTAGGTGTAGCTGGAGGTGGCTGCATCAACACATCTATCCTGCAAGCAATTCCTAAGTTAAGTACTAATAAGCTCATAGCTTGAAAGAAGGAAACCCATTTAAGTCTTTGGATATTGCACTTGGCGTGAAAAATTAAAAATTGAATGCAAGTTTGCGATGATTATACCCAATTCATTTCCAAGATATACAACAGCTTTAAGAGGCGATTCTTTTCTTGGCAAAAGCTTGGTCCTGACATCTGAGTATAAGATAGCATGAGTGAAAACATATATCAGATGAGAACCACCTACAGTTCAAGTTAAGTGACCACCACTACAGGCTCAACACATAAAAAGTTTAAGTTAGTACAACTGCAAATTTTCCAGGTTCAATCATCATTCAAATACAATTTCTACACACAGGTGGAGAAAAATGCAAATTTCTACAAACGATTAGAGTTTTTCTTTGAGTAATAAGCAATCTCAAACACCAGTGAAAATATCAAGCATTTTAAAACACTCAATATGTGGATAACCATATCGAATAGTAAACCTTAATCCATAACCAAACACGAGCAAATCACTCAAAACCAAAATCATTGAAAATTTGAGTTGGACCAAAACAGTAGGGAAAAGTAAACATAACTTGCACTCACCTCTTCAGACGCAAACGAAAAAAGATACCTTTATTCTCGGATCGAGTATAAACGCCGCCACGCAGAAAACCCCAAAGTTGCAAATAGTCATCCTAAATTAAAAAACTTTATTCATTAAAATTAATAAAAAAATTGTTATCTGACCGTAAACATGGGCAATTAATCGTTAATCCTAAAACAATAACCATGAGTAATTAAACTGCCATAGCAAAACAAATCTGCACATCTCTAAATAATTCCTAATCTTAAAAGAGTAATCCTAAGTGGTTAAAGTCCGTAGCATGACAGAGAAATTAGGCCTTTTTTTTGGTTCCGATACTGTGAACTGCCAATTGAGTTTGGAACGGTTCTGTCTCGGTTTCGGTTCTTCAATCCATATGCTCATTCCTAGTTGACAATGCGTAGCAAGGTGTAAACTTTTTCTCATAATTTTTTACCATCTCATAATTTTTGCCCAGTTCATATTGAAAAAAATTAATAAAAAATAAAAATGAAATTAGGCAAGACTCATACCTCATAAATCTTCACCATCTCATCGTTCATACTGCCACAAAAAAAATTACATCATCAATAACAATCTACAATAATATAAACACAATTTCATTATCTTATAAAGCTTATCAAATTTTCAATAACCTAATAAGCTCATTAAATTGGGTAAGAAAAAAAATAAATAAGAGTTACATACACTTGGTCAGATTATGAGGCTCCTTCGAGTACCTCAGCTACAAAAATTAACAAAAAATATTATGGCATCACTACTTACACATCACCAATAGCATATGCTAGTATTATGTCATGACAAACATAATCATGCTTACCAGAGGTTTAACATCACCTTCCACCTTGTCCACCAACTCATCACGATACGCCAAATGGCGCCACAACATCTGATACTTCCTGGCATTCGTTATACCGGTGCTCGTCTTTTTCGCCAACAAATTCCAATCAATTTTCGCATCCTGAACTTGCGCAACTTCTTGAAGCAAACCCAATACAGCTGTAGCTGTATACCTTCATTAAAACCCATAAAGCAAGCATCTTTAACATAAAATAAAATATACCCATTAACCCAAAACTAATAAAGAGGTGAAATTAACCTTAAAAACTGAAAAAGGCCTTTTTATCTTTGTAAGATGACTGATACGTCTTCTTCACTAATTTTGCCGTGATTTTGTTTATTTTATGGATCATTCATTTGTGTTTGATGGTTAATCGGTGAAAATAATGGATTGATTTGATAATTAGTGTTTGGTTTTGTTTTGTTGTGGTTTGGGAATTTGGGTATTTTTGATTTTCAGTGTGAGTGAAGGAGGATGAAGTGAGAAAATAGAATGGAAATTAAATATCGTATTCTTCTTCCTGATCTTCTTGAACCGATCATTTGCGGATATGTGTGTGTTTGTGTTTTGTGAGTTGTGGAAAATATGAGAGTGTTCTGGAATATGTGGGAGAGGGCCTTTTGTTCTATTGTTATAATACAATGAAGAGATTAAGCAAGCCTATACATTGAACAGTAACTTTTGAAATGTTTGTTGGCCAATGGCCTTTTGCCAACATATGACTTTAAGAGTATTGACCCTTTCATTTGGGGTAATATCAACATTTCCACCAATAAGAATGGAAATTACCGGATGATAAACACTTTTTACTTAGTCATATTTGTCACATCATAAATCCTTATTGGTATATATATAATAAAAGAAAATAGACCGTTCACTAGTATTTTTTTTTTTTTTTTTTTTTTAAAAGACTACAACTATTTATTTTACACAATATATACCACAATCTATTGCATACGTCTTAAACAATATTTAAACTAACAACTATTTAATTATGAAGCTTCTCACGCAACATAAAATACTGTTAAAACACAAATCTTTTAGTATATATCTTAGACTGGAAAAAAAATGCTAAATTCTAATTACTCAATTTTCCACTTTTCTAGTTACACATGTCAATAAAATATATTTGAGAAAGTGAGGCTTTTTTCTAAGTATATAAATAGATAGTTGATATGTGTAATTATAAGAGCAAGTAGAAAAATAAGTAAAAATATTTATTATTTTAAATCTACTTGAAGATAACTCGCGAATAGCAACCTGATATATAGTCTTGACAAAATCTGATTGCGTCAATTTATGTGTGCATATATGTAGCAAGATCTTTCTAATTTCATTGGTAGTTTTATTTTATTTTGTTTTATTTTATTTTATTTTGATAAAAATTGGAAATTTAATGATTGGTGTTTATAAAATTAGTTATTTTTGCCATTTTCTCTTTGATAAAATAATATTTCTAATGATTAGTCGATGTATTATGATCAGTTCGAGAAAAGTAAGTATCTCATGAGTGAAAAAAATAGATAAAAGCCATGAGTGCAAATGCTGAATAAGAAAACGGCTTTGTGGGTTTATACCCCCACCATTTTAGGAGGGCCACCCCACCACCACAATCATTAGTATTTAATACAACCACAATTATTAGTATTTAATGGTAGCGTTAAATGAATTGTTACAACTTTTTTTTTTTTTTTTTTTTTTTTTTTTAATTAATACTTAATTATTTTGTTTTTACTTTTAGTTTAATTTCTAATTATATGTTTTTACTTTTAATTTAATTGCTTATTGAAAAAATAAAAAAATGTAACAACTATAATCACTTTATAAAATAAAGAACACATCTTATTTATCATAATCACTTTATAAAATAAAAACTTTATAACTTTATAAAATAAAAAGTCATGAATACATTTGTCTTTCATTCTGAATAATTTGAGTATACATGCATTGTCGACTTAAATATATAGTTTCCCATGTGGATGCGACCTCAGTTTTGTACCTCCTCCATTGTTGGTGATTTGGCGGGATTGGACAACTTTCATCTAGCGTCACATAATTGTAATGAGCATCCCTCACATGTGCAATCACAATGGGACCACTTTCTTGTGATGGGTTTGGACCAGACCAAAGCGGAAAACATATACTCCCTCCGTCCCACTATAAGTGTCCACAATGGAATATTTAAAGTCTTTGTTTTTCAACTTTGACCGTAAATATTTTTGTTTGTGTTATATAATACTTGATGAAAAGTATACCCAATGAAAACACATCTAAAACTAAATCAATTCATATAAATTTCATCAAGTATTATATAACACAAACAAAAATATTTACGGTCAAAGTTGAAAAACAAAGACTTTGAATATTCCATTGTGGACACTTATAGTGGGACGGAGGGAGTATAATTTTGTGTCGAGGATATACATACAACTGGCCGGTTATAGCGTGAAGCAATAACCAACCCCGTGTTTGGCATGATCATCCATTTGTTCTGCGGTGCAAATTCAGTTTCAAAAAACTCCACAGAGTTTCGAATTCGTTGAAAGTCATCACTATGCCACATAGCCGTGTAATTTAGCTCGTGAAAATCTAACTCTTCCAACAAATGTTGTCGAATTAGTGACCACCTATTTTCGTTGAGACCAAGACCGACGGCAACTGACCGAAATCCACAATTTCCATCACCAAACACATCATGAAAACTTATGATGTATCGATGGAAAAGCCCTGGAATATACTTCATCAAATCAGATAAACGTCTTGCATATGCATGACCCTCTAGATTCACTGTAGGGTGGTGGTTATGTCGACCGCATACAACTCTTATCGTCCAATGATGATGTTCCAATGAATATTTACCTACCAACTTAAACGGAAAATCTGTCTTTTTGAAACTAGTATTTGTACTTGATCCGGATCCGCTAGGTTTACCACCACGGTCACACATAAGAACCAATTTATTCGTGAGACCATTTTTGCATTGCTTTGATCTTTCTGTGACAATGACATAACCAAGCGAGTATGCCGTATTTTTCACCCAATTCATCATATATTCACGAGACCCAAACACCTAAAATGAATACTATTGTGTTAGAATTTATCGAAAGAGTTTGAAAGTTAAAACATATAAATATAATTCTAAAAAATCACTTAATAATAAAAATCCAATAAAAATACATATGAATAAAATGTTAGGTGTATGGGAAATAAAAAAGCCTGACAAAAACTGAGAATATTTGACTCTTGAAAAAGTGAAATATTTGACCTGCTAAAATTTATGTTGGACTTTTGACCTTGGTATTGATAAAAGTATGTTGACCTTAGTCAAATGGGGTGGAAACCACGTGACCCTAAGAAAACGAATAACAAAGTAGGAAAACTATTATTGTTGTTGGTGAAAATATTAATCATTGGTTAATTACAAATAGTCTTATCATACTGTAACTATTATTATTTTTATATGTTATTAGATTTCCAATGTGTTTTTGGTGAAAAAGGGATGGATGTAATCAAATAAAAATCATTCAAACCATGATTAATTTTGATTTTTAAATCAATGTTTGATTACATGCATGTTATGTTCATTAATATTGGATTTCGTTGTCCCTTAAACTTGAACAGTTTCGTATTTCAAACACCCAACACCAAAACACAAATGCCAACATGATTCACTTTTTCAGGATCGTCTATATGGTAATAATAGAGCATTGAAAATCTATTTGCTTGGAGCCTTTGACACTAATGCACATAAGTATATTTAACATGCATAGTTGAAAAAAATTATATCGTCTATATGAATTGCATTCAGTTATAAAGATATAGGAAGAATGCTATATTGTTTCAAAGAATGCGTAGTGCTTTAGAAAGTAAATTAATAAGCACGCATATGATAATTTGAATGTAACTACCCCCATAAATCCGCGAATTGGAACTTTAATATGTATATACTAACTCACAACTGATTTTACTTGACGTCAATTATCAATTAAACCATAAAAGGAAATTGCTAAACATAGTATTAAAGGCTATGTTTAAGGCATTCAGACACACATTAAGTGCTTGTACATTAAATAACATTTCTCAACCGACTTAATATAACACCAGTTATGAACATTTTTGTTTCTTAAGCGTAGCCATTAGAGCTAGTGAAACCCTAAAGTTATATTATCAGTTACTTTAGGATGCATGAGACCAGGGTGATCCCACCATTATTCACCTTTGGAGAAAATTTCAATCTCTTTCTTTTAACTTTTGCTTGAATTTATTTCGGCGCCAAGGATTATTTAAAGTATATATATTTGCTTATAAAATGGATTTAATTTAATGCGTAAGAAAGAAGGACTCATTTTGGTCAAATCTTCATAGCTCTACAAGCGCACAATTTAGGGGTGTTCAAAAACTCCAAAAAACCGAAACCGTTGAATCCGAAATCGAAAAGTCTGAAATCTAAGAAACTGAAACCGTGAAAAACCGAAACCAATAAAACCAGCTTATCACGGTTCGGTTTTAGTTTTAGTTTTTAAATATCCGCAGTTAACCGAACTAAACCTAACCTTATATAATATCCATGAAGGTTTTTAACTAAATATTCAAATAATTATAGAAGATTTAATTATATTATATTATTATTGCACTAGTTTTATTGTATAACGATTTTTTTGTTTCAAATGTAAACATTCGCTAAACATGTATATGTGAAAATTGTTTAATGTGGTCGTAACTTATAAATGTCGAACAAATACGTTTTTTCGAATAACTTTAATTTATTCAGTGATATTTAATTATACTAAAGCGACATTTGAGGTTCTAGAACATGTTAGATTGTTCATACAGCAAACTCGATTAAACGTCTAAAATTGTTAACCGTGACCTGAACCGTGCGTAAACGCTCATTTCGGGTACCCGCGTATCTAGTTACCCGCCTACTACGGATCGGTTTCAGGTTGTAAAATAAATTACCCGCCCCATGATGGATAGTATAAATCTTCCAACTAAACAAACCGAACCGCTTCGTGAACACCCTATTGTACATGTTATATGCACACTAAAATATATCTATTTTATACTAACAATTAACTATGTGTTTGGTTTAGGGCTATGGAAATGAAGGAATGACTTTCAGTCCAAATAAAGTTGTTTAGTTTATGGGTTTTGTTTTCGGAAATGAGTATGAAACCTACAAAAGTAGGTATTTTCTAAACCCCCGTTGTTGAGGGTTTAGAAACCCATTTCCATACCTATACGCATAATTCCCTAATATAAACCAAACGCTCCTGAATTTTCATACCCCTATAATAGTACATCAACGCCTATGAAAAAGATATAAATGGTGCAATTTAATTCAAGTAGAGTTAAAGTTCATTTGTTCATAATTGACGGCAACTAAAACATAACAATAACAATTTTTCATGTAAAAGAAACCTAATTGTATTTCTAACATTTTCATACTCCAACTTGAGTAATAGATTCTTCCTGAAGTTGATAATAAAGGATTCAAGAACAACTTCTGACGTCTAATTAAAAATGCTTCACACCAAACTAGAATCATAAACTTCATCAGCAATATATTCTCCAAATCTTCAAAAAAATTGATGTTTCTTGGTTGAGTAAAGTTTAAAACACTAAATCTATTACAAACAACAACCAAATCTACCAAAGTAACGTTTTTAAATTAGCTTTTATATAATAAAACAAAACCCCTAGTGGGGACTTTTACATTTCAAAAAAATCAAATCATACCTTATTAAGTAATAATCAAATTATTATTATTATTATTTTCTTAAATATTAAATAAGAAAAGCCTAAATACTTCTAAATTTATCCATATTCTACAAAAAAAAGAATGTGATTTGTAATCATTCAATAAAAACTTACAAAAATATATGTGTCAAAATATAAAAAATTAAAACTTGAAAACGGTGGAGCAAGTTTTTCAAAGATTTGGGCTGAAACTTAAAATTCAGTATCATTCCCACTAAATATTTGAAGTCCCAACATTCCCAAATTCCTCCTCCATCAATCAAACTCGATCTCTTATCATTCATTAACGCACAATCATTGACGCAAGAACATCTCCTCCAAATCTAATTAATATTAAAACCCACTACATTCGTAAATAACCATAATTCAATACCTCAATCAAAGTACAATGGTTTTGAAGGTCCTGTTATAATAATTAAAATCCGAAATTAAAAATAATAATTTATTTAAATGATTAGAAAAAACCCCGCGCGTGCGCGGGCATTATATCTAGTTAGCATTATAGCGATATGAACTTAGGGGGTCAAATTAATCAAGAAAACACACAAAATTAATGCCCATTACTTTGAGTCTTATGTCTGTTCAATCTATGAAATTATTCCTATCAAATCTTCTAACACTTATTTGTTGATTACGCTTTGGCTGTCAAACTTTGGGACTCGATTGCAGTTTTGTGGGGATTTAGTGATGCTCCTAAATCTGTGGATTCCCTACTCAAGTGGGCGGATACAGTTAACTTAAATTCCTCATCAAAAATCTGTTTCGATTGCGCAGTACAAACTACGGCTTGGATTATTTGGGGATATAGGAATTGAAACAGGTTTGTTTTGATCTAAAACCACCCTGAAAAGACACCCTCTTTAACGATATTAAGGTCTTCTCACACTCTTGGATTGTAAATAGGAACAGATCTTTAAAGCCTAAATGGTATGCTTGGATTTATGATCCAATATCTTCTTATAACATTATATTCTAATCCTCTTTTTCTAGCTTCTTGCTAGTTTAATAAAATTGCCGTTAAAAAAAAAAAAAAAAAAAAAAAAAAAAAAAAAAAATCGAGACCTTTTTTTTTTTTTAATCAAACTCGGTCTCCATAGCTCTAATAAAGATGGTATAGTAGTTCTCACTTAATCAAGTTGAGTCTACCAGTTGTTCCCAAGCATGAAAATTGGTGTTAATAATGTACTAACTTATTCAACGATGGTGAGTGATTCCTCAACATAGTTGATAGTAAAATTAAACATCCTAAGACAATGTCAATGTCAATGACCCAACATATTCCATTTGCTAATTGAAATATGGATTTTCACTTATAATTTTTGTGTAAATGAATATGGAAATGAAAAAGAAACATTCAACAGCCTCTAGAAATTGCAATGATCCTTAAATCTTGGCAAGTGGGGTATGAAATTCGATGCATAAGTGATGTTTAGGGGATGCATACACCCTAATTCTGAAACTATCCCCAAGCACATGGGCCCTTTGAATTGTAATATGGTCCTTGTTGACCAACACTCTTTAATTTATCCTAAGTTTGTTTTATTTTTAATGTCACTTTTAATCATCCAAATCTTGGTTTTTAAAATGTTTCTGATTTCTGGTGTCATGTTCAAGTAACTAAGCAAGTGTTTCTATGTAATTTAGTCAAACCAAGCCTTCCATGTGCTAAGGCTCTTAAGTTTCTTATGATCCTCAAGATTTACTACCAATTTGAAGTTATTAGGATAGGGTAAAATCTATAAATACTTTATTTACTAACCAAAACAACTAATTATACTTTATCAATTCATAAACCACTCATTATGCTCTAAAAAATCTTACACGTTAGTCTCTGTGGTTGCAGAATTTTGCAGCATCAATCTTTTTGCCTAATGGCCGTTTGTTTTTAGGGTTATTTTTTTGCAGCGTCCATCCTTTTGTACGTTTTCGTCCGTTTTTATACGTTTTCGTACGTTTTTGTCAATTTTTATACGTTTTGGTCTGTTTTTATAGGTTTTCATCCGTTTTTATACGTTTTCGTCTGTTTTTCTTACGTTTTTATCCGTTTTTATACGTTTTTATCCATTTTTATACATTTTCATCCGTTTTTATACGTTTCCATCCGTTTTTAAACATTTTCATACGTTTTTTTCCTTTTTTATACTTTTTCTTACATTTTCGTCCGTTTCGTTTGTTTTTCTACGTTTTTATACGTTTTCTTACATTTTTATCTATTTTTATACACTTTTATCCGTTTTTATACGCATACGTCTGTTTTTATAAGTTTTTAAACGTTTTCTTACGGTTTTTTTTTTATACGTTTTCGTCTGTTTTTATACGTTTTCGTCTGTTTTTCTTACGATTTTATCCCTTTTTATAGGTTTTGATCCGCTTTTATACGTTTTCGTCTGTTTTTCTTACGTTTTCATACGTTTTTAAATGTTTTCTTACGTTTTCATATGTCTTTATCCGTTTTTATACAGTTACGTTCATTTTTATACGTTTTCGTTTATTTTTCTTACAGAAAAAACATATAAAAACGTTTAAAATGGATGAAAACGTATAAAAACGGATGAAAACATATAAAAACAGATAAAGATGTATGAAAACGTAAGAAAATGTTTAAAAATGGATGAAAACGAATGAAAACGTAAGAAAAACAAACGAGAACGTATAAAAATGGATGAAAACGTATAAAAATGGACGAGAACGTATAAAAACAGAAGAAAACGTATAAAAACGGACGAAAACGTATAAAAACAAACAAAAATGTATAAAAACAGACGAAAACATATAAAAACGCAGGAAAACGTAACAAAAACAGACGAAAATGCATAAAAACGGACGAAACGTATAAAAACGGATGAAAACGTATGAAAATGTATAAAACGTAAGAAAATGTATGGAAAGGTAAGAAAACAGACAATAATGTTTAAAAACGGATAAAAACGTATGAAAGCGTATAAAAACGGACAAAAACGTACGAAAATGTATAAGAACGGACGAAAACGTACAAAAGGATGGACGCTGCAAAGAGATAACCCTAAAAACAAACGGTCATTAGGCGAAAGGATTGACGTTGCTAGATTCTGCAACCACAGGGACTAACGTATAAGATTTTTTAGAGCATAATGAGTGGTTTATGAATTTATAAAGCATAATGAGTTGTTTTGGTTAGCATATAGAGTATCTATAGATTTTACCCATTAGGATATTTGATAGCTTATAACATTCATTGAATGATGAGTATCTTTATTATGTATCAAAATTTGTTTTATCTATAGAGAAAATCTCATACATGCATGGTATGTTATTATCATATTTACTTATGTGTCATAGTAGAATTTGGAGAATTGTTTCTAAATATACATTATAAGACTCTATTTTCAGAAGGGGTTTCAATATGCCCTATTTTTTGTTGTGATCGTGTCGAGAAAATCTCGGTTGAAAATGTAATAATGTTGGAAAAAGATTTCTCCGATGGTGAGATTCTGGCTGCGGTTCGTGGATGTGGATGAGACAAAGGTCCGGGGCTAGATGGTTTCAATTTTAAATACATTAAGAAGTTTTGGGATATTTTGAAGTCATACTTGGTTAGTGCAATTAAATGGTTTGGAGAGAACATGGAGATCTCAAGAGGATGTAACTCATTATTCGTAACTATCATCCCGAAAGTTACGGATCCTATAGGACTTAGGGACTTCCGTCCCATAAGTCTTATCGGGTGCTACTATAAAATTATTGCGAAGGTCCTAGCAGAGAGAATCAAAATGGTGGTTGGTAAAGTAGTGGGTGATGTGCAAAACGCTTTTATTAAAGGGAGATATTTATTGGACGGTGTATTAATCGCGAATGAAGTGGTGGACCATATGAGGAAGAATCGAAGTAAATGATTAATTTTCAAAGTCGACTTCGAGAAAGCTTACGATAGTTTGAATGGGAGATTCCTACTGGACTTGATGAAAAAGATGGGATTCGGGAATAAATGGTGCTCTTGGATTGAGAGGTGTCTTCGGTCTTCCACGATGTCAATTTTAGTTAACGGATCCCCAACGGAAGAGTTCTATCTGGAAAGAGGGGTTAGACAAGGAGACCCTCTCTCTCCTTTTCTTTTTATCTTAGCGGCAGAAGGTCTTAATGCGAACATAAAAGAAGCGGTTGATAAGGGGGTGTTTAGGGGTGTAAAGATTGGTAGGAATGATGTGGTACTTTCACATCTCCACTACGCGGACGATATGATCTTTTTTGGGGAGTGGAACAAAAGAGAATGCTCTTATGTGTATTCTCAAATGTTTTAAGGAAGTGTCTGGGCTTCGTTTTAATTATAATAAGAGCAAGCTCTATAGGGTTGGAGTGAATGAAGTGGAATTACGGGATATGGCAAGATGGATGAAATGCGGAGCTGCTGAATTTTCATTTACCTACTTGGGTCTACCAATTGGTGAGAATATGAGGAGGGTCGGGGCATGGAATACCGTGGTGGAGAAATTCAAAAATCGTTTGGCCGATTGGAAAGCTAAATCGATGTCGTTCGGGGGACGTCTAACATTGGTCAAATCTGTTCTAGGAAGCTTACCATTGTACTACTTTTCGATGTTTCGAGTGCCTTTGAGTGTAATAAAACAACTTGAAAGAGTGAGAAAAATTTTCTTTGGGGGGAGGGGGTGGCGAATTGTAAAAAACTAGCTTGGGTTAAATGGGATAGGATACTAGCCTCACATGGGGACGGAGGGTTAAATATTGGGTCACTTTGGAGAAAAATCTAGCACTTTTGGGGAAGTGGTGGTGGAGATTTAAAAGGGAGAGGGGGTCTTTGTGGGTTAGAATCATAAAAAGCTTTCATAGGGAAAGTGGTGGGCTAGGGGATATTAGGGGGTGGGGGTCGGTTGGGGGGTGCATGGGGGGGTCGGTTGGGGGGGGGGGGGCTGTGGCGGGACATAATTAGGGCGGGGGAGGAGATGGAGGGGTTAGGGTTAGATTTCATGTCTTCGTTCGTGGGGGAAGTGGGGAATGGTAAAGATATTAGATTTTGGAGCGATAGATTGGTGAGTGGGGTTAGAATTTGTGATAGATTTCGGAGATTGTATCATTTAGATAGACGTAAGGAAGCTACAGTGGAGGAAAAGGGGAAATGGGTCGACAACGTGTGGTGTTGGGAATGGGTTAGGAATCTTAGAAGAAGGGTGTGTAAAGATTTGGAAGACTTACAAGTGGTTTTGCAAAATGTTGTTATTAAATTTGATTGTAGGGATCGATGGAGGTGGGCGCTTCAAGAGGATGGAGACTTTACGGCAAGAGAGCTAACAAAGTTGGTAGAAGAAAAGATTCTCGATGTGGGTAGCAGAGGCGAAGCAACGATTTGGAACAAATGGGTGCCAAAAAAGGTTAATATATTTGTTTGGCGGCTCTAAAAGGGAGACTTCCGGTTCGTGAAGATTTAGACAAGAGGGGCATCGATTTGGATTCCTTATTATGTCCTTCTTGTAATGACATGGTGGAATTGGGTTCTCATTGCTTGGTTATGTGTAATTTTGCTATGAGCATGTGGGGGAAAATTTATAGTTGGTGGAAGATTGGGAATGTTAATGCGTTTTTCATTGAGGAATTCTTCTCGTCTAATGGAAATGCTAACGTACCTAGTCATTCATCAAAAATATGGCAAGCGGTGATTTGGACATCCGGGTATTTCATTTGGATAGAAAGAAATATGTGTGTGTATAAAAGGAAAGCGTCAAGTTTAAACAAAATTATTCAAGATATTCAACTCAAAAGTTACGAGTGGATTGCGAGAAGATCCGGAAAGAAAAGTTGTACAAGTTTGCAACAATGGCCTTTTGATCCGGCTAAATGTCGTGTCTGTAGATGATTATTCATTAAGTGTAAATGATGACTGCTGCGTATTATAGTTGATGGGATTCTCAGTTTGACATGGTGCGGCTGCAATACTATGGTGAGAGATCGAATAAGAGTAAGATTTGCACAATGCTTTTGATCGCTATTGTTGTAGAGATTATATAGTGCAAATCTGATGACTGCTGCGTTATAGTGTGATGGATCTCATCATGTCAGGCTCAATACATGGTTTGGCTTTTGTGGGTTTGTTGCTGTTATGTCTTCTCATCTCAGTAGCAGTATAAGTCTATTTTGGTTTCTAGGCGTCTGAGAATTCAATCATAGTGGGCCAACCCATGTTTGAGATAGTAGTTCTAGTTGTATAGCTTGCGGGTGTCTTGTATCTGTTGTGTTTCTTTTGACATACTTTTTGGTATGTTCTTTGTTCATAGTTTTTGTGTTATTTTTTTTTTCTTATTTTTGGGCCCATTATTTTAACCATCTTGTTGTTATAATGGGTGCCTTATTGGTCTTTTGGTGGTTATATATCTTGTCTTTCAATATATATATATATATATATTATATATATATATATATATATATTATATATATATATATATATATATATATATATATATATATATATATATACACTAGTTTCTAAGCCCGCCCGTTGGGCGGGCAATGACTTGTAATTTACATTTTAATTTAGTCACGTACATATATAAGTGATCTTTTACAATTATATTTTTTGTATTATTAAAGAGATAGTGGTTAATCAATATTTTGTTGGTATTAGTTTATGTTAAATATTTTTTCGAAATGTGAGGTTGACATACATTTTAATTGTATAGATGAGGATCAACAACCTCGGCATAGTGTTTTTAGAAGTACACCAATAATACCATTAACCAAACGCGCGTGCACACAAACACATTTTCATCAATAAATCATGATAGCCATAATGGTAGTCTCACAAAGATGTCATTATCTCACAAAGATGTCTCACATTTAACAAAATATTAGTTTCGACCATCTCAATACACCATTCTTGTTGAAAAAAAGAAAATGAAAACTACAGTAATGATGAAGCGAAAAGTGTACCGCTTTTAGTGGGTCATTTAAGCCCTAAATCGTATTTATTTGATCAAATATTGCCCTAAATCGTTCCTTTTGTCATTTTAGGTACTTTGGAGAAGAAATCTGGAAAAGAAAGCATTTTGGACGTTTTTGGAGCATAAAAGTGAAAAAAATGACAAAGTCTCAAAATCTGCTGAAAAAGTACCTGTGACGGCGTCAAGCCCCAATGTGACGACGTCAACCCTTGACGCGCCAGAGAGGATTTTGGAGGATTAAAAGGGGACGGCGTCAAGAAGGCCATCAAGAAACCCTAACCGCGGCGAGGTGACGGCGTCAGCTCTATAACGTGACGCCGTCAGATCTGTTTTCCTATATATATTTTCATAATTTTTAGTCATTAGTGTGCAACTTTGTGAGGAGAAACCCTAAGACGATTTTTCTGCCATTTTTAAGGGTTTTATACCCTTGGATCTCCCATGTTCAATTGAAGATAAGTAATCAATTAATCATTCAATATGTCTATGTGTTGTTTGATTATATCTTGTTCTTGTCTTTTATTTAACATGTTAGGCTAGATTTATCTTGTGTTTGCTTAGATCTAATGAAACCTAACTATTGATTATTGGTTGTTGGTGTGTTATTAATTGTATTGGATGATTGTTTATCGATGTTAGGCTTAAGAAAACTGGCTAACCTCCTATACAGTAACTTGCTTGAACGTCTTAAGAAACATGAACCAATGCGTACTAAGGTTATTATGGTTGTATTTAATGCATGAGCGAATTCTAGTGATCCCATGTTAGGAGCTTCTTAGCCGGCTCGACATAGGAGTGAAGTAGGAGCTTATAGAGTTGGGGAAGTACGTACGCCACCCCACGATTGGTATTAAGGAATACACCCGTCATCCACGCAATTAATACACACTAATCAACCGGTAAAAGATAGTTAGGGAGTAAGGAAATCTAAGTAAACACATTTCTCTCCATATAAGTTCCACAACCTTTTTATTTTCAGTTATTTTATTTTATTTGCATTTGTAGTTATTTGGGTTAGTTGACTAGCAACTAATTCCGCCCACTCCTTCAAACCCGAGATTTTACTTGCTTTTATAAAAATATAAAAATACAAAAAGAATCTTCCCTCACCCTTAGACCTATTAGAGTAGTTTTTCAATCCTAACGACACTATTCCCCTAGAGAACGATCAATCCCCCGGTACTTGCCACTACACTATACTACATCGGTCAGGTACACTGCCTGGTGGGGATTGCAAGCCTCTGAGATCCCTCGAGAGGTAAAACCTGTTGTAAGGTCGCAAAACCACGCATCAAGTTTTTGGCGCCGCTGCCGGAGAATAGTTATTGTTTAGGTTGAAATTTCTTTTTATTAGGTCTACTCATTAGATTCCTATCTTAGTGAGATTTTTATTTTCTTTTTATTAGCTTTCTTGTAGTCTATCTTTTTCTTTGTGCTCTTTGTTTGTAAAACCATTTTCATTTGTCACTATGGCGGATGAAACTCCATTTAGATCATTGACAATAGAGGAACAACTATATTTCACTAATAGATTTGCTTCCTATCATTCCAATGAATTTTTGTTTGCTCTTAGTGATTTCCAAGAGGAGTTGGGGGTAAAGTTAGATGGGTTTAATGAATTCTATGCATGTGTGATTTCTATTAGACGATCATTATCAGGATCAATTCCTTTTAGTAAGACCCTTTGGATGAATTTTGAGGAAAGGTTCCTAACCATGACCCATAAGTGGAACGAATTAGTGGATTTGTATGAGCAAAAAGACCTAGTTTCTAAGAACATGGACTTAGAGTCAAACCAAGATTCTGAGACGGTTAGAGTTGAGCCACCTAGCTGCATGTCATGGTTAGGCACTACCATAATACAGGGTGAACACTTAGGTGATCTTGATGTGATGGAGGATCTAGCCGAGCATGATCACATTGATCAAAAAGACCTAGGTTTTATGATCGATGATGATGAATCTCAAGAAACACATGATGAATCTTTTAGGCAATTTGAATATAGCAGTCAGAATATTGAGGATGATCCTTATGATTCGGATATAGAAGTTGAGATGCCTAGAGAAGCACTTGAGATACTAGGGAAAATGTTAGGGTTAGATTCTACCAAAACACATGATGAACATATAGGTGATTTAGATACTATGGAGAATGAGGTTAGAAATGCAAGCCCACCAAGTACCCCACAAGTCCTACCATCATTTGAGGCACACACACCGCCCGTGACTTACCCGGAAGAAGTTGAGGAGACTATAGGAACCCCAATAGAGGTAGAGCCCTTGGACCAAACACAACTAGAAGAAATAGGTTTGATTACTTGTAGTCACAACCTTTCTTTTAGTTCTATGGAAGTTCCTAGTTTTGATGAACCGGAGCCTCAACCGAGACCCTTACCCAATTTTCCATCCTTGGATGAAAAGTTAGGAATTAAAATAGGTCCCGATCCACCCATCAAACCATATAGTCCGGGTAGTTTTACGATAAAGGTAGTAGACTCTAAGCCTTGTAGAGAGGAAGCCAATATAGGAGTGAACCATGACCTTACATACTTACATCACCCATTTATGGTTGATCATAAGAAACATTATGGGTTTAAACCGGGTCTATTGGGTCAAGATGGATTCCCAATTAGGAGTCTCTCGAAGTTGTTAGAAAATGATCCCTTTTTAGGAGAACACTTTAACTCACCCATTGACCAAAGTGAACTAGGTAAGGTTATGATGAAAGGAGCACACCCCTTTGAGCATATAATTCATCCACCAATCTTTCCTCACGTGGCATACTCCTACCGAGCTGGTGTGTATCGCTACTATCACCCGCACTTAACCCTAAGTGTAGGGAAAACCTCCCCTATTTCCGTTAAATAAGGGTAGAGTCAGGCTCGTGACTCGAACAAAAACAAGCGCTTCTTGGGAGGCAACCCAAGCTTTATTTGCTTTGTGTGTTTATTTATTTGTTTGTTTGATTTTATTTGCTTCCGTATGTATGTTTAATTTTTATTATTATTGATTCATGTTCGAAACTAAATTGTGAAAATGCTTTATCTTGTTTTTAACTTCGTCTTAACTACATATAAATGTATTTTGCAAAAAGATAAGTGTAAGGGAAATCCAAATTGGTTTATTAGAACAAATGAACATGAATCGTAACAATAATAAATTAACATACATATTAGTATTTGTTTGAGTCAAATGCTTGTATCGAGTCATAATGATATTTTGCAGGAATTCCAGGAAGTAAGGTATAGGTTTTTCCAGAGATTTTCCGGAAACTTAACATGAGAATTCTGTCAGATCATTTCTGACGACGTCAGGCTTTACAACCTGACGGCGTCAGGTTTTAATTTTCTGAAATTTTTGAAAGTTTTGTTTTTCTTCCGGAATCATAAAATGCTTTATTAAATCTCTAACTTATAAACTCCAGGAATCTGCAAAATAATCATTCCACAAGCATTATATCCTTATACAGATTTATCCCGCCGATGTTATGCAGGTTTTCTTGTTTGTTTTCTCAGGTTTAACAGGTTATTTTGGACAAGGAGATGTATGTGGAATCTAGATTTTGGCGCTGCTTTAGTCTTGAAGCTTCAACATTACCTTGGAAGAAGATCTAACCATGTTACCCCTTTATCCACCGAGCGAATCAGGGGAGTATTTGATTTCATTCTTTTACCTTATTTACTTTTACATCTTGTTATTTGAACATTGGGGACAATGTTCATCTTAAGTGTAAGGGGGTAAAGTACGATACCTTAGAGAATGCTTTTACGCTTGATTTTTCGTTTGTTTAATGGTAGATGTGTAATAAAACTGAGAAAAATACCTGTTAAGGCAATTTTAGTGCCAAATTTAAATTTTTTTACAACATATAGGAGTGAAACTTTGGTCTTAATGAGCGTCTCACGGATAGGAGTTATATGACTAGCACAAAACCGTACCACTAAAAAATTTTCCACCCCCAAATATGTGAGATTCGCCCCTAGAATTGGTAGGCAAAGCATTTATGCTATGATGTGTGTACCGGTAGCACTTAGATTCTAGAACTTGCGTTAGGACCATTCCGAGGCCACAAGTGAGACTACATTCGTGTAGTTAGATTTACTACATGATAAGAGGCATTAGGATTAACCCATTGTTTTACACCTGTGTTTTTGTTATAATTACATTGGCTACATTGGTCAAGTAATTCTCCCACACCCTTTGCGTTGTACTCATTTTTAGTACACGATACCCCTAGTACACCCCTCAGAGCCTATCTTTTCGTTTCTAACTTTAAGCATTTTACTTAAAGTAAGAATTTGTTTACACCCACTTAAATGTACACCCAAATCGCCTTAGCCTACCTTGTATGCACTCATTTTTAGTGATTATTGTGAAACATTTGTTTAAACCCCAAGTTAATTATCTAATTGATTACATGGTTGCTAAGTCGAGTCATATCCTTGTACATATTTTTTTGGACGATTGGACTCATGGGTAAAGTACTAGTGTAATGGAGTAATGGGAAGAACAACATTATTACCCCCATATGTGCTAAATATTTTAAAAGTACTCCAAGTGTTTCGATTATCTTAATTCGAGTCATTAGAATAGTTAATTGTAAAGTTATGTAAAAGTTCAAGTGTAAGGGGGATACAACCCCCCTGCGATGTATTATTTTGAATGGTAGGGCAAGAGTGTATGCAAAAAAAAAAAAAAAAAAAAAAAAAAAAAAAAAAAAAAGTAGAAAAAACATACGGACTACCATCCCGTTTCATTTTATGTTTATTTTATCTTTTTGTTATTTCTTTCATTAGCTTAAGTCGAGTCTAGTCTTGGCTTAGCAATGCCATATTGTACATGTAATTAATCAAGATCTTTAACTCGCCACCAGTAAAATATCCTTTATCCAACAAAACCGTGTTTATCATATCCCTACACCTAACGTTATAACCCGTTTAAAAGCCCTCTTTGGTAGTTTATCTTAGGTGCTTACGCCTAGTGGAGAAGGTTTTCGATCCTTTCCCAAGCCTATGGTAATCTATTTGCTATGACAGGTAGTGAGAGATATTATTCATTTTCATTTATGAGATATACTTTTATGACACCTGAGAGATGTGATTATCTAAACACTACTTGTGAGGTGCTAGTTTGTAATCTCCGTGCTTATTATGATTAAAGTAGAACGACTATTTGTTGTAATTACTTTTATATTAGCGTTAAATGACCCCTAACTTGTATTTTGATTAGAATAAAAGCGCATTTGCTTGAGGACAAGCAAATCTCAAGTGTAAGGGTATTTGATGAAGCGAAAAGTGTACCGCTTTTAGGGGGTCATTTTAAGCCCTAAATCGTATTTATTTGATCAAATATTGCCCTAAATCGTTCCTTTTGTCATTTTAGGTACTTTGGAGAAGAAATCTGGAAAAGGGAGCATTTTGGACGTTTTTGGAGCATAAAAGTGAAGAAAACGACAAAGTCTCAAAATCTGCTGAAAAAGTACCTGTGACGGCGTCAAGCCCCAGTGTGACGCCGTCAACCCTTGAAGCGTCAGAGAGGATTTTGGAGGATTAAAAGGGGACGGCGTCAAGAAGGCCATCAAGAAACCCTAACCGCGGCGAGGTGACGGCGTCAGCTCTATAACGTGACGCCGTCAGATCTGTTTTCCTATATATATTTTCATAATTTTTAGTCATTAGTGTGCAACATTGTGAGGAGAAACCCTAAGACGATTTTTCTGCCATTTTTAAGGGTTTTATACCCTTGAATCTCCCATGTTCAATTGAAGATAAGTAATCAATTAATCATTCAATATGTCTATGTGTTGTTTGATTATATCTTGTTCTTGTCTTTTATTTAACATGCTAGGCTAGATTTATCTTGTGTTTGCTTAGATCTAATGAAACCTAATTATTGATTATTGGTTGTTGGTGTGTTATTAATTGTATTGGATGATTGTTTATCGATGTTAGGCTTAAGAAAACTGGCTAACCTCCTATACGGTAACTTGCTTGAACGTCTTAAGAAACATGAACCAATGCGTACTAAGGTTTTTATGGTTGTATTTAATGCATGAGCGAATTCTAGTGATCCCATGTTAGGAGCTTCTTAGCCGGCTCGACATAGGAGTGAAGTAGGAGCTTATAGAGTTGGGGAAGTACGTACGCCACCCCACGATTGGTATTAAGGAATACACCCGTCATCCACGCAATTAATACACACTAATCAACCGGTAAAAGATAGTTAGGGAGTAAGGAAATCTAAGTAAACACATTTCTCTCCATATAAGTTCCACAACCTTTTTATTTTCAGTCATTTTCTTTTATTTGCAATTGTAGTTATTTGGGTTAGTTGACTAGCAACTAATTCCGCCCACTCCTTCAAACCCGAGATTTTACTTGCTTTCATAAAAATATAAAAATACAAAAAGAATCTTCCCTCACCCTTAGACCTATTAGAGTAGTTTTTCAATCCTAACGATACTATTCCCCTAGAGAACGATCAATCCCCCGGTACTTGCCACTACACTATACTACATCGGTCAGGTACACTGCCTGGTGGGGATTGCAAGCCTCTTGAGATCCCTCGAGAGGTAAAACCTGTTGTAAGGTCGCAAAACCACGCATCAACTTACTATTAGAATTCCTAACAGATTATATAATACATACAGTAATTGCAAGAGTCAAGGTAGAATTTCCTCCAGCAAGCCGCATCACAAATATTAATCTCATGCCATAATTCAGCTTTTTCTTATATCTATAACGACTACGGAAAATTAATAATTAGAAATATTAGAACTGTCAACGAACCTTGGTGAGAGCAACAGCGGATGATGTTGATGTAAGCATACAATTATATAGAGATAGGCCTGTTAGAAACATAGAATTTGTATAAGATAATTGCACATACTTAGTTTTTTTCTTTTTACATAATGATCGTAAAATATATTTTGAATAAGATAAACTTACACACACCAAGTTGATATATGAAAGTATCCGATCTTCATATTATTATAGCTGCATATATTCACGATAATTCTCAACAAAAGGGGTGTAAGTAATAATATTGAAACATGCACTCACAACCATATTATAGTATATAAGAGCCTGATCATTGAAAGATAATCGTATCTGAATTAAGCATACGTGGTTTTTATCTTGAACAATGCAACATTACATTGAAAGCAGTACTAACCAAATGTAGCAAGCAACAGTATGAACGATAGCAACAGTACTAAATCGAACCATAGCAGTATTAATTTGTAAAAAGGCAGTAACATTGAAAGCACTACTAACCAAATGTAGACATGTAAGCAGCAGTACTAAATCGAACCATAGCAGTATTAATTTGTAAAAAGGCAGTAACATTGAAAGCAGTACTAACCAAATGTAGACATGTAATCGTAGCATCAGTAGCCTTGCTCCATCATCGTACCATGATCATCTTTAACAACCTTCATTATATAACAGCATGTGATCGAGGTTAGAAACTGCATAGGTTTTTTAAGAACAAATATATATCCAATAAAAGTGAAAAATTCCAAACTTGTATAATATATAGATCTATTATAAAATAAAAACTAAAAACTTACAATTAGTTGGGGGTTTTGGTGGTTGTGGAGTTTTCGGTGGTTATGGGTTACGGGTTGTAGGGTTACCATGGTGGCGGCTGTGATGTGAGGTGGCGGCGATTTCGAGGTGGGGGTGGTCGGCGACTGGGAGGTGATGATTGTGGTAGTGATAGATGAGATGAGTGAAAGAGAGAATAGTTTGTATGTATATGTTTATGGGTTTTAAGTGATAAACCTGTCGTGTTAGAAGCAGCAATATCACACGATAAACATAATTAATCATCGATCATGATGCTGGACAACCAAATATCCTTATCTGCAAAAGAAATCCTTACTTCATTAATTGAAACTTCTAGGCTCTGAAAATAATAGCAATATATGAACCTTCAAAATTTGTGACTTTACAACCTGCAAAAAAAAAAAACAAATTAAAAGTCATAAAAACTCTAAAATCATGATGGAGTTTTCTGTGTGCTTGATATTAAACGTTGTGTATTGTTTGTGTGTTGTGTTTTAGGGTTTGCAGAATGGATTTGTTTTAGGGTTGCAAAAGATTACGTAGAATGATATGAGATGAGTTGGGCTGGATTGTTAAATCTTTATTTATTTATTACATTTTTTGTGGTTATAGATTTAGTTTTGGATTGTTAATCACAATCAATGGCTTGGCTCCATTGGTTGGGACGTTTGCATTGAAACTTAAAGATACAGGTTCGAATCTCACCATTTTAAGTTTTTAAAGCCGAATTTTCTGCATGGAATTGGCTTGCTTAGGTGGCATGTATTGCTTAGGTGGCCTTTAATGTGATGATGTGGCCTTTGACGTGGACTTAATTGTGATGATGGGGCTTTATCTAGTCATGTTTATCCTGTTATATATATACACTTTAACTAATGAAATGCATATATATGCATACTTATACTCCGATAATCCGAAATATGAGGCTTCAAGTGTTGGTATTACCCTTTTAAATATGCCAATTTGAACGTTTAAAGATAAAATAGACGTGTATTGTAAGTTTTATATACTTAAAACATGCATATAGTGTTGAGAATCATTCCCGAGTAAAACAGAATATTGTCTTAAAGTTATACTAAGATCAAAACATATCATTTACCTAGAGTCTTGGAGGAAGTTTATGAGCCAAAAAGTGAAGACAAAATTTTGAACATGCTGTAAAATGAAGATAACACTATATATAAAAGTATACGAGTATCTGCTAAACCTATTTTAGCGAGTAAAACAGCGCATATAATTCAAATACAATCACAATGTATTAATCTTGTTTTAATCTCTTTCATATTCCACACACACTAATCGATAGGTACAAAAAAATATAGATCGACTTAACACAAAAGATGGTAAAACAGAGGGAACCAACACATAAACAATAGCAAGAAAACAAAATACAAAATCTACAGCCATAACATGCCTGGTTGAAAGTTGAAACAACTATCACCTTGCAACTTACAAACAAAACTTCAAAACTAAGCTTTCATTGTCTTAATTTTCACCTACGCATTTGCTCATTTATAGGAAATGTGCCAGTTTTATTTTACTTCTGTTTTCAAAACTTTTATCTGTGATCTTGCATCTCATGATCTCATTGTAATTTAGACTTTCCTTTCTTAGATAATTGTAAAGAATTCCTATCTCATACAGACTTTGAAATAATATATATCATGTTACGTGAACCAAAGTTATAATCTCGACATTGCTTCTATTTAAACTTGAAGGACCGTTTATGTTTATTAGAAAGTTAATAACTGTATTTCAGTTATTTGTTAGAAATCTGTAGAATTATGTGAAGGGTCATGTCGGTTCATTAGTACCGAATGAAAACCTATAAATACATGTAAACATTGAATTGTTATTTCGGTTAGAAAAATTATATAAGTTATCTTTTGTTATTAGTTTGCAAATCATATTTATTTACATCGATCCATATCAGAATTTGGGACAACATTTGGCATCAAGAGCCTTGTTGGACATCTCGCTACAACCTTCAAACAAACCCAGAAATCCATATCGAGATACAGAAACCCAGAAACTCATCACAAATACCCACGTTTGGAACTTGTTTCCAGAAATAACGCACACCCTTTGATCCTTGTTACATTTGAAAGGGTTGCATAGATAACTTAGGGACATAAGAAAATCGTATACAATTTTCTTTGTGTCGAAATTTGCAAACAGAAAAAGGTTCCCATTCAGAAACTTTGGAACTTTGGTTTGTTGTGATTCGTACGCCACAACAAAACCAGAAACTTGGAAGATTTCTTGTCAAACGAAGAACAAGAACGTACTTGTGTGTTTACTACTACAACACAACAAGGGAGAAGGATTAGACGTCAAGAGATATCGTGTACAACCTTTGTACGCAAGAAGAAGAAGCGCGCAGAAAACAGAAAGATTAAAAGTCATTGCTTGGAAGAACAAGAAGGATACCGGTACATATACAAAGAAGAAAGGCACGTTGGCAATACGAGAAACAACAACAAGTTCGAAGATTATTGAAGCGAATTGATCACTCACTTCATAAAAGAAAAATACCGATTAGGTATTAGGCGTTGTTGATAAACGGTGTGGACAAGAAATAAAGAACGAGAAGGAGTATTGTGAAAGCAACGGTTGCACAAGAAGCAAGCAATAGCAGGAACGACAAACAAATAAATTTGTTTAGACGTTGATTTGTGTTTTTGGTACTACGAGTACTAAAAGAAGAAGGAGAGCAATATATATTTGCTACGGTAACAATTTTTACCGAGAGGAGACTTGGAATAAGAAAACAACGACAACAATTCTGAAGGTTGATCGTGGCCAGAAATTCAATTCGAGTAGAAATTTTTGGAGTAAGCCGATACATAACAAGGGTACGAGGCAAAGTAGTAGGAACCAAGTCAAGAAGAAAAGGAACAACTTGGAAATTTGGTTAATAAACTCGACAACCAGATTTGAATTTGAAAGGAGACGAGGAAAGATTAGTACGTGGTTGATATAATTCAAAGTATCGACACACAAGTGGGAAACGCGTTTGTGTTTTAAAACACAACATACGAGGTCACAACAAATCACTACTTTGGATTTCATTTATATGCTTATAGTATAGATTCATTTTCATACTATTAGGAAATCCCGTGAACTATATTATTGATCCCGTATTACTAGGATTCCCGGATAATTATTTCTGTTCCCGTAGAAGTAAGAATTACCATACTGGTTAGAATTCTCATACGATTAAATCGTGAAGATCGTAAACTCATTTAAGATGGCCGGTGACGACACAAACACTACACCAAAACCCGTGACACCTATAGCACAATATCAATGCCCTAAACTTAAAACCACAAACTACACAGTTTGGACTATCCAAATTAGGGTTATACTTGAAGCACAAGGGTTATGGGAAACGATAGAAACTAAGGAAAATACAGAAGTAGATGATAAGAAGGATAAGGCAACACTAGCTTTCCTATATCAAGCACTGACCGAAGATGTGATTTTACAAGTAGCTAGTTGTAAAACTGCTAAGGAATTGTGGGAATCATTAAAAAGGAGACACGTTGGAGAAGAGAAAGTGCAACAAGCACGGTTACAATCATTAATGATTGGATTTAACGCACTTCAAATAAAGGAAGATGATACAGTGGATGCATTTACAAATAAGCTGAATAGTTATGGCACAAAGGCCAAAGAATTAGGAAAAACCTTGGATGAATCACTTTTAGTACGAAAACTATTAGACTCCACACCAGATAGATTCATTCAGATAGTAGCATCCATAGAACAAACAAACGATCTAAATGACATCACTCTAGATGAGATCGTTGGAAAACTTAAGGCATTCGAGGAAAGGATAAAACTCTGAAAGGGAGGACAAGTAGAAAGCCAGGATAACCTATTATTCGCACAAGGCGAACACTCCAGATATAAGAAACGTTTCAACAAGAATAGGGGTAGATCAAACTACACACGAGGAAACTGGCAGAATAAAGGAAATAGAGATAACTCGAATGAAGGAAATTCAACTCGCTATGACAAGAACAATAAGAATAGAAGTGAGTGGAAGAAGAAAGTGAAATGCTTCAATTGCGGGAGACATGGACACTTTAAGAAAGAATGTAGAAGCCCATCAACAAATCAGGAACAATCAAACCTTATCTTTGAAGATGATGAACCATCATTGTTAATGACTACACATGAAGAAGTATTGTTAAATGAAGGACAAATACAGCCCGGAAAGTATGCTACAACAGATGCTAGCATATGGTATTTAGACAATGGTGCAAGTAACCATATGTCAGGAACGAAGAGTCATTTTAAGTATATAGACGAAAGCATCACTGGACGCGTTCGTTTTGGAGATGGATCATATGTAGAAATAAAGGGTAGAGGTTCTATATTACTAGGATGTAGAAACAAGGAGCAAAAGATAGTCTCAGATGTTTACTATATTCCAAACCTCAAGAGCAACATACTTAGTCTAGGACAACTTACTGAAATAGGTTGTAAGATCATCATGGATGGAAACAAGCTGACTTTGTATGATAAGAATAGGAAGTTGTTGATGAAGGTAGAAAGGTCGAAGAATAGACTTTACAGTATTAGACTGCAAATAGAGACACCTATATGCCTCTTAGCAAATGTAGAAAGCCAAGCATGGCTATGGCACGCTAGATTAGGTCATCTAAACTTTGACGACATAAACAAGATGACAAGAAAGGGTCTAGTGGAAGGAATACCAAGGATAAACCATGCAGGACAAGTATGTGATGCATGTTTATTAGGTAAACACAGCAGAACACCATTTCCAAATCAAGCTAAATTCAGATCTAAGAACCCATTGGACTTAGTTTATGGAGATCTCTGTGGTCCCATAAGTCCAGCCACACATTCAGGAAAGAAGCTCATCTTCTTATTAGTAGATGACTGTACACGTTTCATGTGGGCTTACTTTCTCACATCAAAAGATCAAGCATTCGATACATTTAAGGAATTTAGACAGAAGATTGAGATGGAGTTTAGAATGAAGTTAAGAATGCTAAGAACAGATAGAGGTGGTGAATTTACATCAAATGAATTCACTAAGTACTGTAAGGATAACGGAATAGCAAGACAGTTAATAGCACCATACTCACCACAACAAAATGGAGTAGTTGAAAGAAAGAATAGAACTGTGTTATCAACTACCAGGAGTATGATGAAAGCAATGAAGTTACCCTTAACTTTTTGGGCGGAAGCAGTCAAACACGCCATTTACATACTAAATAGGGTACCAACACGAGCTTTGGAAGATAAAACACCGTATGAAGCACTCTACAACAGAAAACCGAACTTGGAAAACCTTAGAATATTCGGATGCACAGCTTATGCTAAGATAACAATCCCTCACTTGAAGAAGTTGGATGACAGAAGCATACCGATGGTTTATTTAGGAGTAGAGGAAGGATCAAAAGCTTGTAGGCTATATGATCCAGTAGGAAAGAAAAAACATGTTAGTAGGGATGTAAAGTTTATGGAAACAAAACCGTGGAATTGGAATGAGAATGAAGAGGATACAAGCACACAAGACACATTTTGGGCTAGTTTTGTGGAAGACGAAGTTGACAAAGAAAATCCTACACCAGTCAACATAGAAAATGATGATAATACGTATCCAATACCGGATCAAATACCAGAACCAATACTAGATCCAGAATCACCAATCACACCAGCCACATACACTTACAACCCTAACTCAGAAACAGAAGAAGAAGCTACTACTAGCTCATTAGAGAGCTCAGATCACAGATTTGATCATACACCAGTACGAGGGTTAAGAAATATAGCAGAAGTATATCAAGAAACACATGAAGTAGAAGCACCTAGCTTATTCTTCACAGAAGAAGAACCCCGTAATTACAAAGAAGCATCAAAGGATGAGAAGTGGATTGAAGCCATGGAACTTGAACTAGATTCAATCAACAAAAACAACACATGGACTCTTACCACATTGCCAGCTGACCAGAAGGCAATAGGACTCAAATGGGTTTATAAAACCAAGAGAGATGCACAAGGAAAGATCATCAAATATAAAGCAAGATTAGTAGCAAAAGGTTATGTACAAGAACAAGGAATAGACTTTGATGAAGTATTCGCACCAGTTGCTAGAATAGAAACAGTTCGATTAATATTAGCACTAGCAGCATATCATGGATGGCAAGTACACCACTTAGATGTAAAATATCAGCATTTCTACATGGAGAATTAAAGGAAGAAGTCTATGTTACACAACCAGAAGGTTTTATTCAGCAAGGAAACCAAGGAAAAGTATACAAGCTAACAAAAGCTTTGTATGGCTTAAGACAAGCACCAAGAGCTTGGAATGTGAAGCTTGATCAAACCTTGAAGTCATTAGATTTTAAGAAATGTAATCTCGAACAAGCAGTTTATACGAAGAGGAGCAAGAATTCCACACTTATAGTTGGAGTATATGTAGATGACTTAATAATCACAGGCACTCCAAAGAAGGAAATAGACTTGTTCAAATCCCAGATGGAAGATAAATTTGAAATGAGCGATTTAGGATTGCTAGCATATTACCTTGGGATAGAAGTTACACAGACAGGAGGAGATATTACAATCAAGCAAACAGGATATATTAACAAGATCCTAAAAGAAACAAGTATGGCGGATAGCAATGATACGAAGATACCATTGGATCCCGGCACTAAGTTGGTCAAGGCGGAAGATGGAGAACCAGTTGACGCAACTTATTACCGAAGCTTAATTGGAAGCCTCAGATACTTATTACATACAAGACCGGATCTTAGTTACTCAGTCGGACTACTCAGCAGATTTATGCAAGACCCGAAGGATCATCACCTGAAGGCAGTGAAACAAGTAATCCGATATGTCAAAGGAACAAAAGAACATGGAATAATATACAAGAAGGAAGGCGGCTGCAAGATAACAGGTTATAGTGATAGTAGTTATGGAATCAATACCGATCAAGGAAAAGGAACCACTGGAATCGTATTTTACTTTGGAGAATCACCCATTACTTGGAGTACTCAGAAACAACCAACAGTGGCACTATCATCATGTGAATCAGAATTTATGGCAGCAACTGCAGCAGCATGTCAAGCCTTATGGTTAAAACGTTTACTTAGTGAATTAACTGGACAAGAAGAAAAAAGGATAACGCTCAAAGTTGACAACGTATCAGCAATAGCACTCGTAAAGAACCCAGTATTTCATGGAAGGAGTAAACATATAGACATTCGCTATCATTTCATTCGTGAATGCGTAGAGAATGGTCATATCAAGGTAGAACACATTAGCGGAGAACTTCAAAGAGCAGATATCTTAACAAAAGCTTTACCAAGACTCAAGTTTGCAACTATGAGACAAATGCTCGGAGTACAAGACCTTGGACGAAGCAACGATCAAGATTAAGGAGGAGAATGTGAACCAAAGTTATAATCTCGACATTGCTTCTATTTAAACTTGAAGGACCGTTTATGTTTATTAGAAAGTTAATAACTGTATTTCAGTTATTTGTTAGAAATCTGTAGAATTATGTGAAGGGTCATGTCGGTTCATTAGTACCGAATGAAAACCTATAAATACATGTAAACATTGAATTGTTATTTCGGTTAGAAAAATTATATAAGTTATCTTTTGTTATTAGTTTGCAAATCATATTTATTTACATCGATCCATATCAGAATTTGGGACAACAATATATATCATGTTACCAGAAGATAGATTTGAGATAGTGTTTGAGATAGTGTGTTTGGCACGTTAATCTTATAGGCTTTATGAAATGTACAATATGCCGATTCATGTGACAAAAATAGTTAATATCATGATATCTTCTGTACTGATGTTCCTTATGTGAAATTTCTCTCAGCTTTTATGTTTTGTTCGTGACTTGTTCTTATTATGTTCTTTTTTTTTTTTTTTTTTTTTTTGAACGGCAAAAAGAATAAATTATATATAAATGAGGACCACTAGCAAGGTACTAGAATCCAAAATTACAAAACAATTCTAGAAATACAAAAATCTACAAATTCTAGAACCATCCCAGAACTTTAACTGCAAAGGTCGTAAAAAGGTTGAAAAAAACTTATGCCCATTACAGGAAAACCTAAGACATAAGAAAAAACCTCATCATTGAAGGCCGAGCCACCGGTTTTCACTTCAATGATGTTTTCGATACGACCCCATACAAGTTCTGAGGAGACCACAAAGAAACCGAGCCACGAAACCACAAAACTACCCAAACGGACACTCGCTCCAATTATCCCACGAAGTCTTATCCTTCCTATCTCGATTGTGAATCCATGTACTACCATGTTCTTATTATGTTCTACCATGTACTTAAACATTCCTTTTGTTGATGCTCTTTCTTTTGTCCCAATGTGATTAGAATTCCTTTATTGTATGTTTGTTCACATTTACCATCTTGTCATACGTTTATCTTAATAGGTTTGTAATGGTCCCTATACTAACATAGAGGATGCTCCATCCAAGCCTACAATAATGTACAATACAGTAAAATCTCTATAAATTAATAACCTCGATAAAATTAGTAATTTGTTCGGTCCCAACTTGAGAACAGTACAAATTTGGACCCCAATCGATATAATAATTATATATTTGTCCCAACGAAACTATAAATTAATAATTACTAAAAAATTCAATATATATAAAAAGGTTATACGTAATTGCAACTTGTACAAATTCAATTAATTCAATTAAGGTTATACGTAATTGGAACCTATCACAACAAAACTAACTTTTTACTTATTCAAAAATAATGAACTTGACAAATTCAATTAATTTGTGAATGTTAATTCATAAAATGTTAATTGTAACTTGTTTTTCTAATTTACTTTTCATCTCTAACTAGTATACATTGTAACTAGTATTTAATAAATTATTAATTTATCGATATAATAATATCTCGCTAAAGTAATAAAATATCTCGATGCCAACATTATTAATTTATAGATGTTTTATTGTAATTTCTCTTCACATAATTTTTCTTTTGTAATGATCTATGTCATTTCTTTGGACATTTGTCTGAGCATTGTTTGGTTAGATGTCTACAAATAGGATTAGTGGTTTTGAGAATCTCAAGGTAACGGTGACTAGAAAAAGAGTCGATGGCGATTCTGAAATGGGACACTGAGTTTGACTAGATTATTTGGTTATGATGCGATAGAAGTAGATGATTATAGCATATGGTAAACTTTTTTCCTTTATTTGTTAGAAACTATTGATAATTGTTTTTAGTGGAGTTAAAAGGAAAAGGGTAACGTATGGTTTGGCTAACAATGGAATTACGTAGTAAGCTTAAGTACATTTAAGTTTTTAAAGCATAACAAACTTAAGTAAGGTATACATGTCAACATAATTGGTCTTAAATATGTAAGATAATAGTATCTTCTTTTTTAAGAAAGTAGAACCACAAAAGTTATAACACATCAAGATTGAACAACGAATTATTTTATAAGAAATTTTAATAACTGCCAATGCTAACTTAGTCACGCGCTTTCAATACCGAAAACAATATATCAAATGCAATGTTCACATTTCATGTCATAGCCTGCTAGAGTGAAGAACCGTCGTACAGCTCCTGGGATCATGTTTAGAGCTTAGTGAGTACATCAAATACCAAAAGATCTTAAGGGAATTTAAGCATTGATATGATGTCAAAAATCATTGAAAACAAATATTCTAAAAGGAAATACTTGTTACAATCTCATTTAATGCCACATGTCAAGATCTTTTGCTCATACATATGAAACTAATCCTGAAATTTGATTGGACAGAAAGTATAATATAGAAGAGGATTATAAAAAATATATATAATATGATTTGTAGGGAAGAGAAACATATTGGCTCATTAGAATAGCAAAAGATGGGGTCATGTTTGCACATGGGTTATGGCTAGAAACGAGTAGAAAGGAAGAATACAAAATTGCAGGATTAGAAACTTTAAAATAAATACAGAAGACTTAAACAAAGCATCTTGTATTGGTCCAACTACCCTGAAATATAAGTTTAATCTCGTTTTATCTTTTATTGGTTTCCCTTTACCAAAATTTGCATGTGGTGGGTTTGTAACTTTTAACTTGAAGCATCTTATAATAAACCATTCTATAGACCTTACGATAATCTGGTTTACTTTGGATTGGTTTAACCTTGATCGTTAAGAATAAGGTACAAATTCAACTTGTGGCACACCAACTTTTAATGCATTTTTTAAAAAAGAACTAAAAAACAAAGCTAAAGCAAAGCTATACATAACTCAACATGCATGATACTATTTTTATTCATGTAAAAGGAAATCACATGTAAAGAGTAAAGACATACTACTATACATTGTATTTATACCGTGAAAGAAACAAATTTGCCATGCAACTTTCAAACAGTACACAACTTGAAGATCTTTTCATTTAATGCATCGCGTTTTCTTGACCCTTTTCATGTTTGATTATTTTATAATGAGGAGGAAAAAAAATTAAAAATGTTAAGTTAATGAGGCAGGCTATACGTATCTATTATAGAGTATTATAAGAAATGTGATGATAACTTGATAAGATATACGTGCATGTACAAATTTATGAATATTTGATAACGTTTTAGACTTGTAGTTTGTCCTAATGTTAGCCCAAAGACTCATATGTGAAGATAGAGGGATTGAAAGGTTACATTTTCGCCTTTTTAAAAAGAAAATATTGAACACAGTCGATCTAAAGATAGTATATACGTGCACAAAAACTCCATTGACGTCGATGCATATGTCTGTTACTGGATATATATACGGTTGTCTTTAGGTTTTGCATCTGGCAAATGAATCGGATCAAAGAATTTCAAACGTAATCTAAACTCCAAAAATAGTAGCACCGACTACATACCTGCAATTCGACATTAATACTGTACGTTACCAAAGAAATATAATCTGTTTCGAAGCTGAAACATGTTTGAGAGAACAACGATCACCTTAATTTTTTTATTTTTATCATAAAACCTATAATTCCTACCGGTTCTGTCACAAATCAATCATTGTGTATGTTAAGTTTTCATAATTAGTCTTATTGTCGACTCTTGGTTTAATTTATGTACAATGTACATGGTAGTCTCTATCATGAGTCATAACCACGATATCGGCATGTATCAGTCGTCCGTCATCGCACGCTATATATTTAATCAACGGAAACCATCACATCCTTAACTGTATATTTGTTATCATCGGTTATAAGTTAATCTATAAACTCCCTACTAGGAATTTAGTTTCAACATATTGACAGTGTAAAAGATTAACTCAAATGACAAGAAGTCAACGATAAGGTTTGAAACTTTCAATATTGTTGCAACAATTCGAATAGACAGACCCCAACGTGATCATTTTCAATGTATGGCAAAGATAAAGTATCCATTTTGCATATGCACACAACATATATCCAAACATGTATGCATGATCCAGTTCGTTCCTTAAGAAACATAATTCACCTTTTTAGAGGACTTGATAATATTATTCTTCTCATAAGCTAATATTACAGTTACCAATGTGCCTTTTGTCAAATGTTTTCCGTGAGATTGTTATGTCTTGAACTAAGGTTGTGGGTTCAAGTCTTGCAAATGACGAAAGTGAAATTGTTGTACTGTGTGAGAATGTGCATATTAGACTCGTGTGTCTGAATTTGGCTTTAAATATAAAGCTAATTAATTACTACAGTAATAGACGGATACACATGCCTATATCTAAACTCATATATGTCTTTGAAACACTTTAAGCCTTTCCATTGTTGAAGGTCATGCGTACTAAGCTCGATTCATTACATATGATTAAGTTGTATATTATGGCCTTCAACTCGACCGGATTGCAACTTATCAATGAGTCATTTCATTCTTTGTTATCAAGATAGGTTTATAAAGTTATTTAACTCATTTATGTAAGAATCCTAGTTAATCTCTAGATGAGTTTGTGTTGCTAATTTGAAAGTTTATTGCTATATACGTAGTACAATAGATTAAGTTTTTGTGTAATGGCAAGAAATATGATGTTTATTTCGAACGATAACACATGTGATCACTTTTAATGGAAGGGATAGCTAGAAAATATTAGACTAGAGGCTGTGTTTGGTACCCCATATTATTGGGAGATTATAGGGGCTACAGCTTTTTTTCCACAAAATAATCTATTGTCCAAAAAGTAGTATCGTTTGGCTGCAAAGATTAAGAAAGATTATAGGAAAAATAATCTCTAAAATTAAAAGTTCATCCAATCAGCTTTTTTTAAAGGGCTAGAGATATTTTTTGTATAATTACCATTTTAACCTTCAAAAAACCCACATTTATTATTTGTATGTCCAGTTACGTCATTTTACACTTTTAATCTACAATTACAGCAAGTTTGGGCCAACACTACTAAAAAAAAAAAATAAAAAACTACATTTTAATCTTTTTCAGCACACAGCAACGCACCAGCACAACACAAGCACCAGCACAGCACCAGCAATTTTTCCAAAACACACCCTAGAGGGTGCACTAGCGGGAATTAATTAGAGAAACGTTCCTCCCAGCTGGAAACAAGAAAGGACCCACAACACACTTTGCACCAAACACAATTTTTTTTTCTTTCCGCATTTGAGTCTCGCACCTTTTTTAAGAGAGAAAAATTCATTTTTTATATTGTGTGAGCATGTATTTATATTTTAGGAGTATTTTTAAATAATAAAAAATTGAAAAATTTGAGAGGAGGAGAGAGAAGTGCTGCACAGGTTGAAGGAATATTGAGGAAAAGAGTTGAGGTGAGAGAAATTGCTGAGTTGGCACTGATATGCCAAAGGAAATGAGTCAACCACACCTTCCACCCTTATATATATTTATTTTTTTCACTCATTCATCCTCCTACACACACAATAATATTATATAATTTTTTTTCACTTATTCTCTCTCTATATCCAAACCGTCCGTTCTAACATTTGTCAGGATACTGTGAGTAGGATATTTTGTATGAAAAAATTGTAGAGGGTTTTAGCATTTTTGTAAAATCGGTGCAACCATCATAAAAACACATCATATATACAGAATATGCGTGCGTATGCATAAATCAAAATCAAAGCTTGAAAAAGTTGATACGTTATCAAACACGCTAGTTTTAAATTTTTGTTTCCTACTTATAATCGATAAAAATGGTCTCGACTATATATTTCTCATGACTAAAAATGCATTTTACAAAATTAAAAATCATTTCTACACCCCTCTTATTTATTTTAGATCAAATTAAACTATACTTTTTTTCTTGAAAAGTCATTTGATCTCTTAAACGTCAATTTTGACCTTAAAACGTTTCAAACATATAAATATATCAAACCACAACTCTTTTTAGAAAGGAAAAGAAATATTAAAGTAAACAACCAATAAAAAGAGAGCATTACAGCCGTGAAACAACAATTGTAATAACCTCAAAAACCAAGGGCATTCTGGTACAACAATTCTTATATAACCAACCATTCTTTTCCAACATTAAACCCCTCTCTCTCATCAATCTCTCACAACACAAACAAAACACAAACAACCGAAAAAACCAAACACAAAAACATGTCAGGTTGCAGCAAAATCCGTCACATTGTTCAGCTCCGTCAAATGCTACGACGTTGGAGAAAGAAAGCAGCAATGACGTCACGTAAATGTATACCTTCAGATGTCCCAGCTGGCCACGTGGCAGTTACTGTTGGAACTAACTGTCGTAGGTTTGTCGTACGAGCAACTCATTTAAACCATCCGGTTTTTCAGAAGCTTTTAATACAAGCAGAAGAAGAGTACGGTTTTGCTAACATGGGCCCACTTACGTTCCCATGCGATGAATATTTGTTTGAAGAAATCATAAGGTTTCTATCTCGAACTGATTGTTCAGCCAACCGTTATATTAATCTTGAAGAGTTTCAAAGACATTGTCACGCTGGCATTCGAAGTAATATCGATTTTTGGCCCGAGTCTCGACCTTTGTTAAGATGATTTATTATCATTTGATGAAGATATAAACAAAAAAAATGTAATAAAACAAACGAGTTGGCTTTGATTTTGACCCCCGAGTCGACTCGGCCCGATCATGCACAAAGAAAGTACTGAGTTAAGTTACTCAAGTCTCCGGTTTCGTATTCGGGGACTTGTTGGTAATTTCACCTTAAATTACAAAAAAGGTGAGTTTGTGGGTATTAATGAAAGGAGTTTTGACTTATTTTTATCCCTTTTTTTTCTTTTGTATTATTACGGAAATACCCCTGGAAAGTAATTAATTGGGGTGGTGGTGGGAGTGTTACTGAGTTGAACTGAGCTGACTCGGGCGAGTTGAAAGGTGATGGCAAGACCGAGTCGTCCCGGATATGAATCGGAGTCTAAAAAATGAAGAAGATAAAAGAAGAGGGTGAGAATGGGTTACTGATTAAAGATGGGGGTCACTTTTGTAAATTACCATGTGGATTTAATTGATTTATATTATCATTGTTACTATGAAATGATTTTTTTTTTTTTATTTATGATGAAATCAAATGTTAGAGAAATTCGAACGCTATTGTCCATCTGATTTTTTTTTTTTTTTTTTTTTTTGGTTATTATTATTGCAATTATTATTATTCGCTAGTGGAGTTATAATCGCAAGTCTCCCATGTGGAATCACTGTTCTATCGATTTGTTCTGATTCACCTCATCTATTTTATTTATTTTAATCCAACAAATGTCAAAATTTCATTTTCAAATTCATATTCGTTGGACAGTACTTAAGTACGGGTGATCTAAAAATTTGATTAACAAAAAATTAGTAGTTTCAATCATGCAAGCTTAAATTGGCACTAATAATCGATGCTCAATTGGTATTTTGAATCTTGTAGTAAGTAAATAACGAATTTATTTGGTTAGCATTTGCCGACCAACGACTATATATGATATAGAATTTTCATTTAGTAACTATGGTAACAAATTGATTACTAATTTTAGTTAGGTATCATCATTAATTATAAGTCGGTCGCCAATAAATGACTATACATAAGGTAAAATTTTACGTTATCAAAAAGTTAATATCGTCAAGGGTAAACCAACACAAGATGAGACTTTACCACCGTGGAGCGGCTTATTTCAAAAAGATGAGGGGGAAAGTCAGTAAGATGTCGGAGAAGCAAAATATACGAGATCACAAACGTAGATTGCTCGCAGCTAAGTATGAATTGAGACGAAAGCTTTATCAATTTGTAAAGATACCGATCGATCTAGTCATTTAGTTCCCTTGACGATATTAATTTTTTGATAACGTAAAATTTTACCTTAGGTATAGTCATTCATTGGCGACCGACTTATAATTAATGGTGATACTTAACTAAAATTAGTAATCAATTTGTTACCATTGTTACTAAATGAAAATTCTATAATAAGCCAAATGATTGTATTAAGATACTATTGTTTAGCCCATAATTTAACGTTTAAAATACAATGGCTTCTCCCAACTAGCGACTTTTCTATAATGAAAGAAAAAGAAAACAGCCGACATAAAATATCTCATTTTTAACAATTTAAGTGACTTGTAAATAACTAGTTTTATTATAAATTTTGATATCCGAAATTTGCGATGATGGTTTTATGTTAGACATAATATTTTTGTTTAAGTTAGACATAATATTTTTTTTTTAATTCGAATATCCGAAATTTCAGATAACTGTTTTATATATCCGAATATCCTGATATCTATAATTTTTGGAAAATTTTTATGAGTTCCAAAACTGTCCTTTCATAAAACCCAACTTTTTAATAAATTATGATCAAGTTTTCAGATATCCGAATACGGATATTTTTAGAACTCCGATAACCTAAATTAAGAAATCCTAGAAAGTTTCAGTTTTGTTACTCTCCCCTAGTTATATACTTGGAAGCATCAAAATAGATAAAGAACCGACCTTATTTTGAGTTTACTATACTTTTTATGCACAAAATATGTTAGAAAAAATTAGGTTCATTAATGCATTCGTAAGTTTTTGTGATGATTTATCTGTATAAAATAAAGTTGGAAACTATTATATTCATGCTTTCATTTTTTCGGGTTATGTAATGAACTTCGGCCCCCTTAACTAAAAATCATGGCTCCTCCACTGTCTCTATTCATAGTTTTTCTTTTAAATTAAGAGGGGATATATAATTAACCATGCAAGTCAAGCGAGACTTGTTGCCAATGGGATTCTTCGACAACCTGACATTTATATTTGTAAGATGTTGTGTCGTGAGATCAAGTTGAATGCCATAAACGCTAGCTACTACAGTATAATTTAGTCGTGACTGATTGTTGGTCTTTGTAACAACTTGAGCCGTGACTTGTTGTCGAGTGTTTATATAAAACCAGTCCCCGATTCCTTGATCATGTTTGCTTGCTTATTAATGGCCTCATATAAGAGCATATCTAAAATTAATTGTTCTAACACGAAATACTGGCAATGTACGTTTATTTGGTTAAAAGATTCGATAAGATGTGATTAGACATTTTAAAGTCTGTGAAATGCCAATAATCAACTTAGCGAGACATTTCCATCACGGGTATGGTAATTTTGACTATATATTTGATTTAAGACAAACATCATTCAATATAATTCTATCTCTTTCGATTATTGTTAATTAAATTTGACAAATTACTAATGTTGATTGTCTTCATCTTCCCATATACACATCACCACTAGCTAGATGCATTGCTCAAAATCATTGGAGCAAAAAAAGATAAAAGTAACTTTAAAATGCAACGGAGAACACATATGTACGTACATATATGTATGTATGTATGTATTACAGATTCCTTTTTATAATTTCTGAAAATGAGAAAAACAAAGTTGTAATTATAATTCTAAAGGCAAAAAGTCGGCAATATAAACACATGAACGTATACTGAATGGTGGTCACTATCTTAATTGCTCTATCGAGAACCACTTAGGACCACATATCGATCAACAACCGATTTCGACCCTCAGCAATTACAATTTTGAAAATGATTGACAAAATTACACAAGCAAACGTACATCGGTGACCAATGTCTTGAAGTGATACTGAAATCCTCGTATAGCTAGTCAAGAAAACCATGTGCCTCAAGGCTAATCCTCGTATAGCTAGTCAAGAAAACCATGTGCCCTAAGACTATTGTGAAGATGTTGACAATATCATTTCATTGGAGGACAACGAAGTGCTAAATGAATGTGTGTCTAAGCTGTATCTTACCGGATATATATGCTACACAAGTTATTAGGGACAATGAACTGAGTCAATTATGAAGAAGATCACGTAATAGCATGGCCGTCTCAGCCATAAGGCCAAAGCAAGCGCTTTAGGCCCCAAGCTTTATAACGCCCCAAAGTTTTATATGTTAAATTGTTAATAATAGAAATACATATCTACAAATTCGATGACTGATATATAATTGCAAATAAAAAGAAAGGGGTTTTGTTAAAGACAACCCTATGGGTTGTGTATAAGCATACCTTAATTAAAAAATTTGCATTAAATGAACACTAAACATTCCAAGTTTAACATCACATTCCATGTTTAAAATAAAAAAATATGTATAATTATGGAATGTGATGTTAAACATGGAATTTTTAGTGTTTATTTAATGCAAATTTTTTAATTAATGTATCCTTATAGACAACCCATAGGGTTGTCTTTAACAAAACCCAAAAGAAAATCAAAATTTAACAATAATTCAACTACTTATTAGAGTATCAAAAAAAAAATTAAGGCATTTATGAACGAAATCGCTTAAGGCCTCACATAACCTTGAGACGCCAGAACACAAAGAAAGAGATAAAGCAATAATGAAAATGATAAACACTTACGCTATCGACGTAGTAAATATATATACTTTTCACTCTATGACAATAGATACACGATAACTTCTCTTTGGGGGAATCAAATGAGCATAATGACAACCATGATCTAATCTTGATGGTGTTCAACCCGTATGCATGTCATTCTTTGCACCATTTTAAGTTGTTTGTATGACAACAGTCATATCGATCAGAGGCGGAACTATGTAGGAGCAGGGGAGGGTCCGGGGGGGGCCCCCCCCCCACCCCCCCCCCCCCCCCCCCCCCCCCCCCCCGCGCGAATATGCGGCACCTTAGTATAAATATTATAGGTTTTAGGGGTAATTTAGTTAAGGTTACAAACAAATCATCGTTGAGATACCCTAAAATGGTTTATATACTCGTGAACCTATTTCGTATACAAACAACAGACTTGTTAGAGTCAATGTCATAGAGATACAGCAATTTACCCTTGTTTTTAACATACACCATGCATGCATGGTGGAAAGAAAGGAAATTTTGTAATTTAGTTGACCTTACGTATATGATTAGTTCATATGAAAGTGATGCTGAAGGTATTAACAAATTAATTTAACTTATAGCTAAATATATATAATCTTTATTAATATTTAAAACGTGTATTTTATATATGAAAACAGCTCATATATACTGTAAAACCTAACTCCATAAAGTCATGATAAAGCTCTTCGAACTTTGATACGGTTTCTGTCCATCGCGGCTACCAGAAGCAAACTATTATTTCTTTCTATATTAATTATTAATTCCCTAAATTCTTATTTACTTAATTATAACTTCTTTTGTTATTGTTTATTTCTTTGATTTTCCTAAAACTCATCTTTCATATATTGAAATTTCCTTTTTCTTCAATTCTCTGTTTGTATGTTTAATAATTGGCTGATCAAAGAAGTGGTCGTCGTTATCAAATTCCTTTTACATCTTTTGATCATTGATTTGATAATTCTACTAACTTTGTTAGAAAATATTACTAGTATATATTACCCGGACTTTCATTTTTTGGATAGGAGTCGCGCCCGCCACATCGGCAGACCCTCATCCACCACATACCCAGACTATGTTGTCTTAACCGGGCCCACGCTGGCGTAGTGGGGATTGTTTAACGGCGTCCGCCGGGAAACCGTACCGCCTCCACACGAGTTTTCTCGCTGGAGTAACGGTCGGATGAAAACCGGGGCCGGCTCGGATTCGAACCTGCGCAACATTGGCTCACAGGCTCTCCTCTTCATTACCTAATACCAACAGAGCATTGTGGTCCACAAGTAAGGACTTCCCGGTAAGTCACGCATACCGGTACTACTCTCACCCAAGAACGCTTAACTAACTAAGCATTCCCCAGCGGGCCACACGCTTGTTGGTTAAAGGCAACCTTTTCGTTAGACAAACAAAATACAATACTAAAACAGGCCCCTACCCCAGCCAAAACAGTTAAAAAAACTAGAGGATCCCGCAAAAAGATTAGGTAGATTTTTGATAAGCAAGTTTTTCGCTTAAGCTCCTTTTGAAAATAGATGTGCTAAATTAGCTATGATTTTGATCTTAATATACTAGACAAGCACCCGTGCATAGTATTGAGATTTTATAGCGACAGATCGTTTAGTGATAAAAAAAGTTTATGCCTTATAAACGAAAAATAATAAAAGTTTGAAGATTTGGAGATTAAACATAATGTTTTGAAACCCGGTTCAACCGGTGGAACCGTTACCGGTCGAAAAATAGGTCGATTTAAACCGAGTCAACCCGACGGGTTGGGTCAAAAACGGGTCAAAAAATAACCGGGTCAACCCGGTTTTTTATGTGTATTAATAGTTTCTTTTTGCAATATATGTTTTCAACATTTTCTTTTTTAGTTTCAACTTATCACTTTTTAGGTTTTGGTTTTTCCTTTACATATACTCCCTCCGTCCCTAAATAAATATCCAGTATTGACTTTTAAAGTTTTTTCTTTACAACTTTGACCTTAAATTATTTCATTTGTTTTATGTAATACTTAATGAAAATTATACCAATAAAAATACTTTTAAAAAACAATCCATTTATATATTTTATATCAAGTACTACATAACACAAATAAAATAATTTATGGTCAAAGTTAAAAATAGAAGACTTTAAAAGTCAATAGTGGACACTTATTTAGGGACGGAGGGAGTAGTATAGTAGGGTACACGTGCGTTTCGGCGGCGGGTACCCTGTGACGATTAACCGGAGAAATAGATCTCGATGAGACCTGATTCACCAGTTTGTATCCGTTTCAACGGGTCCTCTCTGGTTCATTTTCGAATGCCTTTTATTGGTTAGCCGAACCGGTGGCGACACCGGTTCCCAGTTGAACCCGTTGGTCCGGTCCGGTTTTCAAAACTATATGTACTATCAACTTGTTAGCTTGTATGAAGTTTTGTGTGTTTTATTAATTTGTATAATGTGTATAATAACATGTACTTTTTATTTTAATGTGTTTTAAAAATAACATTAATTAGTGTGTTTAATTATTTTATATTTTGGATTACGTTGTAGCTTGTTTAAGTTGTACATTGTGAAAATTTTATTGTACTTTTTACTAAAGGGTTTTTTAATTGGTTGTTTTTAATTTGTTAGATATGCTTTTAATTGGTTGTACAATGCGAATAAATTATTGTACTTTTAAGTAATATGGTGTTTTAATAAGAGTATTAATTACACTATGCATTTCTCTCACCTTTGACTTTCAACATTTCACTTTTTAAGGTTTGACTGTTTTTCTTTTATATGTACTATAGATTAAAGTAAAGTATTGTAAACTAGCTTGTTAATAAAAGGATTTTCAAATATACATTTTACTATTTTTAGTAGCCTTCTGCCTTTGATACATTTGACATGTTCGACTCTTGCATTTGTTTAATTGATAGCTTTATTGTTTTATTTAGAGCACTTTTAATTGTTTGGCACATCAGTCATCATTAACATGTTTCAACCCGACTAACCCATTTGACCTTCAAAAACCGGGTAAAACAAAAAATTCGCTCAGTCGCGTTGTCTATATGTGTATCTTGTAATTCACAAATCTTAGGTTTGAAAATACTTTTTAAGCTTGAAAGTATCACCAATTCCATATCCCTACGGACTCCCAATCAATTTTAAGGACACCATATGATGAAATATATTAGTGTTTTTGCTTTTGAGTGGAATTGCTATTTTTTTTCTTTTGCCCTAAATATGTTCGAGTTTTCTTATAGAGAGAGTTTTCTTTCTTGGTAGCTTGATGATTTATAATGGCTTTTCTTCCTTAGCTAGTGTTTCGGCTATGTGTGAGTGACCCTCCCTTTTAGGTGGCAGTTTTGGTTTTAAGCCGAATTGGTGGCTTTCATCAAATCTTCTTCGTGATCTTTAGCTGTTTTGTTTTTGTTTTGCCTTCATGTTTATATTACTAGTCTCTTGTTAGTTCATGGTGGCCGGTTCCTTTTTGTGTTTGAGCACATATAGTTCTTTTAGTAATTGCTTTCTCTAACAGGTCGATCGAATCTCCTATTGTATTCAGCTTCATTTTCAGTATATTTCTTTAACTGTTTCGGGAAAAAAAAAAAAAAAAAAAAATCATCGCTGGTTTCTAGAGTTTGGTAAAGACAAAACAATAATATATGGTTAATTAGTTATGAAAATGAGAGAATTACCGTTTGACTTGGTGAAGTCAATGGTAAAGTTTATGGTAAACGTTATTAACGCCTTTGAAATGGTAATTACCCTTTGAAAACTATAACGGTAGGAAATTGACTTGGAGTTTATAGTAAACTCATTAACTCATTAACTCATTCAGGGATTTTGTACATGGAGGCCACCCAAAGTTTAACATTTTTTCATTAAGGCCGCTCATCTATGAAAAATATCTTATAGGCCGTTCAAGTGTATTTCCCTTTTCGTTTATACCAAATCCGGCAATATGAGGTGTTTATAGACTAAAATATCCTTGATATATCAAATAGATATTACATATTTATATTATAATTTGTTATGATTTTCAATTCTTAGATGGGGCATTTTCGTCAATATACAATTTTTCGGTGTAATTTTGGACGGATTTGTAATAAATGAAAAAGGAAATATACTTGAACGGCCTATAAGTTAGTTTTCATAAATGAACGGCCTCATTGAAAGAAAGTTAAAACTTTGGTGGCCTCCACTTATAGTAAACTCATTAACTCATTAACTCATTCAAGAAATTGGTAAGATATACGTACAAAATTACAGTATGTAGTTGCAAAGTCTAATTATTTTCCAATAAATGCATTTTTCTAGAGAGTGAGAAGAGATGTCTATTTTACCATACTGTTTGTTAACACTTATCACTCCATAAGGGGCGGTATCAGAAAAACTTTCAAGAGGGGGCAAAAGTTAAAAGTATGTGCCAGTCGGGTCATGTCAGTAACTCGACCTTTGTTGCTTTAATGAAATCGAATTTACTTTAAATGAAAGTGAATTTTTCGGTATTTGTTTGCATGCGAGAATCAAAACTATGAATTGATGATAATATGCATAGTATTTAGCACACACTTACTTTTTATAATCGATATTAACACAAGTTGTTTATGTAAAAATAATAATGTTGAATAACAAAAATTCACATAAATCTATACTAGCACAAGAATCGAACCTTATATCTCAATGAAAGTACAAATGTCCTTAACCACTTGACTGTGATGCAACTATTTAATAAATTTTCACAATTTATTTACCCATTTATGAGGGTAAAATGAAATTCCCTGATCAATTGACATTACTCGAGTAAATTCTGTGAGGACAGCTGCCCACACCGCCCCCATTGTGATATCGCCCCTGCACTCCATCCTATATCAAAATAGGCTGTGATATACTGACCCTCCCTATGTAAGGAGGGTGTGTTGACTTTCCGCTGCCGTCGCTTGTACTGTCTGCTTTGTCGGCTTGTACATTCCTTAAAAATAGGTGGGGGCCCATATGTAAGAAGAGTCCGGTTATTATGACCCAATCAAAATATAGCTTTTATATGACAAGACTAATCATCTTGTTTCATCCTATATCAAAATATAGCTTTTACATGACAAGACTAATCATCTTGTTTCTCTTTTCATTTCGATAAACTAGCAATGTTTTGCTTGATAAAAGATTTTTTTTATTTTTTATTATCATTATTTTTCTTAAAGACAATCATTTTAACTATCTCACAACATTTACATCACAAATCTATCTCACATATTTTTAAAAGACTTGAACCTACAACTATTTATTTAGGTAGCTTCTCACAAACCATAAAGTACGATTAAAACACAAACCTTTTGGTTAAAAAATACATTATTAACCTATTGGTTAAAAAATACATTATTAACCTAATACAATCAATTACAACCATCAATGTAGTTGTAATAATCACGACAAATCAATAACTCACTTTGACATGAACCATTTTATTTGAAAAAAAGGTAAACACTATCAAATAACAACCTACTTTCTTCAATTTGTCGAGTTGAAACACCTACTTTTTTATTAACGAGGAATCCTATCAAACTTTCAAATATTGCTCTGACTTCAACCATATGACTAAAATAAACTTGCATCGTTAGTTCTTTATACTAACGGCCGTTAGCAAATAACTTAAAATTTGGTTTTCTTACGTTTTCGTTCGTTTTTACACGTTTTCGTCCGTTTTTACACGTTTTCATCCGTTTTCACACGTTTTCGTCTGTTTTTGCACGTATTCATCTGTTTTTACACGTTTCGTCCATTTGTACACGTTTTTAAACGTTTTCGTCCGTTTTTACACATTTTCGTATATTTTTGCACATTTTCGTCTGTTTTACACGTTTTTAAATGTTTTCGTCAGTTTGACACGTTTTCGTTCGTTTTCACATGTTTTCATCCGGTTTTACACGTTTTCGTCCGTTTTTATACTAGAAGGCAAGAAGGGTGACCGAGTCACCTATTCCTACAATTCATGCGCCACTTCCTTGGCCGAACAAAATAGTCACACGCGAGGTTGATGTTTCGAGGTCACTTGAGGTGATTGTTTCACCTTGCCATCCAGCCTTACATGTTTTCATCCGTTTACACGTGTAAAACAGAGGAAAACGTGTAAAAACAGACGAAAACGTGCAAAACAGAGGAAAACGTGTAAAAACGGACGAAAACATGCAAAAACGGACGAAAACATGCAAAACAGAGGAAAACGTGTAAAAACGGACAAAAACGTGCAAAAAATGGACGAAAACGTGTAAAACATACGAAACGTGTAAAAATGGACGAAAATGTTTAAAAACGTGTAAAAATAGACGAAAACGTGTAAAAAGGGACAAAAACGTGCAAAAACAGACGAAAACGTATAAAAATGGACGGAAACGTGTAAAAACGGATGAAAACGTGTAAAAACGAACGAAAATGTGTAAAAACGGACGAAAACGTGTAAAACGGGCGAAAACGTTAAAAAACCAAATTTGAAGTTATTTGCTAACGGCCGTTAGTATAAAGGACTAACGATGCAAGTTTATTTTAGTCATATGGGTGAAGTCAGAACAATATTTGAAAATTTGATAGGATTCGTAAATTGGAGAAAGTAGGTTGTTATTTTATGGTGTTTATCCTTTGAAAAAGTGATGTCTTGCAAATTTGTAGACTTCAAAAATGCTTAATATGAATGGCACGCCAACAAATCTTCTTATGTGTCATTGTAACATGAGTATGGTTATTGTGAAAAGTCACTAATGTTAAAAAGTTAAAAAGTATAGGAAGGGTTTCTAGCCATTGGATTATTAGATTAAAAAGGGATATTAATGATATTAAATTGGGGTATTAATGACACACTTGACACATAAATAAATATGTCGACACACTTGCACATAATTTCTTGTAATTGACACACAATTGACTTATTGTTGACACATCCACGAATTTTTTAGCTAAATATATTGACACACTTGCACATAACTTCTTATAATTGACACACAATTGTCACATTTTCAATACGATATTATTGACACATAGACTTTCTATCTTAAATCACTTTCTATTTGATCCAAACTCAATGTAACATTTATTGTTAATGTCGAGGAGGTCTCAAGCTTAATTTTTGAGCCCGCGCGTTGCTGCGGGAGGTTTGCAATATAGATTGTAAAAGGCAGAAATGAATAAAAGAAACATTCATGATCATAGCAGTACAAAGGTAGACCAGTTTTCCATGTTAGTATTTACAGGGACATAGTGTATGACAAAAGGTTGACGATTTTGGAGGCTCTTCTGTTGAGGTCTCTGCTGCTGCTGCATGAATCATGATCAGAGGTTCATTAGTCACTAATAAGATGTAATTAAGACATACCAAAAAATAATAAGACATTTTTTTAATAAGCAAGGAATACAAAAATGACAGATAAGATATACTGTTAAGCTGCAACTTAATAATGTTTGATGCTTTTTCCAGTGGAGTCAGCTTTCGTTCAGGAGTTATATTATTGATCTTATCGCGGAAAGTCACCTTGAGGAACCAATCCATGAAGAAGCAATGTCTTTATTGATAAAGCTGGTTAGGGAGCCCCCCCTGTGTATATGACTATTGGCATTTAAAAAGTAGTATGTGTGGTTGTAGTGTGTTTTATGGCTGATACTAATAAGCCAAATGAAATAATGCCTTTGGGCAATGTTTTAGACAGCAGACTGTGGCAATAATAGAGTGGATCAGTCTATACTTAGGCACATCTGTAACGACGACCCATACATAGCTGATACTTCCCATTTATGTCCATTAAAGATAACCATATGATCTATGCAATGCAAAGAAATTCAACGTTTCACATACCAATGCAATGAAAAATCCCAATACAACAGTATGAATTGATTTAATTAAAAAAAATAAATAAAAAAAAAAAAAAAGTGGTCAATCCTGGAAAAAAAAATGTTTTATGTCAATCAAATCTCACACGAACAGTTGCAATAGCCATAGCAAAACACACCGCGATTTTTAACAGATATACATAGCTAACATTTTTAAAAGTTTTAACAGATATATATAGCTAACATTTTTTATTGCTGGATAGCTAACATTTTTAACAGATATATATAGCTAACATTTGATTGGAGCAATAAGCAAATTACCCAATAGATTTAAAGCATATAACAGGAACAACTGCATGTCTGCATAATTGGTTAAAACCATAGACTCTGTACATAACCACGATTCGCAAAACACATAACATATATGTTCAACAATAGCATAAAAGTTTACAATTGAGGTTGGGAAAGGTGACACAGATTAATAGTACTACATTATTTTATCGTAACAAATACCTTTTGGAAAAGTCCATTATCCTTTTCTGTTGATCCTGACGACGCACAATCACAGATAATAGGTTGTCAATAGCAGAACCTTAACACCAATGTCATTTTTAGTGCATCTGGAGGGTCTGCCTGAAAATGCCAACACTCATTTAAATTAGTCTTACGTTGTACAGCATATTTATTTAAGATGAGCAGAAAGTATTAAATGGTGGAAGCTACCTCAAATACACAACAATAGCAGCACAGTTTCGAGTACTATGATTTACTATATAATTCAGAATTTACTTGCAACGAATGCCAATACCATTTTGGCAGTATTTCCTTCATCATATCAACACTGGTTAAGCACCCACAACCATTTCCGCATCAGAACCCACTACCATTTCGAATTCTGCTACCCTTTGATTGTTTTTTTTTTCTTCTTGCAATTGAGGGAGTTCTTTTAATAGCTGGTAGAACTGTGCAGAAAATCATGACATAAAATCAGAAATTTTGAAGTTTATGATTAAAAAGAGCATGCAAATGTACTTGTGCACCACTACTTTCAGTCAACGTGCGACTGAAACCAAAAAGGCGTGGGGCATAGTACCTCCTTGAGCTATGAATTTACAGCCTCACCGCCCTGTGTTTCTGTCCTTTTGAATCCCTCCAACAATCTGGTATTGGCCTGAAACTGAAACAATACACATAAATAACCAAGTAAATTGCTTTATAGCAGATAATTAAAGGATTTTTGTGATTTTGATAACCTCATTCTTTTCCTAGCATTTAAAAAGGCTGAGCTTACTATCCAGCAATAAAAAAAGGCTGAGCTTTCTTACTATCCAGATTTAACGGTATGAAATGTTAGCCGACTCCAATCAAATGTTAGTTTTTTTGCGATTTTGATAACCTAACTTCTTGAAGGGCTGCTTAGGATAGCACCCTACTTTCAGATATTTATCAATACCACAGCCTTTCAGGTAGTAACTCTGTATTATCCTCGGCCAATTATTTTTGTTGCAGGTACTACGGAACAAACTATTGACCCTTAAACAATACAATAATCATAAGTAAAATTTGTGTTCCCAGCATTATAATTTGTTTATTGCTCTAGTTCAAAAGTGTACCAATGCGCATACCTACTGCAATTTTGCTCTGTTCATTCCCCTGTTCATTTTTAGAAACCATCTGTTTTCAACAAAATCAAAATTTTATCCATTACTAATCATTTCCAAGAATTCCCAAATTATTCTTTTTATTAAAGAAGTTCAACTTACCTGGGTGTCTCTTTTTGAGGAAATTGGCACATGTACCCTAACTTTAATACGCAGCACAACCACCATAACCCCACGGCGCCACCCGAAATCGAAGTGAGTTGACCCATGTGTAGCCAGTCCTTTTTGGAAGAAGTCAAAAAAATCTTAAGGTTACTGAAAACATGAAGCTTCTTATCTATTCAAAGCAGGAAAATTAACAAACTTTTTATAAAAACTAAAAAGATATAAATTATATAATCAAAACCCAAATGAAAAGAAATATTTAATTACCATTACGCAATCCAATGGATGATTCTTCAGTATTACCATTACGCAATCCGATGTATGTATCTGCTGCTGATGCTGTTGTTGTTGAAGATCCGGCCGCCATTCTTTATTCCGGTGTTTCAGTCACCGGAATTTGTTGACTTGATTGGTTTTTTAATAAATCGTGATATGAAAGGTAGCAAACCCTAAGTCTTCAGGAAGTATGGAAGAAGCAAATGACCAAAAAAATGTTGATAACATAGATCTAATATGTGGCCGCACAAATGCCCAAGCATCCATTAAAAAACTGTTTAAGCAGCTCTGTAGCAATGTCGGTTTCGGAGCTAAAGTTGAGAGAAGGAAGAAGAATAACATAGATCCGAATAAGTTATGGTTAGTGTGTGTGTGTGTGTGTGTGTGTGTGTGTGTGTGTGTGCGTGTGTGTTTTTTTTGTTTTCTGGGTTATGAAGAATCCAGAATAGAAGCGAGATGCGAATAAGATTTGGATTGCTTGGGTCGGGTATGGGGCAAAAGAAAAGTGGTTCCCTATAAGGCTATGGTGAACAGTGCTTCTATGAACAGTACACGGGTTTTATACTATACTTATTGTTAATGTGGAGGTCTCAAGCTTAATTTTTGTAAGATGCAAACCAACCATTAAGTGGTCAATTTGACCTCCTGAAAAATGAGGCTTTCTCGTTTGATCATGTATCACGGTGGGTTCAAACTATGTGAATTAACTAGCCAAAAAGTCAGACACCATGGTTATCGGGAAAAAGCATTTGTTGTGATATGGTATGTGCCTTCTTGTGTATGAATCAACTTTAATATAGTGAACAAAATATATTTTTTTTTTTGAAAGCTTGCTTCAATGGTAAATCATGTCCCTTACTAACCCCTAAGCCCAGGTTCGAACCTGGGGAAATCCCTTACACAAGACTCAATTAGAGACCTTGTGACCAGCTGCTCTAGAGCACACTGGCAATATAGTGAACAAATTAACTCCCTAAATTTGTAACACCAAATAAATTGTATCGACATTTTGTTAAAACCAAATAAACTAAATCTTTAATCTCCAGACTAGACGTGTCAATGTCAACAAGAAAATCGAAAAGAAAAACTAGTACTCCATGTGAATATGTGTATATAACTATATATGATCACCAACAAGACTGAAAGAGACTTGTACGTGATCAAGAAAAAAGTAAGAAAAGCCAAACACTTCTAATGGTCACAATTTCTTTTCTTGGGAGTTTTGGTGTCAATACGAGTGAGCCCGAACTAGTCAAGTTAATTACTGTTTTGAAAAGAAAGGTAAAGGTAATTGAAAAGATTATTCTTCAATAATTGTATTTAGGGACCAAATTCGCAACAAAAACCTACCATCAACCTTATCAATTGAGATATCAATATCAATATCAATAGACATCATTTTAAGTATAAGTTAATTACATAGTAAAATGAGACACTAGTCTTTAAAAAAATTAAATAGATTTTGCCCTACTAAGAGCATTCACAATGAGTAAACTAAAAATAGCTTTTTACTATTTTAAAAAGTATTTTAAAAAGGTTTTATTTTATTGCATTGAAAGCTTTTGAAAAGGATATTTAGAAAGATTTGATAAACTTCAAGTCTTTCCTCAAAGTCTTATGTATTAAATATGATATGCATTAAATGCATTGAATGCAAAAAGCCATAAAATACTTTTTCCATCGTGGATGCTCTAATGCCCATTGGTCACATTATGTATGTATCCATGCACACACATTATACATCAGGGTACGCATATGCATAGGTATGTATATATGATGTTCTTTTTTCAAAGTAAATTATAACTATTCAAATGGTTTATATTCACGAGAAAAACCCTAATTTCATGCATCATTTCTACATGCTTAGTGACTCTTTTAATGCATCATCATTTGTCGATGCTTAGTGATTCTTTCACAAAGAATTAGTAGGTTGGTAATCGAGTCGTGTTCAGATTAATCTATCGGATTGGCGGGTTAGTATAACCTCTACCCAAACACATCCATTTTATTAATCGTGTCAAGATTCTCAACCCTAACGCAGACCTGCATAACACGTGTAATCCATTTGTGTCGTTTAACATGTTTAAATAAATAGGTTAACCGGTAAATAATGCTTGTTTTTTGTTGATTTAACTATTTTAAATCAAAAAATGATATAACAATCTAAACAATGATAAAAATAACATACAAATAACTATACGACAATTTTAATATTATTTGAGATATAATCACAATTCACTCATATTAAGTACGCAACAAAATAGATTCAATCCAAATCCAACATAAAAACCAAATTATATGCTTTAATTTTTAGAGACTTATATACTTAAAAAGGTTTAAGGGGTGACCTGTTTAATACTTATTCAACCCAAACACAACCCGTTTATTGAACGAGTTAGACGAGTTGACTTGTTTTTTACTCAAACATGCTTAGCCTCAACCCAAACTTGTTTAACTCTATGTCAGGTTTGTGTTGTTTATCGTGTCGTGTCGAAAATTGCCTCCCTTAAAAATTAGCATCAAACAAGGAGTGCATGTATAAGTAATATTTGAAATTGTGATTGAACCGGTAACCTATTCCCTTAAAGTTGGTAATATTTCTCTTGTAACTTATAGAGAAGTTTAGGGGTGTGCAGAATTCGGGTTTCACAAAATCGAAACCGAACTGAACCCAAAAAAGTGAATCGAAATTGTAGCCGAACTGAATTAAATATTCGGTTTTTGGTTTGTATATGGTTTTGACAAAATGAAAATCGAACTGAACTAAAAACCGAATTCACATAAATATATATATATATATATATATTTTATATATTTATATATAAAAAAACACTAAAACTCTTTCATAGTATAAATATAACATTTTTTGAGCTTGAAATTTTTTTATTTCAAAAATTTATATAATTAATAAATAATTAACTAAAATTAAGTAATTCGGGTTATTCGGTTCGATTTTCGGTTATTCGGTTCGGTTTAATATAATTTGAATTCGGTTCGATTCGATTTTCGGTGTTACTCATAATTTTTTTTTTTTTATCGAACCAAATAAATTGAACAACCTTACAACCGAACCGATTAACACTCCTAGAGAAGTTTCTAATTTGAGAGTGTACTTCTATGAGTTACTAGACATGCAATTTATAGAGAACTCCACATACAAATTTATTGATACTTTCTGGTGTTTATTTGTTGGATGCATAATAATACGATCAAACTCTCATCTAAAAATCAAAGGAATAAATATTCTAAAAGTTATTTTTGTAGTCTATCAAACAACAATGTGATCCACATAAATCATTCCTTGAATTAGTGGCTGATTGTGATACAAAGTAGATTGCTATACAGACAATTCTTACATGACAACCACCCCAACCCTTAAAAACAAGACATTTATCGGGTATGCATCGTTCTGACGATCTAAAACACCCTACAAACAAAAAAGTTGTCGGATATACTCGTTATCATGATCTAATTACCATATATGTAAGATATTTGTCACATATATTTCATCCGTTTTTTATATTATTTTTTTCTTTCCTTGTCAGATTCTTTGCAAACCAAATAATTGAATGTTATATAGATATCTTACATATAGGGGTGAGAGTTTTCCAAAGGACCAACGAGAAAGTAAAAAATATTTGAAAGCAATTTTTGCTGTTAGAAGAGTACTGTTACTATTATTTTCAACAGATTTTTTTTTTTCTTTTTTTCTTTTTTTTTTTTAATCAACGGGTACGGTATTTAAAAAATTGGAAAAGAAATGAAGGATTTATGAACTAAAAAAAAAAAAGTCTTGTAAAAATGGTGTAGCAACAACCAACTGGGCTAGATCAGTTGGCCATCAAGGGTGACTTTGGGGAAGTTGTTACCACATGCGAGAGGTCTCAGGTTCGAGTCTCTCCGTGGGTGTTTTTCTTCAAGGTAGAATATGTGGGGTACTGCCCTATAGATACGTCGATTCGTGGCTGGCAGAGACATCTTCTGGGTATGTACTGTGGAATCGAATCACTATTTATTATTCGAGGTTGGCAGGGACTACCTTCTGCGTAAGTACTGCAGAATCGAATAACTAACTTAGTATTGTACTAACTCGCTGTTCGAAAAAAAAAATTGGTGTAGCAACAAACAGGCTGAGCCCAAATATAATTATAGGTACGTTATGAGCCTTATGTATTAGAAGTTTGTAATGGGCTAACTGCCCAATTGAAACTGAGTACCCATATTTAACTTTTATAAAACTCTTTCATCCAAAACCGGCTCAACTCTTGTTATTTTTTACATATGCATTCAAATTTGTCTTTTATAAACAGATTATTTGTAAAACAAAAAAAATCTATGGGTGATGTCATTTGGACGTAGGCTGTGTTATTCACATTCATAATATAGTGTTTTCCAAAAATACTTTTTGTAATACATGGTCTTTTAATATGTTAAAGAGCCAATGAAAACAAACGTCTTCCTAAAATACTGTAGTTGTTTCAGTTAAAAACGCAAAGTTTAATAAGATATATTAATTACAAGTTACTCCATCCGTCCCAAAATGTAAGTCCACTTTGATTTTTTCAAAGTCTTTTTATTCCAACTTTGACATTAATTATTTTTTTTCGTGTTTTATAATACTAGATGCAAAATATATAAATACTTTTGTGTTTTAAATGCTTTTTCATTGATATACTTTTCATCAATTATTATCTAATACGAAAAAAAATAATTAAGGTCAAATTGGGAAAGCAAAGACTTTGAAAAATAAAAAATTGACTTATATTTTAGGACGGAGGGAGTACTTTTTAAAGAAATTATAGTTTTACTGTTTGCTAGTTACTTCATCTTTTAATAAAGTTTTATAGTTTCTTTTTCTAACTGAAGGCATCTTCTTAAACTTGATCTACCAAACAAGTTCACTTTTAATAGTAGACAATTAATTTGAGACAATTTAATACCAGCGTAAAAAAAAAATAATCCAAGTTACTAGTAATATACAATCCGAATAATATTGACTCGTACAGTAACTAGTCAGTATTAAATGCAGTGTAAGAAGAAATACAATATCTACCAACAAAATCCAAGTTAATAAGTTATGAATTTGTATTTAATGTTGGGTATAGGGGTCAGAGCTGTGGGTGTAAGCCCATTCAGTGGATTGGTTATTTAGGCCCAATTCACTAGACAAGACATCTGACATTCTGACCAAACCTGAATATCTGTCCCTCTAAACTAGGTGTCTCAAAAACAACATTTAAACAACGGGTGCTACTAACCATACCCTCCTTATGCATGGAACCCGCCTACTTTTGATGGAATGTATAATCCGATAAATCAGACAGTACAAGCGACGACAGCGGTACAAAATTAACACCCTCCCTACAGGGAGGGTTTGGATATACTGACCCTTAAACCACCTTGACTTATCACTTATGAGTTATGAGTTATCACCTTCTTGCATAAACCTGGATGGCCACAATATAACATTTTTCAACATTTTGATGATATATGTGTATGCTATCTTTTGCTTTTACGAACAATGTTATGACATGCACAATTTGAATGCTTGGAACGAATGACTTGTATTTAAAAATTTAATCCGCGCACCTAAGATAACGCATCGTACTTATGTGAAAAACAACATGTTCCATTCTAATATCTCATACAAATCCCTATTTTTTTTGTAAGTAAACAAATAAAAATAGAATTACAAATTTATCATTTGACATTAAACAAAAAAAAAAGCACATGAATTGCCTTATGCCTGTCTAGAAGAAGCAAACTTTTTATGAATTTGCTGTTTCATGAAAACTGGTGTTTACTTTTAGCATATATAGAAAAACAAATGGGATAAAAAGTAAAATAAAATTTGCTTTTGATGCTTCAGATTCGTTTAAAAGAATGAAAGTCCTTGAAAGGTTTAGGAAAATAACAAAGCTGAAGAATATATTCATCCGTATTAAGTTTTGTTACTTTCGAGTTTGTAACGTGTGGCAAATTATCATACACTGGTCCTTTGCACCAATAATGTCCGAATTTTTAGCTAAAAAAGTTTTAAAAAAACCTTTCAAAAAAGATATATAGATTTATGATCTTTGTCTTATTTTTTGTGAATAATACTGTAGTTGAAAACAAGCAATGCTTATCTACGTGAACCCTAGTTGATCATTTTAATTGTGAAATTTCGGTATATTAGATCCCGACACCGCACTAATTTTGGTCAAGCTTCGCCACTGTGTTTATATGGCGTGCCTACAACTTGTTATACGGAAATTTAACGAGCCACTTCTAATGGGAGGCGCGCCTACTATGTGTAATGCTTCAAGCATTTACGAGAAATAATAAACAAAAAGGCCATCCGCATTCCATTTTGACAAAAGCCCCACACCCAAGATGTTTATACTTTGATAAATTTCTGTTCATCCATATCGTAAAAAACATTCGACAACAACTATTATAGAAACATATAAGCTATATATCTAACTTACAAAATTTTACAAAGTAAATTCGAATTCTGCTCTATTATCAACTTGAGACAACTTCGATAAAAGTAATATTATTTCTCTACACTTGGTATTATACAGTATTGACAATGTATCAAACAACGTAGCAAAAGGGCTTTTGGTCTATGAAGTTATAGTATAGTACTACCATTTTCTGTATTTCTTTAACATATGGTATTTAATAGTGTATTTCTTTTTGTAAGGGTATACGAAGTCACTTATGTTTTTAAAGTCAAAAAGTGAAATAGAATCCAATGCAAAATGGTACGAGATAGAATAGCAGGGGGCTAAAGCTGACCCCCATGATTTCACATCAATTTTCTCTTTTATTTATCATCATATCATTGTTAAGATCCCGATCTTGATCTTATGATCTTATGATTTTACGATTTTACAAATAAAAAACGATCTGGATCCTACGTAGGATCTTACAAATAAAAAAGCTTAAGATCTTATAGGATCACGATCTTAATCATAGGATCTTAAGATCTACTCCGAACCGATCTTACTTTTCTCAAACCTTAAACTAAAAAATTACAAATTTATGATTTATGTTTTTATATAATTTAAAAACAACATGTAATTCTTCTTAAACATTTCATATTCATAATTTAGGATAATATTTTCATGAAATATTCATATAATTTCATGTTTATAATATATAATAATTTGTAGATTTAAATAATATTACAAAGATTATTAAAAAATAGCATTATAGTAGGATCTTTGGATCACGATCCGATCTTACGATCACGATCTTGAAAAGACGAAAATAATCCTATGTAGGATCCCGATCTTAAAAACATTGCATCATATCATACAATGTAAATAAATTATTTTGTTTATCATAGTACCGTATAGTTTTAGCTATAAAATATAAATTATAAACGTGTCAAAACAAATGGATTCTAAAACAATCTTAAACAATAACTAATACGAGTATATCATATTCAATTTCGCTTTCAAATTGAGGATAAAATTATGTATATACCTTTGATTACCAGCTTGCTAATTTCATCATCATCAGAGAATTTTATAAATTATAAACAAACTTTGTAGTTTAGTAATTCATCCAAGTTAAAATGTTCCAATCAGGAGTTATATTAACCATAAACAATAATTTAATTATTACATTAGGTTGCTTGGATGTGCACTAAGGGGGATGAATGGTTTTAATCAATCATAAAAAAAAAAATAACAATCATTTATACTAGATGTCAACTATAAGTAGGTCGAAACAAATAATCAACTATCGGTCGAGTTCTTTAATTTAAGAGGAAAAAATATTATCGACTTAATTAACCATGGTTGGCAATTTATAAAAAATGAAGCAATTTGAGTTACCTATGTCGATTTGTCTATTTTTAATCTATACTACATATAATGAAAAAACCATTAAAGTGAAAAAGTGAAAAACTTAAACTACTTTAACAAGTTTGTAGTAAGCTAGAAGGGGGTTGAATAGATTTACATATTAAAACTTTGTTTTAAATATTTTAGAATTACTTATGTCAATCTAGTTTGGATGTGTTGGATATTAATAATTTGATAAGCATATAAACTTCACTACGAGATAGAGATAGAGAGACACAATAATATACAAGTATTTATAGTGGTTCGGCTATAATGACTCATTCTTTGCCCTACTCCACTCGCCGAGTACCCAACTCGAGAGTTTGTAAAAACTACACACCACAAAACTCCTTTCACTGGCGGAGAAACCTTCACAACGTCGCTTACACTTTATCCGGTACTAAGCTAAATACCGAGCTCTTCCACGAGATAGAGCGAAACCTACATCGCCTACACTTTATCCGGTATAAGGCTAGATATCGGGTTCTTCACACAAGGTAGAACAAAACCTTATACAACGTCGCTTACACTTGATCTGGTACAAGGCTAGATACCGAGTTCTTTTATAATGGAGGAACTATTCCTAACACCACTAATTAACACACCACATCTACAACACACTTGAGAAAAGAGAATGACAAGATACACTTCTGTGATCTTGTGAAGATGGAGAATCCTAGCAACCCATGTCTTGAGCGTGCAAGTCTTCTAGAGGTCGTGATCTCGCCTTTAAGAGAAACCTAGAGAATCACCAAGAGAAAAGCTACATAGAAGATCATTAGATCTGAGGTTAGAGAACTTAGAATATCGAGAGAAGATATGTCTAAGTGGGGTGAGTAGAAAGGGAGAAATGGCCATCTATTTATAGGCAAAACTGGTTACTGTTCACCCGGATCCGGTGGATCCCTTCCCAAAGGGATCCGGCCAGTGTAAAGCCAGGGATCCGGCTATCTGGTATCACCAGTCCGGATCTTGGGTTACAATTCCCGGTTTTCGGTTATGGGTTATGGGTTGAGGTCCATAGGTCATGTGATGTCATGCATGATGTCAAAGATATCTTGGGTCATGATTTATGGACTTTGGGTCATAGGTTATGGACTTTGGGTCATTGGTTTTACCCATCCTTGACGTCATGCATGATGTCATGCAATGGGTCATGGGTTTTGGGTCAAGCTCCATGGATCATGGGTTTTGGGTCATGGATAGTCCAAGTCTTTATATTACAAGTTACATGTATTTTTATAAAATGTAAGTAACTAAAGTTACTTAAGTGTTTTATAAAAATGGTTTTGGTTTTATGTAAACTATTTAACTAAACATGTTTAATGGTTTATTTGTTTAGTGAAATGAGTTAGTAAACTTATGGATCAAAGCTTTACGTATTTTATTTATTTCTTTAAAATAATTTTACGTTTGTTATCGACAAACATTAGAAGATCGTAAAATATAAATAAACGTTTTTATAGTTTATTTGTATTAACAATCTCCCCCTATTTGTTGATGACAAAACATAAAATTATTTTAAATAAAAAGTAAAATTCTTAAATTTTTAAGCTTAAGTTTTTACTCTTTTCTCCCCCTTTTTGTTGAGACAAAAAGAGCGTCGAAAAGAAACTAACCCGAATGCAAGAAAAAATATTTTTAAGGAGAAAAAGGTTTAGAAGAAAAAGAGTAAGGTAGAAACATGCATATTAGCTCCCCTTTGACGATTGCTCCCCCTTGTTGAGGGCGTCAAGTATTTAGGAAGGCTAAGACAGGATCATTGCAAGTGTTGCAATGTTTTTGCTTGGACGAAAGCTCCCCCTTATTGAGGGCATTAAGTACACCTAGTGTGTTTTGAAAATCTACAAAACAAAGGTTGGAATGCAAGTATATAATATGAATTTTCCTGAAAATGAGCTGAATCAATGCTCAAATTGGTTTCTGAGTTCCCGGATCCACGGGATCCATATCAGAAGGGATCCGCCAGGTTAAAAGCAAAGGATCCTGGTACCCGCATCTTGTTAGCAACAGTTTTAAAGAAAGTAACGCATGAAAAACCATCTAATCACACCAACATCCTCAGATAATCAAGAAGCATTTAATACGTAGATTCTTTTAATAAAAATAAGAGAAATGATACAACAAAGGTCAATTCTCTAAAACTAATACTAATCTTAAACTAGAGTAGGATGACCACTTGTGCTTGCACTTCGAGGTTTCTAAGGATGATTAGGTTTGCTAATGTCTTCTAGACGTTCAAAAAGGTGATAGAACATAAACCGCATCTCATTGCATACTTCATGAACTATGGTTTGAGTTTGTTGGCAATAGAAGCAAGTCTCCTCATGACTTGGTTGTGGTGGTAATGAAGGTATATATGGACCTAGTATAGAAGGTTGTTGAGGCATGTTTGAAGTAGATGGTCCTAAGTGAGAGGGTTGTGGATGCACAACGGGTGTTGGTGGAGAAGTATGTGTGGGTAGAGTAGGTAAATGTGTGTCAATATCTAGGTTGTTTGGTTGAGATGGTTGAGGTGGTTGAAATATTCTCATTACCCAAAATGGGCCATTTGAAGGTGGAGAAGAGGAAGACATGTGTGCTATTGGTGGTGACACATTGATGTCAACACCTATGTTGTGAGATGAAGGTTGAGTAGTCATTCTCTCAATGGATGAGAATGTAGGCAATGGTGGTGTATTAGAAGGTCTAGGGGGTAAGTCCTCTAAAGAGTTCATAAATGGGTGTGGAGAAGTAGGAGGTGTAGTAAAATAGAGGAGTCGAGGTTCAAGAGGTGAAGGTTGTGTTGGTTGGGTAGAAATTGGAGTGACTTGAGGTGTTTGTTGAAAGGTTGGTTTAGTAGAGGCAAGTGATGGCTTGATAGAAGGGAGTTGTGGTGGTGTTGGTTCAGTAGGAGTTTGGATGTATTTAGAGAGAGGTGTCCTAGTAGAGGGTGTCTTGAAAGGTGCGGATTCGTTTGATGATATCTCATACACAATACGTGCGGTTTTTCTAGAAGGGCTTTTAGTAGAGGAATGAGCACTTGGTGCCTTAGTCATTTTGAGAAGTGTTTAGAATGTGAGTTTGCAGCAGAAAAATGTGAGATTAATGTTGTGTGACAAATGGTAATTTACACATTTTAAATTAATAATAAATGGATATTTATTATTTTTAAGCTGAGCATTTCTATGCGCGTTTGCATGTTTATGAGTATTTTTGAGCACTTTTGGGAGCTGTCCCGCATACTGTAGCTTACAATCACTGCAGAAAAAGTTTATTTTTATCAGTAAGCATAAATTATTCCATTTCTGATAGTTACTGACAATTTTTGTAATTTACTGAGAGCTTTCTCGTAATTCCTGAAAAGCAACCCCACACGCGTACCGACAGCACAGTATATATGGTAGCAGTCAAATAAATGCATTTTTGAGAAAATAATAATATTTTATTATTTTTCTGACGGAAACGTCAATAAAAACTCTATTTTGTGTATACGTGTCCAAAAAGGTCAAACTGGGACTTTACGGTAACTTTTAAGCTTAAACCGACACACGATACACCAACCAGGACCAAAAACCCACTAATTCCCCCTCCTAAATGTCGTGTACAGCCAACACTAATAGACAAAAAATATTATATGGCAAGATATTGGTTAGTGGAGGATTGCATGTAATCTTTGTATTTATACCTAATAAGCATACAAACACTTTCACACTCCCATTTTATCCCTAAACCTTTCCTAGATCATTTTTACCCTTCTTCACTTCCAAAACTCACGCCCATAATCTAAAAACCAAGATCCACAAAATTTTGTGGAAGTTATAAGTAATCGGGGTGTACTTTCAAGTGTTTCGGGTTGTTTAGAACGTGTTTCGGGTAAAATTGGTGCATTTTGGTGTGTTCTTGAGCCCTTAACCCCTCGAATTTCTTAAACCATTGTAAGGATTCTTGAAAACTTGTTCAAATCTTGCTCATATCATGTTGTTTTAATGTTTAAAAGTGTTAAATGTGTTTGATTTGTTAATATGAACAAGTTAGGGTTTGATGTCTAGATTTACATATGCTCGACTTTTTTGAGTTTTTCATACAAAGTATGATGTTTCTTGCTTGTGTGGTAAATCTTGTTGCTTGTGGTACTAATTTGGTGGTACAAAAATGATTAGTGCTAATTACGCGTAATTAAGACGAAATATACACTTTTGAGTATATATATATGGATCGGCTACTTTATAAAATATATAATTATTGAGGTTTTGAAAAAAATAAAATTTTAGCTCTAGTGGTGAAATGGTGAAGATTTTGATTATTATCTTATTATAGTTAGCTTATTGTTATAAGCACTAGATTATTGATTTTTAACTACAAGTAATAGACTAAAATTTAATTTGGCATAATTGGCCGAACCCACCATGTTGTCGACCTATGTGGGCTGTTTTGGACAAATTGCTTATTTGAAGTGCTTATTGGCTTATTTGATATTTATCGTATAATATAACGTAACTAAAATGGATTAATTGATTATATTACTAAAAATGTGTTATTGGGCTAAAACTGGCCTATTTGGCACAATAAACATCTTGGGAGACAAAAATAAAGTTTTGAACATTTTTAGACTCGCTATAATTATTTTTGCACAATAGAACGATTTATATTGATAAAAACCATTTTGGGCTTATTTTGGCATTTTAAGCCCAATAAGCCAAATAAAAGGAATTTTGGCCCATAAATTATGAACATTGACTTTTGTTGACTTTTGAAAGAATTTTGACTAAGCGTTGACTTTTGTATCGAAAACTATAATAATGAAGTAATTATAACGATAATTATAATTATATCGATAAATATACAGTTTGGACTATTTTTGCAATTATAGTGACAAAAAGGGATTATTTGAGGAAATTTGCAACACTTGAGAAAAATGGGAAAGCTTGAATAAACGAATGGGTCATGCCCGATTTTTTTAAAATTTCAACACTTAGAATATTTTCGAACGAAAACCGACTAAAAGACAAAATAGGTTATTTTCATTATTAAAAATATTAATTTTCCTAAATTAATATTTTTAGGCCTTATAAGACTTATAAAAATATTTTTTGGACACTTATGCACTCGCACTTATTAATTTCTCAAAAACTAAATACTTGTAATTTTCTTTATAATTATTATTATATTATAAATAAATATAATAATTTATAATATAATAATACCCACTAACACCATCATCAAATTAATTATTCAATGATTATTTAATTAATTATAATATTTAATTATTAAATATTAATTATATAATATATATATATATATATATATATATATATATATTATATATATATATATATATATATATATATATATATATATATATATATATATATATATATATTACTTACGCAGTTTGCTACAAGCAAAGCACGGAAGTTCCGTGGCACGTACATTCACCGTGCACTTTCACCATGAGCCATCACCAAAGAGTTATATACGATAAACCATTTTGAAATATACTTTACCACACAGCAAGCAAGAAATACACGAGCACTGGTCACACGCAAACTTTTTCAATTGAGTTAAGTCATTCAAAATACGAATATTTCGCTAAGACTTACCATACTGATCTAGGTCGCGTGTCAGAGCGGTTGCACTGTTTTGTTGATTGATTGCAGATTGCTATTATTTTTAAGGTAAGTTTATAGCCCTACTTTTATACTTATTGCTTTCATAAACCTTGGGGTGAGAAACATGCAAAACTGTTTTCATGGACCAAAAATGGATTTTGTTTTATACACACTTGTATGTAGAAACCTAAGGTAGCTAAATCTCATTGCGCCCACTATCATCAACCGTCAATTCCTGCTGGGAAACGCGTGTGATATAAATAGATCTATTGGGGGTTACTCCCCCGTTCGGTTGGCTCGGCATAGTCAATGTGAACGTATAACATATGGAATCGGCCGAGTGTCTGGGGATTAACGCTCGCGGACACCCTTTATTTGCTATGCCAGTTTGACATTTAGTTGTCTAGTTCGGTTGGATGAGGCTTAGTGTTTGCATAGCGGGATAGTGTGTGATTGCTGAATATTTGCTATAGTCCATATGTGCTTATTTACTTTAAACCTATGAACTCACCAGCGTTAGCTGACTTTTAGCATGTTTTTCTCAGGGCATTGAGAATGTGTTTACTGAAGGCAGGGCATGGCGATGGTTATAAAATTTGTTGGAAATGTTTTTATTGTTGCGTTAAACTCTGAATTTGGGACCGCTTTGTTAAATGGGCTTCATTTTTATTTGAACTAAATTTGATGTATGACAATATGACTTTGAATATGTAATGTATTTTAAAATGGATTTTTAATCCGTTCTCTATATCTTGTGTTGTGATTATCAATTTAGTAGCACCCAAAGTGTATGCTTCCTCAATATCTTGATTTTGGGGGTGTTACACTTTGGGTTTTATATTGAGTTGATAAATACAAAACAATAAAAGAAGAATGAAGCATGATGAAACTACAAGGACTTGAAAGATAAAGAATAAAAGTTAGGAAGATTTGTTTTCTAATGAAGTTAGGAGTCTTTGTAAACCCTAATATCTCTCTATATAAAGAAATTAAGGGCGTGAGTTGTTAATGTGTGTTTCAGTCATGTGTTAGGAAAACACCACTGATTCCACCACTTGGGATCGGTTCAACACTACAGGATCAATATTATTGATCCTTGTTATAGTTAGGTAATACGTTCTATTATGATTGAATAGAATTGTAGTGTGTATTTGTAAAACCTTGTTAATAACAAAGTGTTTTGATTATTCCGATGTGCATATTGTTTATCTTTGTTATTATATATCCTAGTTGAGTCTAAACGATTCTTATTAATTGGTAACAGAGCCTGGGGGCTCTTGATCTTGGGTCTACAAGGTTTTATTTGTCGAAGAAATAAGAAGAAAATCGACTTTGGTTTTATTTTCGTGTGCATATTGTTTATCTTTGTTATCATATGTCCTAGTTGAGTCTAAACGATTCTTATCAATTGGTATCAGAGCCCGGGGGCTCTTGATCTAGGATCTACAAAGTTTTATTTGTAGAAGAAAGAAGAAGAAAATCGACTTTGGTTTTATTTTCGTAACTTTCTGCAGAGCCATTTTTAAAAGGCGATATCTCATTCGTTAACTGTTGGATCTTAACGAAATTTTTACTGAAGGTTCCTTGCACATCAAGGTAGATTCTCGCTAGAGGGATCTTTAAACTGATCTTTCGTTTGGAAGATATAGATCGTCGAAGTCTGCTACAGAAAGGTTTTTAAGAAAATCGCTTTTTAGGGTTTTTATGATATCAAACTTTCAGGTTTCAGTTTCTGTCGATTTTGTATTGTTATGGAAGTTGGTTATACATTGTTTTGTGCTTACAAAGTTTATTGTTTCCATGATTGGTCGATTACTGTTAGGATTTCTGATAATTGCAATTTAGGGTTCTTAAGGTTTTCTATTTACTGATTTCTTAAACTACTGGTATCTATCACTATGGAAGTCGATTAAATAGAAGATTTGAGACCTGTGTTCATCGAAGTCTGAAGGTTTTACAGTGTCGACACAACGATCAACAAGTTTTATTCAATATGGCTGGATTGTGTATGAATCGTTTTAGGGTTTATCTAATTAAGAAACCCTAATCGATGGGATGAATTACGAATTGTTGTTGTATAGTGCAGATTGTATGAAGGAAATTGCTTAATGATACTACATTAATGATCATCATTCTCTTAGGGTTTGATTGTTGATTGCATGTTCTAAATCAGAGTTAAGCACGTGGACTTTAGAGAGATACTGAATTTGTGAGTTATTGTTGCTGCTGTTTGAAGCTTCAGTCTGTACTGCTCGTAGTTGCAGTTAGTACTGCTTTATCAAGTTAGTACTGCTCTCTATATCGTTAATACTGCTAAGACGAAGTGTTAATAATGTTGCCATTAGAGATTAGTACTGCTCGGTATGATATTTAGTGCTGCTTGAATCAAGTTACTACTGCCCATTCAACTTAGTGTTGCTCGTTGATTTATTTGTGCTGCTGAGTTTAATGTTTATTCTGTCAAGTTTTGTTCAAGTTCGAAACTTATGAGTGAGTTTTAAGCAGCAAACTGTTAAGACTTTGGAGCTTGCACAAGTAGTGAAATCGATGCACTTAAAAGGTTTTGAAGATTCTGATGTTATCAGATATGATTATGGTGCTGATTTTAATCTTGTTAAGGTTAAAGTACATGTTTTTGGTTCTCGAATGGGGTTAAGAGATGTCGGAAAACATACATTGTTTGGATTTTGGTTTTTGAATTACATGTTCTTAAAAGTTTAAAAGGCTCGTATTTGTTCTAATTGGAATAATTGATTACGAAGAAGGTTGATTATCACTTATTTGAAGTTGAAGTGGAGTTTCTTGGATGCGTGTTCTTATCATATCTTAAAAGGATTCTTGCACCTTTTGAAGATAACTTGTTCGTGCTTTAACGTTGTGACAATGACTTTTCAAAATCTAGCAATAGGGATTTGCTATCACTTAAAGGAGTGACATTGTAGTGCTCAGTGTCTCATTGAAGATGAGGATTTTGTCAAGAGGTTGCGATCTACTTATATATTTGATTTTTAGTATAAGTTCAAAGTCACGTGGATAGTACAAGACATAAGACACAAGTTTGAGTTGTTTTACTTCATCATCAAGTTCATTATTGTAAACTATAATCCGTAATCACGTTTATTTGATAATTGAAATTATAACCTAAGTTTGACATTAATGAGTCCAAAATTGGAAGAGATACTCGAACGATTGCACAAACACGAAGAGTTTTAAAAGTTCCTAACTAGGAGACTTGAAACTTGAAGGATTTAGAAAGTTCCTAACTCGGAAACTTTAAGTAACAAACAAACTCGAAGACTTTCCTTATCTTAGAAACTCGAAGAATTTCCTTAACAAAAAAACTCGGATAATTTCCTTGTCTTAGAAACTCAAAGAATTTCCTTAACAACCAAACTCGGAGAATTTCCTTAACTTAGAAACTCGAAGAATTCCCTTAACAAACAAACTCGGAGAATTTCCTTATCTTAAAAACTCGAAGAATTGTAACTTAGAAACTCGGAGGATCTAGAATGTCTTACTCGGTTCATTAAAAAATTCTTACTTAGAATGTCTTACTCAGTTCCTTAAAGAATTCCTTGCTCAGATCCAAAGTCGAAGAATCTCTTAAACGACCCTTTCTCGAAGAGATACTCGAAGGATAGAAAGTCGAAGGATTCTAATCTTTGATAGAAAGTTGAAGAATCCTTTGTCAGATATATACTCGAAGAGGTTCAATCTCGGTGAAACTAGAAGGATAGAAACTCGAAGGATCCTAAGTTTCTCGGAGGATATAAACTCGAAGGATTCTTAGTTTCTCGGAGGATATAAACTCCAAGGATTCTAAGTTGGATAGATACTTGGAGAAGGTAAACTCGAAGTGTTACTCGGAGACTCTAAACTTGGAGAGAAACTCAAAGACTCCAAACTTTGGAGAGAAAGTCGAAGAAAAACTTGAAAAACTCCAAACTCGGAGGATTTAAGTAATTTCCAAACTCGGAGAAACCAACAAAGTCGGAGTATGTGAACTTTTAAATTCAAACTCGAAGACAAAAGCTTGAAGCCACAAACTCGAAGTGTCCAAAGTCGAAGGATTCAACTTTTAACTTCAAACTCGAAGCTACAAAGTCGAAGCCAGAAACTCGAAACCTTCAAACTCGAAGGATCAAGACAAAGTTGAAGAATTTGACGATGAACAGTAACAGAACCTAAAAAATTTTCCTTCTAAATCCTTGTTTGGCTCTTGATACCATTTGTTGTTACTACTAATTATCACACAAGCTACTAAATTCTAGAGAGAGAAAGAGATGGAAGGTTACTTAACAATAATGAAATGTTTAACTCAATTAACCAACCAACCATCTCCCTACTAGGGAGGGGGTATTTATAGTAATTTACAATTATTAAGGCTTTACCCTAATTAACAAGATAATTAACATAAATAAAAGGCCACAGCCCATGGGCCTTCTACACAGGCCGAAGAATAAAACTAACCTAAAGGCCTAAGCAACCAATTACATGAAATGATCAATACTTGAAAACTAATAATCTGGCTCTGATACCACTTGTAGTTCACCCTTTTTAGATCAATTCACACACTTATGTAATATGTTAGAGAGAGATAGATATGTGTAGAGAGAGAAAGTGCTAGAGAAGAAAATGAGAGAATTTCTCATTCCATTTACAATTCCCACCTCTCAAATGAGAGGATTACATATATATAGCCTTCCATGATATGAGAATAGGGAAGTGTGCCGTCTTTACATATTTCATTAATTCAACATTAACCAAAATACTATGACTAAACTAGACGGCATACTTCTACTATCATGTAGACTATATTTTTACGATTCTAATGAGCTATTACATGACCATATTACAAGACTCATTGATTCGATAATGATCGTCACTTTAAGCATTCCCAACACGCATGCATTTAATACGTGGGATTAGGGCTTGTTTGGTGTTATTTTATGTGATATATGTGCTCGTTAATTTTTGTTTGTGTATGTGTCGTGTGAGTTAATCATGTAGGGCTGGAAACAAGTGGGTTTTATGTGTGTATTAACCTCGTAAAAGTGTGTGTATGAATCGGATCTAAGATGGATTAATGATATGAATAAGGGTTTTGGTAATCTTATGATTTTATGAGTATGGTCTGTGCAGAATTTGGGTTGGATTGATTGGTGTTTAAACTTAAGATGTCAAAATGTATCTAAGTGATTTTTTAGTCTAAACATATGTTACACCCCGTGCCCGCTTTGACCGAAAACTTAAAACTTTAAGCTAAAATGACCCAATTTTACGGACATCCTGTTACTCTTTTGACCATTTAACAAAATCCATAAACATTCAGACCATAACTATTTTTAAATGAAACTAGACTCAATTACCTTCAAGTCGCCGGGTGGCATGACCCTTGACGACATACGGTTCAAAGTATATGATTTTTCGAAAATTGCCAAAAACTGCCGAAAGCCATCCATCCGATCGGCATGCTTTCGCATCCGATTCGGATGGCCTTCATCCGATCAGCAGAGTTTTCTAACCGATCGGTTGGAGGCTACTGACCCCCCGAAACCACTTGCAAGTCCCTTACTCGAAAACCCGACCTCCCGAACTCGATATTTCACCAAACCTTCCAGATTTACTTAATATATCATTGGGCTCATTTCCATACAAAAAATTTACCGTTTGACCCTCGGAAAAGTACTTTACAAGTTGACGGGTTTCGCACCAAAACCCGTTTTGACCCATTTCATGACATAAAACACATACGACTTCCACATCACCTCAAACTTAACCAAAATCATTAACTTAACATATTAAATCTATTTCATAATTACTTGACCCGCTTACAACCCAAAATGGGTAGAATCACGCTTATGCCAAACACCCTTTTAACTTAGACCGTAAACACTTTGAACATACTTTGACACAACGGTTGACCACCAAATCGTTAGGACAACCTTAACATACAATTTGCCACACGGTTACACTTTACCAACCAATAAAAGACCAACGGGGGTACAAACTTTACACTTGAGCTCGGTATTCTACCTAAGCTCCTAAACGCATACTACCTTTATTCTTGCATATCCAAATCCTTAATCCATATATCCAAGCCATCCATAAAAACATGTCAACCTACAAAACGGTTTGACAACTAAACCGTAAGCACAAAGGCTTAGTAAGTAAAACGATCATAACTCATTCACACATTAAGCATCATAATCCACTTATTTCATCGCAAGACTAACATAACACATACCTTGGCCACTTCAAGCCTTATCATTACATCTCAATCTTTCCTACACACTTACATTAGTCCAACTAAACACTCAATCTCTTTTGCTAGTTATGCCAAACTAGCCTTACATCTACTTCTTCATCACATCATCATTCAAACACTATCAATCATCTCATCATAACAATCATATAACTCAGAATGTAAGAAATCATTATAACATCAAATCATAACCGGTTTACTTACCTTAGCTTCCAAAGCTAAGTCTAACAAGAACATAAGCATCATCATCACCATCCACCATCATCATCATCAAGAGCTAATAATTCATTCAAATAACATCATCAACAAGGGTTTACATAACCCAATTAAACCTACCCATCTTCCATTATAGATCACCATATGATGAATTCCCACTTACCTCATACTCTTAATCTAATTAACTCATGATAAGGAAGTTACTTACTTGTGATAATCATTGCTATGGATTAATCCTTTGCTTTGGGACGTCAAACCTTTCATGGATTAACCATCCAACTCCATATTCTTTCCCTCTCATTCTCTTATAATCCGTACCACACACACACACTTTCTAAAATGGTGGAAAAGTGTGGAAATAACTAGAAGACTCCCCATCCAGGATATTTACTCACACATCTTTGGTCCATTGGCACAATCAGTCCCTTAAGTCTCATTCATTCTATTTTAGCTACAACCAACTTATAACACATTTACCACAATGGCAACTTAGGTCCTTGAAGTCCATTCCCTTTCTAATTGTGCCACATAACACTTTCATAACCATATAATTCATTTGTTGACTATTAGGTTGACTATCGGGTTTGACCACAACGCAACATTCGTTGACAGGCTAATCACGTAAAGCCCTTAATCCATTTTCATCTAGGATTAGATCCAAGTACCCGGGAAACGGGTCTAACAACATAAGTACTACTTGTCTACTTTCTGGAAATATAAGGTTCATAGCAATTAGAGGTCGCTAAGTAAACTTTTTGATTTTTGGAACATAAGTTGTCAAAACTGTGAATCTGAGTCTGAAAATATGTAGATGTTTTAGATTTTTCATTTTCAAACTACAAGGTGTTAAGAGCTCTCTTTTTAAATGGGTGATATATAAGATATGTGTAACTTCCTGGATTTTTTGTGGATTTTTATGAAGGGTAGAATTTGGTTTAATAAATGCAAAATTTCAAGGTGTACCTGCAGTTCACTTTCTGGACATGTGTGAGTAAATGATTTTTGAAATGGTGTTTGAACTTGGAAATAAATTCTGGGAAAATTCATGTAAGCTTTTAAGACATATAGGTACATGTGTAAATTATTGTAGTTTCTGGATTGGAGTCTTTGGTATGATTTGAAATTCGTAAAGAGAAGGAAACTTGCTAATGATGGAAACTTGCTAATTATGGAAAGTTATTAATTATGGAAATTACTAAATATGTAAGGTTACTAAAAATTGAAAGTTTCTAAAAACAGAAAGAAACCCCAAATGTGTAATCTGATTAAAATGAGCTTGTAAGTAATACGTGAACCCTAATTCGTGTAGATTCGTTGAAGAAGGCGTGACGATGTTTCCTTGTGATTACTTTTCCGTTTGCTTTCATTTCACTCATAAGGTACATATATTATGTCCCTTAAAAGTAAGGGCATCCATTGATATGATTATCCGTTATTACCTTTGATATCCGTTTTGTTATTCATTCTGATATTTGAATTGCTATCTCATTTTGATATTCGTTGGTTATCCGTTTGATATGCTTCAGTTCAGTATTTGATATGATTCAATTTGATATGCTTAAGTTCAGTATTTGATATGATTGATTTGATATGATTATGATTTCTTTTGTATTGCCCAGCTTCTGTATCTGTATTCCTAGCCATGGAGGTACCATGGCCATGTCATTGGGGCACCGGTGGCATGACACTACCTGGGGCAGTGTGATTAGTCCCCGGCGTTCCCATTTATGTATATGCTATGTTGCACTTTGGCCATTATGATTATCTGAGTATGTATGCTTAGCCTAGAGCTAGTATATGTAATATATTGTTTTGCAGGGAGCGTATGGATGCATCCTAGGAAATCTATATCTGTATCTGGTGATTGGTTGGTATGTGTTCCTACACCCCATCACATTCTGGTACATTGTGAGCTAGCTACTCCATGTACAACTTTGGAATTAACGTATATGATTTGTGATATGGTTGTGATATGATTATTTGGCCAATTCAAGTATCATGCTTAGGCAGTTGGGCAATGCACTCCGATCCTATATTGATTGATATTTGTTATACATTCTGATTCATTATCTGAATCATATTCGTTTCGTATTCTGTTTCATCTGACATTTTTTCAATAGGCTCTTTCCCTTTCTTTGATTTGACATAATGTGATTCGTATTCATTTCGATTATCTTATTATCAGCTATTTGTTTATATCTGTTCACTGGGCTTTTTAAGCTCAGCCGCATTTATTTTTATACTGCAGGTTTTAGGTTGGAAGGTGGGATTGAGTGAAGAGTACATAGGAGCTCTTAGTGGACCACCCTGATAATTAGACACTTATTTGATTCTAGATTAGAGTTGGATTCATCTTCAGTTAGACTTAGTTTGGATTTGTATTTGGCTTTGGAACTCATTATGTTTAGAGTTAGCATTTCATTATTATTTTAGAATACCTTATTATCACATTAATTATAAGACTTCCGCTGGCGTTGTATGTTCTAATTGGCACCATAATGTGGCATTTTGACCCTTGTCGGGTTGGGGTATTACAGCTATGGTATCAGAGCCAGGTTTTGACTTGTAATACTTAAGTTATGGCCTGTGAGGATTTGGACCCTTAGGTTTGGACTATAGGAGCTTATGAAACAAACTTTAAAACTTTTGCTTTAGGATTTCCCTGCAGAAACTTTAGTTATGACTGGTGACGATTGGGTAGATTATACGATAGGGCATTTGTTAGATATCTTTCTTCCGCACCACTTTGATATATGCCTCTACTTTCAGTTAAGCCCTTATAAGTTCATTTGTTCTGGGGACTTGGAAAATCTAGCAAGATACGCAACATAAACCTAGTGATCAATTAAGTTTAGAATACTCTAAGAATCTTGTAGTAATGCCTTACATGTTTCACTTTATGAGGTTATCACATTCTTTCGAGTTTTGATCTTTAATTCGTTTGATAATCGTTTAGATGCCTTTTCGTTCGTTCAGAGAATTTTGATATGTATGAATCCGATGTGTTCGACGCATTATGTGGTTTCTCTTGCTATTGCTAAGCATATTAAGTTCCCCTCCGCACTATTAGAATTTGCTATACCTAGTTCTATCTCTATAAGAGATCTTGTGATTATCAACCACGAGTACAAGAATTTCCCATTACCTTTTGATGATAAGATTCGTTCCGCTAAATCTGTCTCCTTCAAAAATGTTTGATTCGATATTTCAGTAAAGTTGATTTGATCTGGTGCTGATAGGTTGTTTAGTCACAACTTAAGATAGAATATGACTGCAATAAAGGCATGTTTATATGATGCAAGTATTATGACGCTTGGTCAACGTGATAATAATTACATCATATAACTTGAACTTATTCGGATCATAGGATGTATTAAGAAGTTACAACTATCATCCGCTTCATATGTTCATATCCGTTGGATCTGATTCTTTATGAAATGATTTGTTTGATGGAGAGCTTGGGGCTATCCTAATTTATCTGGATCGAGTCATGAGATATAAAAACCTTTCCGTCCGTTAAAACCTTTTGGAAGAACCCCTCCGAGCATGAGGCTATTTATTGACATTTCTTTCGTAATTTGGTACGTCTCCGTCTAACTTTTGCGACTCAATTTCGAGGACGAAATTTTTCTTTTTAGAGGGGAAGAGTTGTAAAACCCTAAAATCCGTAATCACGTTTATTTGATAATTGAAACTATAACCTAAGTTTGACATTAAATTTAAACTATATGTTATAATTTGGAATAATATTAAACCTTTAGCTATACATTACAAATTAAATACCTAAAATAAAATAAAAACCTATCTATCCTAAGTTTATAAGAATCAGCCTACACTTTTCCTTGTACACATCTTGAGCGGAAATTTTTGGCATCCCCTCCCCTATCACACGATTTGATTAAATTCAAAGATAAGGCCACATATTGTTGACAAAAATAAAAGATCTCATTTTGCCTGATTAGAATCAAATTTCATGGTTTTCCATCTATAACACACGCTCTCCTTTAATTTTTCTCATTATTCCTCCACAAAAATATATGGCCTCTTTTCCCTCTCCTCCACACAGAAACCCTAATCAGCCACCACTGCCATTTGTTCAGCCCTCAAGAAGCTAGGAAGAAGCAGGATTGAAACTGGTTTGGATCATGTAATTCTTAGTTTGGTTGTGTTGTTATTCGTGGGTCTTTATTTTGGTTTCCTTTGCCTCGTTAAACTGCCATAAGGTATCTCATACTTCTCTTTTGTTTTCAAGCCATTTGACACATGTATATGATTAACAACCTGATGTAAAACATGTGATATGAACTGTTATAACCATGCTCACATAACATCTTATTTTCCTCGTTAATTTAGTAATAAGAATAACACATAGAAACGCCACATGAAATCATGAAAATGTGTTGCATACATGGCGACTTGTATTCAGTCTTGGCCTTTTGAGTCAGACCTGGTTATACCCTAAAATACTCTTAATCACACACCCTAAAACCTGGAAAACAAACCTTAATAATTAATGAGAGGCGCATGCATTTAATACATGGGATTAGGGCTTGTTTGGTGTTATTTTATGTGATATATGTGCTCGTTAATTTGTGTTTGTGTATGTGTCGTGTGAGTTAATCATGTAGGGCTGGAAACATGTGGGTTTTATGTGTGTATTAACCTTATAAAAGTGTGTGTATGAATCGGATCTAAGATGGATTAATGATATGAATAAGGGTTTTGGTAATCTTATGATTTTATGAGTATGGTCTTTGTAGAATTTGGGTTGGATTGATTGGTGTTTAAACTGAAGATGTCAACGTGTCTTTAAGTGATTTTTGAGTCTAAACATAAGTACTACTTGTCTACTTTCTGTAAATATAAGGTTCATAGCAATTAGAGATCGGTAAGTAAGCTTTTCGATTTTTGGAACATAAGTTGTCAAAACTGTGAATCTGAGTCTGAAAATCAGTAGATGTTTTTTATTTTTCTTTTTCAAACCACAAGGAGTTAAGAGCTCTCATTTTACACGGGCGATATATAATTTATCTTAAACTTCCTGGAATTTTTGTAGATGTTTCTGAAGGGTCAAAATAGGTTTAATAAATGAAAACTTTCAGGGTGTACCTACAGTTCACTTTCTGGACATGTGTGAGTAAATGATTTTTGAAATGGTGTTTGAACTTGGAAATAAATTCTGGGAAAATTCATGTAAGCTTTTAAGACATGTAGGTACATGTGTAAATTATTGTTGTTTCTGGATTGGAGTCTTGGTATGATTTGAAATTCGTAAAGTGAAGGCTAAAGTATACTAAAATCAGAAATTTATTAAGGAGCTAAAGGTCTTGTAAATTCATATCAATTCATGTGTTTGAACTATAAAATGTACTTAAGTAATTATGATACATTTGGTCATATGTTAACCTAATTTTGATATTGAAACCTAAGTTGATTAATTGTGAATTGTGACCCGAGGTTGGAAACTTATTAAATCTGGAAACTTACTAATGATGAAAACTTGCTAATTATGGAAAGTTACTAAATATGGAAGGTTACTAAAAATTAAAAGTTTCTAAAAATAGAAAGAAACCCCAAATGTGTAATCTGATTAAAATGAGCTTGTAAGTAATACGTGAACCCTAATTCGTGTAGATTCGTTGAAGAAGGCGTGACGATGTTTCTTTGTGATTACTTTTCCGTTTGCTTTCATTTCACTCATAAGGTACAGATATTCCGTCCTTTAACAGTAAGGGAATCCATTGATGTGATTATCCGTTATTACCTTTGATATCCATTTGTTATTCGTTCTGATATTTGAATTGCTATCTCATTTTGATATTCGTTGGTTATCCGTTTGATATGCTTCAGTTCAGTATTTGATATGATTCAATTTGATATGCTTCAGTTCAGTATTTGATATGATTGATTTGATATGATTATGATTGCTCTTGTATTGCCCAGCTTCTGTATCTGTATTCCTAGCCATGGAGGTACCATGGCCATGTCATTGAGGCACTGGTGGCATGACACTACCTGGGGCGGTGTGATTAGTCCCCGGCATTCCTATTTATGTATATGCTATATTACACTTTGGCCATTATGATTATCTAACTATGTATTCTTAGCCTAGAGCTAGTCTATGTATTATATTGTTTTGCAGAGAGCGTATGGATGCATCCTAGGGAATCTGTATCTGTATCTGGTGATTGGTTGGTGTGTGTTCCTACACCCCATCACATTCTGGTACATTGTGAGCTAGCTACTCCATGTACAACTTTGAAATTGACGCATATGATTTGCGATATGATTGTGATATGACTATTTGGCCTATTCATGTATCATGCTTAGGCAGTTGGGCAATGAACTCCGATCCTATATTGATTGATATTTGTTATTGTTGGGAATTAAACCAACAGTTAGTACTGCCAGGTCAAAGTTACAACTGCTGAAGATTAACACTAACAATACTAAGTCAGTTAGTACTGCTAGTACAGATGGTTAGTACTGATTATAAGATGAAGACAAAGTTGAAGACGTGTAAAGATATATATAGAATAGATATTGTGTATATCTTATAATTATAGAATGATACGAATATTAGTTTACTTGTAAATGATTTCTTGTGTTATAAAAGAAGATCCTAGGTTAGGGTTTCAGTAATCCTAGAACATACGTATTATTGTGAAAGCTTCAAGGTTGTTAAACCCTAGTAATAGTCAAAGATCACTCGTATTATAATAATAATATTGAAGCTATTTGATTAATTAAAACATTGTGTTCATACATTGTTCATTCACTGTTACATTTATTCATCACACAAACAATATCTTCTAAGTATTTGCTAGTAAATTCCGCATGCTGGTTAATATTAACTCAAAGTATCTTCAACAAAAGGAGTGTGTTTAGATCCTATCAAGTGGTATTAGAGACAGGTTCTGATACTTTGAATTAGAAGATCCAGAAGAACTTTTCAACAAGGAAGATGGACAAGGAAACTCCTCAAACCTCAATCCTTGCCAAACTCCCTATGCTCAAACAAAACGAATATGATCTCTGGAGGCTCAGAATTGAGCAATACTTCATGGTGCAAGATTATGCACTATGGGATATCATTCAGAATGGTGATTCCTTTAAACCGAAAACTTCTGAAGAAACACTTGCTGATGGTTCCAAAACTACTAAGCTCAACACTGAACCAGTCACCAAGGATGAGAGGATCAAGAAGAAGAATGAGGTCAAAGGCAAGAGTTTGTTACTCATGGCAATTCCCAATGATCAGGTGTTGAACTTCAGTCATTATGAGACTGCAAAGACACTTTTTGCAGCAATTGTAGAAATGTTTGGTGGTAATGAAGCCACTAAGAAGTCACAAAGAACACTGCTGAAGCGAAGCTATGAGAATTTTAGTGCCACAAGCACTGAAACTCTTGATCAAATCTTTAACAGGCTACAGAGGATTGTGAGTCAACTTGCATTGAAACGTACATCAAATCAGGGATGCACGGATATGAAGTAATCCATGCCCGGGTGAACATCACCCAGTGGGAGGAACAGCCGTCTTTTTGGCGACGTGCTTTCCCCATTTTGAAACGCGGGTTGCTATCTAAAGTAATAGCAAGCCATCTAGGCATGTTTTGAAAACTTTTTGAACTTCTGCTCGAACTTCATTTAAAGACCCGTGTCATTATTGAATGACATTTCTAGGACCGTAAATGTTATCGATACCAGAAGACATGCCTTGAAAAACAATTTTTTTGTATTTTCTATATTTCTGATTTTTATGGTTTTTCTTGGTTTTATAATTTTCTATTTACAATTTTCTGGTTTATAATTTTCTATTTACAGTTGGATTAAGATATGTACAACGTGTAAAATCTTTTTGAGTTTTTATATATATATATATATATATATATACATATATATATATATATATATATATATATATATATATATATATATATATATATATACAAAGGATACATGAAGAATTACCACCTCTATTCTTCCTTAGATAGATAAGAGTTCAATTAGATCGTTTTCCGCCGACTGGTATCGGATGTCCATGTGAATCAAAGTAGCACCATTTGGCATGGGTTTGTAGTTGACTTCTTGTCGATTGCCAATCACATTCTCTAATGGGTGAGCCTTTGACCACTTAATGATATAATGAAACGATTGATTGAGCTGATGAGAATCTGATCGAATAACCCTTTGTGAAGATGACTCTCCAGAACTCGAGTCTGGAGTAAGATTATGGAGGAGGGGTTCATTATCAATCTCGGGAGGTAGAATTCCATGAATCTGTTCTTCAACACCTTGATGAATGACTAGAGATATAATTTCCTGAGTTGTTGGAGAAATACTAACAGATGGTACTTCTTGAACCATTGTGGTTCATGAAGGAGTACCGGTTGTATCAGCAGATATCTGAGCATCAGCGAGAAACATAGGAGATACAACACTTGATGGAGCTGAAAGTATTCTTCAAACCAATGGTTGAAACAATATATCTTCTTTCTTCATGGACGGTGGAACATATAGTGTTGAAGAAACTTGGTTTGCACGACTCCTGAACTGATGTATTCAGGAGTCGTATGACCATTTCTCAAACATCAATCAACATGTAGTTTATTCACCCTTTCCCCCCCTAAAAATTGCATATGACTGCTATTTTTGATAGAACAAGTGAATAAGAGTATACTCCAATGTACGTTGATCCACTTGATGACTGAGTGAGCATGGGAAGAGCATGAAACTTGTTGATGAGAATGGTCATAAACAAGAAGATTTCTCTTCTTCCGAAGATAAAGCGCACTTAAGCGTACACCTTTCTTTTCTTTGAGGAACGGGGCCTGAAGAGTTGTCAGCAGACGCCATAATGTTTATATTGAGGCCCAAGGCTTGAACGGCAGTGTTCAAACGTCATTGTCATTTCCCTTCATATGTTGTGAGCAGCCTGAGTCCAAATGTCAAAGGACGATCTGTACGACCTGCATTTGAAAACAGACGAAAGAAGAGAGTTTGGAGTGCTGGATCCCCAATTTAAGTTGGGTTCCAGATGGTTAGTGCAAACAATCTTTGGAGCTGCTGAAACCATAGGTGCCTTGGTTTTAACAATAGGGGCAACACTAGTAGATGCAATGGACCTAGTTAAAGGGCATTGTGTATCTAAAGAGATAACTCTACAGTTGGTTTCCATTCCTTAACAGGCACTACTCGAGCATGATAATCCTCGTTAAAGGGCAATGTTCGCCTAGTGTGAATATTCGGCCCGTGGGCTTCCACTGAAAGCCCACATTGGTAAATATTTTCCCTGTAGGTTTCCAAGATTGCTTAATTTGTCTAGCTCTCCAAACTTTCTTAACTGGGGTTTTGTTGGACGACTTCAAAAATTTCTCAACACATTTATCATGATTACCCGAAATTAAACATTCATTACATGTTTTGCAAAGTGAGTTAGGATTTGAATTATGAATCTTTTTGTTCAAATCTGACTTGATGTTTCTCATGTGGTCTTCTACTTTCTTCTTGGGAACACTTTTAGCTGGTGAGGTCCTATAATTCTTTATATTTCTCCTAGGTTTTGACTCGCTAGCTTTAGTGTCTCTGTTAACTCCGGTAGAAGGACTGATGAGAATCTTAGTCTTTTTCACTTCCAATTGCTGAACATGTTTTGATGTGTTGGGATCTGAAGTTTCCAAGGGTGCCTCAAAGGTTACATGCTTGTTCTTATTCATTGAGGATGATGCAATAAACCTATCTCGCTTGCTATCAATCTTAAGACATGTTCCAATGACGTATTCTAAAAGTTCCTGAGATCGTTTAGTGAGGAAGCAGGCATCTACAACTACACTATCAAGTGGTTTCTCTATCCTATCCTCTTCTACAATCTCACGAAGAGTGTCAAGACTATCCTTAAGATGTGTGAGATAACCATGATGAGCTAACCTATTGTTCCTAAGGAGAAGCGGAATAGGCACAACATCAATTGCATACTTACTACAAGCAGAAACCTTTGGAACAACATAATCACTAGTGATAATTGGCAATTTCCCTTTCACTTGAGTCTTTAGATTCTCAATCTCATTTAGTAAAGAAGTTATCTTTTCATTGTGGTTGTTACGCGTGATCTTAATCGAATCATATAACTTTTTGTAATGCTGTTTGATTTTTGAATTTTCAGCTCGAAAACACTCATTTTCATATTGTAATTTATTGATGGAGTCTTGATAGTGAAAATCCTGAGAATCTGAAGACGATGGTTTGTGGGTGCCAATCACTTCACTCTTATTAGACTTTAATTGGGCAATTTGAGCCCTCAACTGTCGAATCGTGTTAGTGTGAGCTTGAATTGTTTTCATCACGTTTACTCAATTCAAAATATGTATCAAATTCAGGAGCATCCAGAGATGTCTTGGCATTTGATATTTTACATTTTTCTTCTAAGTGTTGATATTTTAATTGTAAATTAAGATGATCAACTTCTAGTTTTGAAAAACGCTTGACCATGTTATCATGGTCATCATTTTGAATTTTCTCTTGCAATTTCAAATTCTCCCCCTCAAGCTCAACAACACGATTCTGGGTAACATTCAATGCAATAGAATACTCATGAAATTGACAGGTAGTTAAAGCAGAATTAGTGGCAGTATAAAATATATCCTGTGCAATACATCTAGCAATCAAATTCTCATTGGTGATGAGAATGTTCTTTCTCTCGATCTCACGGCTCTTAAGTTCTATCGCATTATTAGCTACCTCATTTTCCATATCTTTAAACACTACTTTCATTTCATTTACTTCGGTTTCAAGGGCGTTTTGCAATCCTTCAAACTGTTCCTTGAGTAATTTAAAGAATGGAATGACCTCAGTTAAGTAACACCTTTTTGTCTGTTCAAAACCCCTTTCCCCCTCAGTAATTCCGGTTGGTGCAATTCTCTTCTTACATGTTTTATCAAAATCAGCAAATAGTTGACAAAGTACATATATGCTAATTAAGGTTTTAAATTTAGTAGGAAGAGTCACAGGAACCAAATGCTTAGGTGTATTGGGAGGATACACCTTCGCAGCTGCAATTTTCCTAAGGGATGGAGTTTTGGCTTCAAGCTCATCGGCCTTTCTCTTTTCCATATCTATAGACCAAAATATTTGTTCAGGCGTTAACTTCTTTTGAGGTGCAAACACAGTCAATCGATTCTCCTCCTAATAATCATGGGGTTTGACTATTATTCGTTTGGCTATGCATTTGGGATCCTTCATTTTCTCATTCATTCTTTCTCTTTTTCTCACATCTATCTCATCACTCTCTTCTGAGGATGAAACATCAGGTGGGGCATGACCAGGCATAATCATCACATTGGTATCATATAAGGCAGGTTGGGTCATTTTAGCTTTCCTAAGGAGAGCTAATTTAGGTTCACCTACATTACTTACACTGTGCTTATCACACAACTTTTTGTGCTTTTGAAGCATTTGAACCGTTTGTCTAGATTGGTCTTGCGTGTACAACTTATTTTCAAGCTTATACTTTAGGATTTTAAGTCTTGAGAAATCATTTAAGAGTTGTGTTTCTTTCTCCTTGAAATCTTGTTTTAGTGTATTTACGTGCTCTAGGGCCTCCTGTTTTTGTTTAACAGTCTGATCCAGCTGTTTTTGTAAAGAATTCAACTCTTGTTTTAATGTTTCCTCCCTTAAGTTACGCTCAGTTATAAGTGTACGCATTTGACTATCCATTTTCTGCTCACGTTCAGTTAGTTCAAATTTAGCACGTTGTTCATAAATTGCCACCTGATCTTTATATATGTTTAGTCTAGTGGTCAAGGGGTCATCAGGGACAAACTCAGTGTTTTCATGCCACTCACAAGCATTATCTACCACACATGCATTATCTACAACACAAACACTATTTTCAACAAAAGATGCACCACCTTGTACATCAGACACGCTGTTATGATTCACATATTATTCATATGGAATGATATTGCTATTTCCTATGTCAACAGTATCTGAATCAACCCCATCTGTCTGATGTACTTTGTTGGGAATCTTTTGTTTATCAACCACGTCATATGTGTCATAAAGCTTTAGTACATCAGAGATCACAGATGCAGTGGAGGAACCAGCTTGTTGAGGTGATGAGACAACAGAGGACAGATTAGTCATGAAGATTGTTTGAGCTGTTGGTTCATCATCCACATCAGAGTCAAAAGCATCACAATCATCAGCTTTGAAAATGTTGGGATCATTAAGTGCAAGGTCCTGAACTGGCTGTTCGTCCACATCGACATCAAAATTATTTCCCCCATCTCCAGAAAGAAACAACATTTCTTCTTCGTCCAACACCGCTCCACTCTCTTGAGCCTGCATCAACAACATCTTGTTCTTGAAATAGTCTGAGTTCTGAGGACGTTTTGGTTGATTGCAGTTTCTGGCAATGTGTCCAAGTCCACCATAGTTATAACACTTAGTATGTTTCCCCTGCCCCTGATTCGCATTCCCTACTCTGATCTGCACATTACCTCGACCCATGTTCCTTTGATTCAAGTTTTGCCTCCCCTGAACATTTTGAACTACAATTCTTCCATCCTCCACCGTTGCCAGATTGCGTGGGTTTGATGATGTTCTGAGTTGATTGTTAGTCTGAGGGAGTGTAGCCTTAAATTGTTGAACAAGTAAGGACACTTGGTTGGTAAGGTTATCAATCATTTTGTCGGTGTGAGTGTAACCTGAATCCAGTTGTGGACTCATAGCAGATGGTGATGAATAGGGATGGCGATAAGCTTGGTCAGATGACAATTGGTTGATTGGCTGAGCACTTGCAACAAATGCCAGTGAATCATTTAATGCAGTTGGATTGAGTTTTTCTCTCAACAGACGATCATAAGCAGCATGTTTCTCATGTTGTTGTAGATAGGCATACAACTGTTCATAGTTTGTTTCTCTTAGACCTTTGTTGAGTTTTACTAGCAGTAACAAATCTGTCCCATTCTGGAGTCATGTTATTTACAAACTTTGAGTTAAGTTAGATGTTGGGCATAGTCATTCTGATGATCCTCCTGTCATTTACCAACTTATGAAATCTCACATAGTAGTCTGTAATGTTCTCACCATGGTTCATCTTAAAATGCTCGAAGTCATCATACAGTTGTGACTCACGATCTTCCTTTGTGAGTTCTGATCCAGCTAGAAGCATTTTGACGTTGTCCCACACAGCTTTTGCTTCAGTGTTGAAATTGATGAGTTTGTAAACATCTTTGGGCAAACCTTGAATGACAATGTTGGAGGCTCTAATGTCGGCATCATACCTCTTCTTTTCTTCCTCGTTAAGATCATTGTAAGTTCGAGGTCTGTCGATTCCCAAACCGCTAAAACCTTAGGCAAACCGCTAATATCTAACCGCTAAACCACACAACAAACCGCTAAGTCAAACCGCAAGTCCTGAATACCAAACCGCTATTCTCAAACCGCTGTAATTAACCCAACCGCTATGATCAAACCGCTGAAACCAGAACCGTGAAGACCAAAACCGCTGAAGATTAAACCGCTGAGAGCTAAACCGCTGAAATCAGAACCGCTAAGACCTAAACCGCTGAGAGCTAAACCGCTGAGACCAGAACCGCTAAGACTCAACCCTCTGAAGATTAAACCGCTGAATCCTGAACTGCTACGATCTAAACCGCTGTCGGTTAAACCGCTGCTGCTAAACGACAAACCGCTAGAGACAAGAACTGACAAACCGCTACCACAAATGGACAAACCGTCCTTTTCAGTACGTTTTGTCCTTTTCCAAATTTGGTTATAATCCAAACCGCTATCAGAGATTTAGACCAAACCGCCAACAATAATTACCTAAATAGCACAAACCGCTGCTAAGAATCCTTTACCGAGGGTCAAACCGCTATGATGAAAACTCTTCCGAACACCAAACCGCTGCCAAGAAATCCTTCAAATCTTCTACAAACAGACACTAACCAAGTTGTATGTTATCAAGGAAGATGTAAAACAGTTCAATGAACACAAAAGTACAAGTATTCAACAGATTTAACCACAAAGAAAGATTAAACAAGGATTTTAGCTCAGTATTTTATACGACCTAAAAAGAACCAAAAATCCACCCACGAATCTGAATATGCTCTTACACGAACCTAACCATGGCTCTGAAACCAATTGTAGCATATTCATAAACATATAACTAACAAATAGGGTGGATTTGGCCCAATCTTTAGAAGGTTTTAGAAAGAGAAAGAAGGTTGGGAACTAGAGAGAGAAAATGTGAAATTGTATTATGTGAAAATGTGAAGGAGTTCCAACCCTTCCCACACTTGGGAAGGGGTATTTATAGTACATACTATTGGTGCCCCGAGTGGGCTGTGAAGTGAGCTGACAGTGGGTAAAGACCCGACCCACTCCAAAAATACTAATATAACTAAACTAATATTATGTTAACTAAACTAATACTAATAAGCCTACGAGCTACATAAATGCTAAATAGATATTCGGGGTGACCGAGTCTTCACATGAATATTTATATTCCTAACATAGTGTGTATTTGTAAAACCTTGTTAATAACAAAGTGTTTTGATTATTCCGTTGTGCATATTGTTTATCTTTGTTATTATATATCCTAGTTGAGTCTAAACGATTCTTATCAATTAAGGTGTTAGTTTGAAGCACAAACACAAGTGGTTTAAATAGTGAAAGATCATGCAAAGAAAATAAAGCCTAATCTACTAAAATCCTTCAAATTATAATCATTTGGCTGCACAAATGTTAACAAAGAGATACACTCTTCTAGGAGAGTCATTAAAGGCAATGTGGAGTGTTGTAATGGATAAGTGTGAGTTTTGAGTAGCTACAGGTAAGAGGATCTGTCTTTGTTTGCCCGGATCAACTGGATCCCTTTCAAAAAGGATCCGGCTAGCACTAGCCAAGGGATCCGGCTAACTGAGATAGAGAAAGGAGATAAAGGTTAATTATTTAAGAGTTCTAGCCAATGTAGGTTGGTGTCATGATTGAAAAGAGGTTGCTTAAATGAAGGAAGTTCTGAGAACTTAAGCTAATGATGAGAAGTGGTTCAATGACGAGTTTTATGGAGAAATGAAACCTAAAGAAGATCAATAAATGATCAAGAGTGAAGATAGTTGGCTTAGGAGGTGTTTAATGAAGGTGGGAGTCAGATAGTTGTCAAGAAAAAATTAGAAAATTTCTTAAAAGTTATAGAAAATAAAAAAAAAATAAAAAATTTAGAGCATTTTGAGGAAAAATGGTTAGAATAAATTTATGAAAAACATATTTATTGGGTAAGTTGGTGGATTAGGTTGAGAGAAATATGATGTAAGAAACGGAACCGAAAAGTGGTGAGTATTTTAGAAATGATAAATAATAAACATCTCGGAAGAATCATAAGTCATTCCTAAGAGAACATGAGAACTACTAACACCAAGGACAGCTCAATAGTGACTAATATGACATGAACAACTAGTGTAATAGGGTCTAGAAGGTTGAGAGGAATGAGAAGTGGTATATAAATGTCTCAGTTTGCCCGGATCTGCTAGATCCTTTTTTAAAGGGATCCGACCAGTTAAACTAAAGGGATCCGGCTTCTGAGACAGAAATTAACACAGTGGGCTCGTATAATTACGCTCACTTATCTAATTTCACATCTTGTGTTTCTAGCAACAAATATACATGGATACAAGTATAGTATAGCAAGTAGAGCATATAAGAAACATAAATAAGCACTCAAATGAAATCAACCTCAAAATGGCTACTTTTATTCATAAAACTAGTTGACAGAGAGAGTACTATTAGTACCACATATATGTTTAAAGACAAAAATACTAAGTTAAAAGCTCATTCCTAACTTTTATCTAATTTTTGTTATTTTGCTTATCATTTTCATTTGTTGGATCATCAAAAGGTGCATAGTTGGTGGATGATTATGGGATGAAGAAGGATGATATGTAGGACTCATCTAAGATTTCAACACTTTATCGACAATAGAATATTGAGGACCTTGGAAGTATGGATGAAAGTGAATGAAGTGATTATAGAGACGGGTTAGGAACATCCCATAAGGTATTAGTTTATTTTTGTTGCCCTTGAGATGTATAATTCGCTTAAAAAAGAAGTAAGCAAGATTGTATGGTTGTTGAGTTAGAAGACAATCGATCATGTGAGCACAGCACACCAGAAGTTGCTTACGATTTACCGTAAGACTCCAAGCATTTTCACGTAAGATAACCGCCACTGGTTTTAGCTCATAGCGGATCTCAAGTGTATCAATTATGTTTGGATGAAGAAATTCGAAACGTTGAGGAGTACGAAGAAGATGAGTTAGTTCTTGTGGGGAAGGTATGTATGAGCAATATGAACTATTTTCTTCATGATAGTTAAAGAGAGATTCAAGAGACCAATCCTCAGTGTAGGCACATTGCCCAGGATCTGGGATTCGGAGGATGTTAGCAAATTGCTGAAGAGTCAGAACAACTCTTTGGTTTTTTATCCAAAACCAGAGTGAGAAAGAACGATCCTTGTAATGCACGAGTTCAACTTGACGGAAGAATTCCAACACGAACGTGGATAGATTGGTTCGTTGATGGTGAGGAGACACTCAAATCCTATGGTACGAAAACATGTGTTGATGTCTCTATCGAAGATAAGAGTAGAGTCAACAACACGACCCTCGTGAAAGAAGCGGGTTTCAAGATCATTGAACCCACGAACATGGTTGCCGGGAGTGTTTAGTTCATGTGAAATGTCTGGGATGTAGATGTTGGTGTCTCGATAATCGAAATCATACTCGTGATACATATTGAGACCTATACAAGTGGATTAAAGAAATATTTATGTATTAGGATAAAAACTATTACATAATACACATGCGAATAGTATTTTTAGATAATTTCTTTGAAGAGTGAGTGTTTTGGTTAAGAATATTTCATACTTTCTTTATAAGTTGAGATATCTAAGAGAATTAGCAAAGGTTGGTTGATTGCTTTATGTTTTTACTTGTATTAACAATGCTAAACAAGTCTTTTAATCTATTCTTTCAAAAGATTATCCTTACGAGATGATAGAGAATTTTTTATTGAAAAGTTTAAACTTACATACTTAAGTTTGTAGGAATTTTTAATTAACCTTGTATATCAACATCTTTATAAAGAGATAAACTTTTTATTTAGATTGAGAAAAGTTTTGGGAAGATGTATTATTTACGAAGGTGATTGTGAAATCAAGGTGATGATTTTAGACTGAGAATGTGTGTGTTTTTTAGATCGAGAGACAAGGAGAAAAGAATTTTGTCTATGACGTCTATAGACAATAATCTGTTAAGTTGGTTTTACCGGACCTTGGTATGTGCTTATTCACATACCTTTTTCTTGACCAAATTAAGACCAAAACGGTCAAAAACTAACCAAAATACCAAAGATATTTGTGTTTTTGTGTTTGTTTATATGCAGGTACGGATATTCAGAAATATGGATAAAAATCAAAGAAAAATCGGGAAAAACCCGAGCACGAGAAACGGAAGAGAATTTAAAGCTAAAGAAAGGAAGCATTTTCAAGACTAGAGCTCAATATTTCAGAAACAACACTTGGATCTTACCACATTTGCAAAAATAGTCCCTTGATTAACTTTCAGCACTTGGCAGTTTTGGTCCCTAAAGATTAAATCAATGTCACAACAAATCCTAACCATTATCACTAAAAATAAATAGCCTAACCCAACCCTTTTAATAACCCTTCCAGCCTAAAAATCCCTAAGCCCAAAAAAATCAAAGCCCACTTCCCATTCTACTACAAGCCGGATCAAACCCACAACCCTCTATCCTTACCCGGTCAACCAATATCATTAAACAATAAAAAAATAAAAACCCGCCTTTCTACTGTTTATCTTCTTCTTCACCTTTACCTTGACCACCCCTTCTTTTACCCATACGATTTAACCATGGTTCTAGAAGACTGATGTGACATCAAAAGAATCCCACGTGGCCAAATGGAGCAATGCTATTAGTTGAAACACCTCACAAGATGATCCGAGGGTTGCTATTGATAGATTGGTGATCAAGATATGAATCAAGGGCTGTGATTGGAGCATCAGAAGCACCTGAAAACCCTAGAGCTCACCCCAGCTGGCTATAAATAGCCCCTCACTCACACAGCAGAGATGGTTAGATTGTTAGGGTTAGAGTTTTAGGGTAGTAATTAGGGGTAGCTTAATTTAGGAGTAATGTAGCTTATCTTAGCTTATTTCCAGCTTTTTCAATTTATTTCTTTAAGGTGTTGTAATCATATTTCAAGTATCAATGCAATCTCAGTTTACACTTTTTAAATTTCCTTGTCTTAAATTACTTTAATATATCAAATATTGATTTAAGCTCTTGTCTACTGTTTAATTAAGCTCATATAAGCCTCTGCAAGCTTATTGTGAATTTATCTTTTTTAAATCTGTTTCAATCTCAAATTTTCTAGAAAGTCAACAAAAGTCAACTTTTGGTCAAATAAGCACTCATGGTGGAATAAGCTTTTCTGAAAAGCTCATGGGGTGTTTTTAGCTTGTGTTTGACAAGCTAGGGGTTCTGTTCTTAATTGATCATCATTGTTTAAGCAGAAGCTTTTGTAAGTCTCAATTTCAATATTTGCTTATTTACTGTTCCATAGCTTATTTCTGATAAATTAGTGCTTATTTTGATTGTTTTCTGCTTATTTGATCATTATAGTGTAGCTTTAGTTTAATTTGTTAGGTGTTATTGAATAGTTTCTGATTTAGCTTTAAAAACCATAAAAACCAAAAAAATAGCTTAATTCTAGTTCAGCTTATTTAAGTACTTAATTTCTGTTGAAAGTTGTTCACATTAGCTTAATAAACTTTGATTATCATCTGTTAGTAGGAAACATAGCTTAATTTGGTGTGTGCTAGCTTTAAAATCCAATCAGTTCCTAAAAGTGTGTTTGGATCAAGCTTATTCTGGGTCAATGTGAACTGCTACTGTTCATTTACCCATTTGTGAACTTTGATTGAGCTTATTGGGAGTTAGATAAACAGTTTTCAGTAGGTGTTAAGCTTTTTTGAAGCATTTACTTGGTTTGAGTAGGTTAGTTCAATCTTAGGAGGTAGACTGCTTATTTATGGTTCCAATAAGCCAGAGCTTATTTGGCCCCTATTTTTGGCAAATTCATGTGCAATCTAGTAGTTAAGGTGTAAGTTTAAGGTTTTGTAGTGTTTCATTAAGAATTGAAGGAGTTAAGGAAAAAAGACCCCAACTGCTACATCAGTAGCATATGCAGCCATTTGTGGTTTTTCATCTTTCTTTTTGATTTTTAAATTCTTAGTTATAAGACCTTAAAATCTGAAAACTGGTACAGAGAAAGTTGGCTTGCCCATCTATTTAATCCTATTTTTCTTTGATTTTTAGAATTAGCTTTTAAAAGCTTTTGATGAGCTTGAATATCAACTCTTTTTCCCCTTCACCAAATAGCACATCAGCAGCCCCCCCTTTTAGCTTAATTTAAAGCTTATCTGTTTTCCCCACTTGCTTATTTTTAGTTTACTTAGATTTCCCTTAGGTGCCCCTAGCTTATTCTAAATCCCACCTATTCTACATTAGCTTATTGCCTTTTCCATTTGCTATTTGCTTTTTTTTTTTTCCCTTTTCTTTTCCTTTATAAGCCACTGTTTCATTCTTTAGCTTATTTCTGAACTTATCTTTAGTTTCTCAAAATAGTATCAGTTGTAAAAGTTGCTTATTTTAATGTGCTTATTTGTTTTTAAAAAGAAAAAAAAATAGTTTTTTCCAAAAAGCCATGGCTGGGGTTCGAACCCTGGTCAACTAGTTCAACACACACACCAATCACCAACTGCCCTTAGGTCTTCTTCAGTTTTAATTCTCCTAAGTTATTTACTTAACCTTCTTTTTTCCTATTTTGCTTATTTTAACCTTTTGCTTTTTAAACTGCTTAATCCAATCAGCAGTGAACAAGTTCTTATTTTTCCTAGGATTAGCTTATCATTATCTACTTTTCTGGAATTTTTCACCATTTCTCATTTTGGTTTAGTATTTTTAATATATTTTCCTTTTAAAATTAGTTTTTAAATCATAATAAATAAAATAAAAGTCAAAAATGTATAATTCTTTTTTTTTTTCCTAAAATTTTCTTTTGTTAATTAGAACTTAGGAAAAATATAATTTCATACCTAGGGTTAATATTCCTTAGTTTTCACTTTTAAAGCTCGGGGTTAGCCCGGATTTTACGCGTTTTTATGTTTTCTTTTACGATTGCCTTAGATTAGTATTCCCCTTGCCTTAGTAACTGTTATTAGTTAATATTTCACTATTTTCAGTTTAAAACACATATCTCACTCTTATTCCCATTCACAACACGTTTCGCAATCCCGAAATCACATATTCCATTCATACTTCATCGGGACAACGAACCGGGGTTTTTACATACTCCATAGTGTGTAAATCCTTCCTTTTCCTTGGATATAAATTGACAAATCAGTTATTGGCGCCGCTGCCGCGGAGGGTTGAAGTGAATTCGTGATTCTCGTTTCTCGATTCGTGTTTTGAAGACCCTTCCTCGTGAAGTTATCGTTTTCATTTGTAAATATTCTCTTATTAAAAAAATAAAAAAAAAAAAAAAAAAAAAAAAAATTAAAAATTTTGTTTTTCAAGATTTTCTTAAATATAAAAACCCAAAAAGATTTTCTTTTCAAATTTATTTTCCTTTTTCTTTTGTGTTTTTCAATGTTTCTTAATTATAAAAATCCAAAAATAATCTTCTTTATCCTCTTAACCGTTTAATTCTATCCTCTTATCCCTCTTTATTGTTTAATTCTTATGGCGGACACGCGTACTATGTTGGAGTTGCTCCAAATTCCTATCGTAGGTATTGAAAAAGCCATTGTCATTTCACCTATTCTAGGAGATGATTTTGAATTGAAAGTCGAGTTAATTAACTTCATAAGTAACGATCCTTTCTATGGTGATGAGAATGACGATCCTCATTCACACATCAGAATATTTTCCCAAATTACTCGAACTTTCAAAATTAATCAAGTGCCTCAAGATGTGGTGAATTTGATCTTGTTTCCGTTTTCGCTCAAAGGAGCAGCCAAGACATGGCTTGATTATGAACCTCCTAATTCCATCACCACTTGGGATGATCTAGTATCGAAGTTCTTAAATAGATTTTATCCTCATTCTAAAACAATTGAGCTCAGAAAAGAAATCATGAATTTTCAACAATGTTTTGATGAGACTTTTGCCAAGGCTTGGGAAAGATTCAAAGATTTAAAATGGAAATGCCCACATCACGGTTTTTCGGAATTGCAACAAGTTGATATATTCTATAATGCTTTAACTCAATCGGATCAAGATTCGTATAATACAGCCGTCGGTGGCAATATCTTGTGTCGAACTCCGAAGGACCTCATGACAATTATCGAAAACAAATCAAAAGTTCGCACTGCACAAAACAAACCGGTAGTAAGTTCCCAATTTCGCCATAAAAAATCAATTGGAGAATTACTAGCCGAAGAACAAGTAGCTAAAGTGAGTGCCCAATTTTGCAAGACTTTCGTTCACGATGACGATGATGATGAGGAATCTATTCAACTTGGGGATTTTTTTAATACTTCATCAGCTGCTATCACAACCGCCAAAAAGCAGGAAGACAAAAAAAGCATGGAAGAGTTATTAGCAGAGGAGCGGATGCAAGTTATAAGAGCTTTATATGCTAAACATAGGGTCGAAGACGATTATGTCAAGGAGTGTGCCCCCGAAGTTCTTGAAATTTCAGATAAACCTCCGAGTGGCAATCCCACTCCGTCTTCTGATCCTATCATTTCCGACTCTTCCCCTTCCCTCACTCCGGTTGAGGGAGGTGATCCTCTCTTGGAAGAGATCGATACTTGTCTCAAAGATACTTCAATTTCTTCGGAAATTGATGATTCTTATTTTGATCCGGAGGGAGATATTCATTTTCTTGAGAAATTATTGAACGATGAACCATCACTTGCTCTCCCTCCGATGGAAGTTGAAATCAATCCTCCAAAGGAATTTGATGAGCTTGTTTCCGAAACATTCAAAACGACTATCACCAATCCTCTATTTGATTTCGGTTCTGACTTTACTTTCATTTCAGATAACCCACTATTTGATAGTCAGATGGAGGAGAGTGATGAGTCCGTAACGGAATCCGAGCTCACAGATTTACATCATATGATTGATTCTCTTCATAAGGAGTTCTCCGGTGAACTCACTCATATCATACCTCCTCCGGAGTATGATTACTTTCATTTTGAGGAAGATCATGACCCGGGGGGAGATGTACTCTATCCTAAGAGTTTGCTTATCGATGATATCATCCCGACCCTCCCGCCCGAGGTTTTTGTTGCTGATAACCATAAGAGCTTCAATAATGACATTCAAAGTAAGAAAAATGGTAATTTTGAGGATGAAGAATGGATTCTCATTCCGATAAAGATCTTTCTCCCTTTCTTCACCTATTCGGTGACTTCTCCTCTCCTTCACTCCTTCGGGAGTGAAGATACCATCTTTGACCCCGACATCTCTCATTCTTTTAAGCCATGGCTATCTCGTCGGAGTGGAACTTTCATATGCTTCAATGTTTATCCAAACATCTTGAATGAAAGTCCGATGGAGATTTTCTTTTCCACATGTTCCCCCAAGAACAAATAAATTCGGGGCGAGTCAAGCTACACGACTCGATAAAAAACAAGCACTTCGTGGGAGGCACCCCATGCTTATCTATCTTCTTTCTAATAAGTGTCGTGAGGAGGGCTACCTCTTCCATTTGTCGTGTTTCGTGGTTTTTTGTGATGTGTCCAGGATTTGCCCGAATAATGAAGACTCTCGTGCTCGTGGTTTGTCTTTCTTCACTCAAGTTTCATCATTCGTTGCTCATCCGATATCCTTAATCTTATCGTTTAACATTTATCTTTTGGCTTAATTAATAAACGGCCTTAGATTTATGTAGGAGAACCCTTACCTTTAAGACATTGAGGACAATGTCTCATTTTAGTCTGGGGGGGGGGGTAATCTTTCGATTTGATTTTTGCCTTGCATTTTTTGCCGTTTACTCTCGCAACCCCGTTTTTCCTCCAAAAAATGAAAAAAAGTCCAAAAAAATGAGAAAATTTTAAAAATTTTGTGCAAAAATTTAATAAATTTTGACATTTTGTTGACTTTCCGCTGGTGAGAGTAGGAATAAAATTTTGACTTGACCGGGCGTGTTGAGCCCTAGCTTGTCTCCTTAACCTTTTAAATGAAAGTTGTGCTAGTCTTTTATACAAGGAGCTATAAAACGCAAATTCTTTCCAAGAGTTTGCAAGTTCCCATAATCGACTTTAAATATGCGCTTCTTGATTTTATACTTGGCTAAGCATTCGCGGATCTTATTATTTAAGATTTTAAATTTGCGAAGAACGAGAAATGATAGAGTTGTTTAAAAGTTAAATTGCTAAACGTGGAGTAGTTGGTTCTCTTTAGAACTCATCGAAGTTATTTGTGCCTTTTTGCTCCCATAAGCTTGCACATCTTAAAAATAGAATCTTAGGATTAATTAAGGGTGTTACGTTTTGGTGATGATTAGTTTTTGTCTTCTTAAGAAAATTCTTACTTATAAAAGTTGGGTACACATCAAGGTTACTACAAGTGTCGTGTAACATAAGCGGCGGTTCATAAAGCGGCCCTTGGATCTCTAATTCAGGATGTGTGAGGTCTTGGTCTAACGACCTTGGATCCTCATTTCAGGAATGTCTAGAGTCTTGGAATTATCCGTAAAGTTCCGGTTAGTTTATCGTACACGAGATTTGGAGTGGTGGCACTAAAATTAAGCATAAATAAATAAATCTTAAATTTATGTGCTATAAGTTGTGGATTCGAGATCGGTCCTTGGATTCTTATTTCCAGAAGGTATTTAGGTCTTGGCTACCCTCTTACACCGGCCCTTGGACCCTTGATTCTGAAAGGCATTAAGGTCTTGGAACTCTCCGTTGTAACGGCCCTTGGATCCTTTATTCCGGAAGGTGTAAGGTCTTGGAATTTCCCCGTGAAGATCCATAGTTTATGGTACACAACTTCAATAAAAAGTTAGGTTGTTAAAAAAATAAAAAAATAAAAAAATAAAAATATAAAAAATAATAAAAAATAAAAAAAAAATTGCAAAAGTCAAAAATATAAAAATAGAATAATAAGCCCCATTTTAAATCACCTTGATGTGGACCTCATTTTTATGGCAACGATTTTCGGAGGAAGATTAGAAACTAGTTAGCATCTAAACTTGGTGTCTTTATCGGACTTAAAGAATTATCGAAACAAAAGTATGAAGAAATTCATTTCTCATGCAAAAATAAAATAAATGGAGACATTAGGAATATGGGAGTAAGAAGTAGCTAAGCGTACACAATTAATTTCTATGGGTAGTGTTAGCAATCTAACTTGTATATAACAATGATTTCGTTTTTAAGCTTAGCTTGGGGACTTGTGAAAAATCAGGGACGACGAATTTTATCCGAATGGTCACTTCTTTATGAGTCGTGTTTCCTACTCCGTGATCCTAAAAGTTATCGTGAGATAATGAAAGTCAACAAAACCGTCACATAAAAATGAGAAAAATACAAAAATAGAATAAATATAATAAAATGGAAAAATGGGGAGTTTTTAAAACTTTGGATTTCTTAATCTCTTTTGAATATTTTGCTACTTTTCAAAGTTAGTAAAAAGATATTGGAAATTTTTGGTTTCAAAAACGTGTTTTTATAACATTGCGTGAGGACACGGCAATATCTTAGTCTAGGGGATTTTGGTATGTGCTTATTCACATACCTTTTTCTTGACCAAATTAAGACCAAAACGACCAAAAACTAACCAAAATTCCAAAGATATTTGTGTTTTTGTGTTTGTTTATATGCAGGTACGGATATTCAGAAATGTGGACAAAAATCAAAGAAAACCCGGAAAAATCCGAGCACGAGAAACGGAAAAGAATTTAAAGCTAAAGAGAGGAAGCATTTTCAAGACTAGAGCTCAATATTTCAGAAACAACCCTTGGATCTTACCACATTTGCAAAAATAGTCCCTTGATCAACTTTCAGCACTTGGCAGTTTTGGTCCCTAAAGATTAAATCAATGTCACAACAAATCCTAACCATTATCACTAAAAATAAATAGCCTAACCCAATCCTTTTAATAACCCTTCCAGCCCAAAAATCCCTAAGCCCAAAAAAACCAAAGCCCACTTCCTATTCTACTACAACCCGGATCAAACCCACAACCCTCTATCCTTACCCGGACAACCAATATCATTAAACAATAAAAAAAATAAAAACCCGCCTTTCTACTGTTTATCTCCTTCTTCACCTTTACCCTGACCACCCTTCTTTTACCCATACGATTTAACCATGGTTCTAGAAGACTGATGTGACATCAAAAGAATCCCACGTGGCCAAATGGAGCAATGCTATTGGTTGAAACACCTCACAAGATGATCCAAGGGTTGCTATTGATAGATTGGTGATCAAGATATTAATCAAGGGCTGTGATTGGAGCATCAGAAGCACCTGGAAACCCTAGAGCTCACCCCAGTTGGCTATAAATAGCCCCTCACTCACACAGCAGAGATGGTTAGATTGTTAGGGTTAGAGTTTTAGGGTAGTAATTAGGGGTAGCTTAATTTAGGAGTAATGTAGCTTATCTTAGCTTATTTCCAGCTTTTTCAATTTATTTCTTTAAGGTGTTGTAATCAGATTTCAAGTATCAATGCAATCTCAGTTTACTCTTTTTAAAGTTCCTTGTCTTAAATTACTTTAATATATCAAATATTGATTTAAGCTCTTGTCTACTGTTTAATTAAGCTCATATAAGCCTCTGCAAGCTTATTGTGAATTTATCTTTGTTAAATCTGTTTCAATCTCAAATTTTCTAGAAAATCAACAAAAGTCAACTTTTGGTCAAATAAGCACTCATGGTGGAATAAGCTTTTCTGAAAAGCTCATGTGGTGTTTTTAGCTTGTGTTTGACAAGCTAGGGGTTCTGTTCTTAATTGATCATCATTGTTTAAGCAAAAGCTTTTGTAAGTCTCAATTTCAATATTTGCTTATTTACTGTTCCATAGCTTATTTCAGGTAAATTAGTGCTTATTTTGATTGTTTTCTACTTATTTGATCATTATAGTGTTGCTTTAGTTTAATTTGTTAGGTGTTATTGAATAGTTTCTGATTTAGCTTTAAAAACCATAAAAACCAAAAAAAAATAGCTTAATTCTAGTTCAGCTTATTTGAGTACTTAATTTCTGTTGAAAGTTGTTCACATTAGCTTAATAAACTTAGATTATCATCTGTTAGTAGGAAACATAGCTTAATTTGGTGTGTGCTAGCTTTAAAATCCAATCAGTTCCTAAAAGGGTGTTTGGATCAAGCTTATTCTGGGTCAATGTCAACTGCTACTGTTCATTTACCCATTTGTGAATTTTGATTGAGCTTATTGGGAGTTAGATAAACATTTTTCAGTAGGTGTTACGCTTTTTTGAAGCATTTACTTGGTTTGAGTAGGTTAGTTCAATCTTAGGAGGTAGACTGCTTATTTATGGTTCCAATAAGCCAGAGCTTATTTGGCCCCTATTTTTGGCAAATTCATGTGCAATCTAGTAGTTAAGGTGTAAGTTTAAGGTTTTGTAGTGTTTCATTAAGAATTGAAGGAGTTAAGGCAAAAAGACCCCAACTGCAACATCAGTAGCATATGCAGCCATTTGTGGCTTTTCATCTTTCTTTTTGATTTTTAATTTCTTAGTTATAAGACCTTAAAAGCTGAAAATTGGTACAGAGAAAGTTGGCTTGTCCATCTAGTTAATCCCATTTTTCTTTGATTCTTAGAATTAGCTTTTAAAAGCTTTTGATGAGATTGAATAGCCACTCTTTTTCCCCTGCACCAAATAGCACATCAGCAGCCCCCCCTTTTAGCTTAATTTAAAGCTTATCTGTTTTCCCCACTTGCTTATTTTTTGCTTACTTAGATTTCCCTTAGGTGCCCCTAGCTTATTCTAAATCCCACCTATTCTACATTAGCTTATTGCCTTTTCCATTTGCTATTTGCTTTTTTTTTCTTTTCTTTTCCTTCGTAAGCCAACTGTTTCATTCTTTAGCTTATTTCGGAACTTATCTTTAGTTTCTCAAAATAGTATCAGTTGTAAAAGTTGCTTATTTTAATGTGCTTATTTGGTTTTTAAAAAGAAAAAACAAAATAGTTTTTTTCCAAAAAGCCATGGCTGGGGTTCGAACCCTGGTCACCTAGTTCAACACACACACCAATCACCAACTGCCCTTGGGTCTTCTTCAGTTTTAATTCTCCTAAGTTATTTACTTAACCTTCTTTTTCCTATTTTGCTTATTTTAACCTTTTGCTTTTTAAACTGCTTAATCCAATCAGCAGTGAACAAGTTCTTATTTTTCCTAGGATTAGCTTATCATTATCTACTTTTCTGGAATTTTTCACCATTTCTCATTTTGGTTTAGTATTTTTATTATATTTTCCTTTTAAAATTAGATTTTAAATCATAATAAATAAAATAAAAGTCAAAAAAGTATAATTCTTTTTTTTCCCTAAAATTTTATTTTGTTAATAAGAACCTAGGAAAAATATAATTTCATACCTAGGGTTAATATTCCTTAGTTTTCACTTTTAAAGCTCGGGGTTAGCCCGGATTTTACGCGTTTTTAGGTTTTCTTTTACGATTGCCTTAGATTAGTACTCCCTTTGCCTTAGTAACTGTTTTTAGTTAATATTTCACTATTTTTAGTTTAAAACCCATATCTCACTCTTATTCCCATTTACAACACGTTTCACGATCCCGAAATCACATATTCCATTCATCCTTCATCGGGACAACGAACCGGGGTTTTTACATACTCCCTAGTGTGTAAATCCTTCCTTTTCTTTGGATATAAATTGACAAATCAGACCTTTTCCAAAAGGTATCCATAGCAAACAAGAAGGTTTTGAATATATGATACTTGATCCTAAGTGTCTAAGATTTAGAGTTTGAGAATTAACATTACGAGAAGAGTTTTGAATGAGAACATGTTTTTGTTCTATTTTCTTTAATGCATACAATGTTGCAAGAAGATAAATAAACGTAGAAGGATATGAGAGAGAGTATATTGACTAGAGACACTAGAATTGATGAGTGACTTATATGATTAAGAGGTAGAGTATTTTTATGGAAACCATAGAGGAAAGAGTAAATATGTTTCCATTTATGGCTTAAAACTATTGTACTAAATATTCAATCAAGCATGTAAATGTCAATTATAGTTATGACTATGTGAATATTTTAACAAGCATATTATAAACCATTAGATTTGCTAATCTCGACGCGAGGATGCATTTAACGCATTATGGCATGTAAGGTCAACCCCTTAATATCACATAAGATTCTACAAGAATAATAATTTATAATAACCCAAATTTCATCATTATTAGTCTGGTTTATTTGTATCAACTTAATCCCTTTTTAAGACATACATGAATGTTTAACCAAAGAAGACACACATCAAGACATGTATTCTACGCAATTAGCACTTTTTAAGACATCGTCTATTAGTGAGAAAACATACATTTGCTTAATTTTTATCAGATAGATGTGAAATACTTCATGAGCTTTTAAAATACATGCATACTTTTTAGTAAGACATATTGGCATCTCTTTTATGTTATTCTTTATTTGCAAACTTCATTTTTCCTTTAATAGGCTAAAGTTTTTGAAGATTCCTATCATGAAGATTTCTAAAAAAATAGTTAGAAAGAAGATAAGAAAAATATCAATATCCAAACATAGAGGTTTTATTTCTTTTTGCAAAAATAGATTTGATGTCAATTTTTACAAAGATTTTCCTTCATTGTAGATTTCAAAACAAACACGGATCGTTTCAAGTTTTTAAAGTACAATATACTATAAGAAACTTGGCAACGTAGCTCTGATGCCAATTGTAGAAAACTAGAAGGGGGAGTTAAATAGTTTTACCGATTAAAACTTTGTTTTAAATCTTTAAGATCGACTTATGTCAATCTAGTTGGATGAGTTGGATATTGATAGTTTGATAAGCATATAAACTACACTACGAGATAGAGATAGAGAGACACAATCATAACACAAGTATTTATATTGTGAGCTTTTGTAAAAGTTCTTTGACCGTTTTGGACTCTAGGTTGTTTAGACCTTGATCTAGGATAAACTATGATAAGCACAATGATAATAAAGGCGGAATATTCAATTGACAGAATCAATATTATCACAACAAGGTTTTGCCGAAATTTCTCTTTGTTATTAAACTAGCCTCAATGCTATGTGATCAAGTATAGCACGATTACACTTTAATCAGGGATCAAAGATCCTTGAGGATAAACAAAACTAACAACATCAGACGGTTTCTACCCAAACCCTTATCTGATGTTCCCACACACACTCTTTTGATGTTTTACATATTGACACACTTCTGTGTTTAAATTCTAAGCACACTCAAACACTACATAAAACATGATTAGTATCTAAGCTAAGATCTCCCTTTTATAGAACAAAGGAGATCTTTACAAAGTTGATAAGTCTCGTCGAACTACTTGCTTGTTATGTGTGTCAGTAGCAAAGAAACAACTTGTTCTGTGTTTACAACTTGTTGACTGATCACATATCTAAGATATTATCTACCGTATATATTTGACTTTTATACAAATAATATCTTCTTCATTATTATCCATTCAGCAGTAGTATGACTCACCAACAACAATATCTTCTTTGTACTAGCAGTACTAACTTTAGAGTTAGTACTGTTAGTTATAACTTGAGCAGTCTCAACATATACACTAGAAGTAGAATAAAATCAAGGTTGCAAAAATCGCGAATCGGTAGTTGGGCGGTCGACCACCTTGTAGCTTGTAATCGGTCTAGGCGGGATTAATCGGTGATTAATCGGATTGACATTACTGACAAATTTTAGTTATTTCCAGCAAGTTTTGTGTATTTCTGATGAGTTTTAGGTATTTCCGGCAAGGTGTTTTCTAAAAAAAAACTTGTAATAGACTTAAACAGTTACTATAAGTGATAAAAATAAGTTTACAGTGAGTTTTGGGTGCTTCCGGCAAGATTTATAGATTTCTGGCAAGTTTGACCACCATTGACCGTCGTTGACCACAGTTGACCTATTTGTTTGACCCAGTTACATAAATCGGCAAGGTCGGTGGCCTTGTAGCACCTAATCGGCGATTAATCGGCCTTGTAGACCTTTTTTTGCAACACTGAATAAAATACACTAGCAGTAGAATCTTTTATGCCTAGCATTAGTATTTACTTGGTGTATTTTCCTTATCTTCTCAGCAATCCTCATGTTTCATTCTTGTTGTTTTGTATCATCAAATCTATAAAACCCAACAATCTTTCCCTATTTGATGATGACAAAACAAACACATTCTTGTACGAATTTTCCTAGACGAAGTAGAGAAATTGAGATAATTAAATCTCACCATGAATGAAACACTCTTGTCTTCCCCTTAATCCATGCCATCCACCACAATATCTCTTCCCCTTTTTGTTATCAACAAATAGGGAATGTAAGCAGTAAAAACTTCCCCTATGGTGATGCACGAACATAATATGATTAAACACATCATAATATACTTCCGCTGAAATCAATGTGTTAACCATATTCATGATTCTTCAAATCTATAGGCTTTATATATTGTTGAAAAAAACCAATCATTATCAATTCGCTGCTGAAGTAGAATAAACCAACCTTGTGTCTTATGTCTTGTACTAAAACTGACTTTGAACGTATACTTAACGTATAGGGAGATCGCAATCTCTTGACAATAAACTCATCTCCAATGAGACACTGAGCACTATAATGTAACTCCTTTAAGTTTTTGTCAATTCGTAGTCACTTGAACGAACGAACAAGTTATCTTTAAAGTGTAACACCCATTTTAAGATATAATAAGAACACAAACTTGAAATTTTTTACTTCATCTTCAAATAAGCAACAAGTAACCTTCTTCGCCAATAAGAAATAATAACGAGCCTTTAAACCTTTAAGAACATAATCCTAACTCTCTCTGTGTGTATTCTTCCCCTGTATGTGTAAACAGAGAACTCTTTGAAAGAAAACCAAAAATTCGACCATACCTCAACAGTTTCTGCAGCAGTTTTCAATGATGCATATCTTGCCATCTAAAGCTTAGATTGAAGATCCCTCCGGTGAAAATCTTCCTTGATATGCCAAGAACCTTCAACAAAAATTTTAGCCCGATCCAACAATTAACAAATGAGCTATAGCCTTTGCAAAACTGCTCTGCAGAAAGTTGTGAAAAATAAACCAAAATCGAATTTTTCTTCCTTTCTTCGACAAAAACTTTGTAGAATCCTAGATCGAGAGCCCCCCTCTTTGATACCAATTGTGTGCTTTTGTAAAAGTTCTTTGACCGTTTTAGACTTTAGGTTGTTTAGACCTTGATCTAGGATAAACTATGATAAGCACAATGATAATAAAGGCGGAATATTCAATTGACAGAATCAATATTATCACAACAAGGTTTTGCCAAACTTTCTCTTTGTTATTAAACTAGCCTTAATGCTATGTGATCAAGTATAGCACGATTACACTCTAATCAGGGATCAAAGATCCTTGAGGCTAAACAAAACTAACAACATCAGACAGTTTCTACCCAAACCCTTGTCTGATGTTCCCACACACACTCTTTTGATGTTTTACATATTGACACACTTCTGTGTTTAAATTCCAAGCACACTCAAACACTACATAAAACATGATTAGTATCTAAGTTAAGATCTCCCTTTTATAGAACAAAGGAGATCTTTATAAAGTTGATAAGTCTTGTCGAACTACTTGCTTGTTATGTGTGTCAGTAGCAAAGAAACAACTTTTTCTGTGTTTACAACTTGTTGACTGATCACATATCTAAGATATTATCTACCGTATATATTTGACTTTTATACAAATAATATCTTCTTCATTCTTATCCATTCAGCAATAATATGACTCACCAACAGCAATATCTTCTTTGTACTAGTAGTACTAACTTTAGAGTTAGTACTGTTAGTTATAATTTGAGCAGTCTCAACATATACACTAGCAGTAGAATAAATTACACTAGCAGTAGAATCTTTTATGCCTAGCAGTAGTATCTACTTGGTGTATTTTCCTTATCTTCTCAGCAATCCTCATGTTTCATTCTTCTTGTTTTGTATCATCAAATCTATAAAACCCAACATATAGTGGTTCGGCTACAAGGACTCCTTCCTTTCCCTACTCCACTCCCCGAGTAACCAACTTGAGAGTTTGTAGACATTACACAACGTCGCATACACTTTATCTGGTACTACGCTAAATACCGAGCTCTTTCATGAGGTAGAGCCAAACCTACCTCAACTATACTTTATCCGGTATAAGGCTAGATACCGAGTTTTCACACAAGGTAGAACCAAACCTTACACAACGTCGCCTACACTTGATCCAGTGCAAGGCTAGATACGAGTTCCTTTATAATAGAGGAACTATTCCTAACACCACTAATTAACACACCACATCTACAACACACTTGAGAAGAGAGAATGACAAGATACACTTCTGTGATCTTGAGAAGATGGAGAATCCTGGCAACCCATGTCTTGAGCGTGCAAGTCTTTTAGAGGTCGTGATCTCGCCTTTAATAGGATCGTAGAGAATCACTAAGAGAAAAACTACACTGAAGATCATTAAATTTGAGGTTAGAGAACTTAGAATATAGAGAGAAGATATGTCTAAGTGGGTTGAGTAGAAAGGGAGAAATGGCCATCTATTTATAGGCAAAACTGGTTACTGTTCACCGGGATCCGGCGGATCCCTTGCCAAAGGGATCCGGCCAGTGTAAAGCCAGGGATCCGGCTATCTGGTATCACCGGTCCGGATCTTGGGTTACAATTCCTGGGTTTGGGTTATGGGTTGAGGTCCATGGGTCATGTGATATCATGCATGATGTCAAAGACATCTTGGGTAATGGGTTATGGACTTTGGGTCATGGGTTATGGACTTTGGGTCATGGGTTTTAGGTCAAGCTCCATGGGTCATGGGTTTTGGGTCAAGCTCCGTGGGTCATGGGCTTTAGACATGGGTTTTGGGTCATGGATAGTCCAATTCTTTATATTACAAGTTACATGTATAAGTAACTAAAGTTACTTAAGCGTTTTATAAAAATAGTTTTGGTTTTATGTAAACTATTTAACTAAACATGTTTAATGGTTTATTTGTTTAGTAAAATAAGTTAGTAAACTTTTGGCTCAAAGCTTTACGTATTTTATTTATTTCGTTAAAATGATTTTACGTTTGTTATCGACAAAACATTAGAAGATCGTAAAATATAAATAAACGTTTTTATGGTTTATTTGTATTAACAAAAGTCTTACACTATTTTCGGAAAGCATATGCAAAGCTGAAAACTATTAACACACAGTTAATACACATCGAAATCCGGGTTTACTCGGGTCTCTTCAAAACCGCGGGTTGACCCGGTTTAATTTGACCCATTTTTTCGACCCAAGCCGGCGGGTTGAACCGGTTTAATTTGACCCGTTTTTTCGACCGGAACAGTTTAACCGGTTGAACCGCCCGAGTCAAACGGGTTTCAAAACATTATGTTTAATCCCAAAATCCACAAATTTTTATTATTTTTCGTTTATAAGCCATAAACTTTTTTTTTATTATTAAAACTATCTGCCGCTATAAAATCCCGTCGTTATATACGAATATTCGTCTGTTTCTTATTAGTTAAACCTCTCCGGCGTAGTTTTAATCAAGATTACAATGTATCGAAGTTTCAATAAGATAAAGTTATTATTTTAACATGATGATGTACCATAAGTTTGTATCTCAAGGTTTGTTTCATCATCATTAATAGAATCTTTAATATAAAAAAATTTCTTAATCAGGTTGTTAGCTTGTCGGGTGGATGCATCTTGGCATCAAGAACATCTACATCTTGCGAAATTTTCGAACATCGTGTATGGGAACTGAGAAGTATACATATTGTAACTTTCTTTATCACAAGACAATTTGAACATAAATACGAATACTATTTCCTTTAACAATTCTGGTTGTATATATAGAAATAAATCACTAAAATGCATGATTGAATTTTTAAAGTATTGGCTTTTCGTTAGTTTAGTAATAGTGAATACGGAGTAGTAGTTTGCATTGATTTTAGGTGTTTTTTTTTTTTTTGGAACAACGGCTTTTTATAAAAAAAACTAGTAAAAGCTAGGCAAAATTACAAGGAAGCTATAGTTAAAGGATTTTGAAACCAACCTACCCAACTAAATTTAAACTTAGGATTCCAAGATGAAATTCACAAGAAAGATTGAGAAACAATATTGTCCCAAAGCAACGACTTTTCTTAGGAGAAGAATTAGAAAATTACAATGAAACTATGTAGCTAAAGGATTTTAGGTGTTATTTTAACGAGAAAATTGTACCTTTGTATGCAAGAGAAATATAAGAGAATGTGAAAATTCATTTAACCGCGTCATCTTAATTTATTTACTCCGTCTTTCACTAGCATAATTATTAAATTGAAACAACAAAAAAGCATGAGATGATGAGAACAAAATATTTTAATATATGGTAATCATGAATTATCTAAAATAATTATTAGTGATCAATATGGGATTATATTATAATTAAAAAACAAATCTTCTCGTCATCCTAATTTATTATGCCATATTTATATTTTGAGTTGTTCATTTTAAGATCGGCCGTTATGGTGATGTTTCACCACACAAGTTAAGGAGCTCCACCGCGCGCTGACCTCACGATTGCCAAAGTCCACTGTGCAGACCAGCTAATGAAGGGCACTCTTTTTTTTTTAGTGTGTGTGGGGTATGTTATGAGGTATTTTTATGTGTGTGGTTATGTAGTGATCATTACGTCTCTAAAAGTTGTGGTAAGTTGGTGTGTTGAAAAACTGATGTGACGCTAAGATGAAGGTGGTGGTCGGGTGACCATTACACCAAACCTATTATGTTAGTCTGTCAAAAGAGACTTTAACGGTTGATGTTAGATTTGATTTGTAAAAATGTGTTTGATTGGAATTTCTTAAGCCGCGTATAATTTAAAAGTGAACAAATAAATTGGAGATCAGAGCATAACCATTTGTAAAGGGCCTTATTTTTTTTCCCTTAATATAATTAGTATATTGTTGCAATCTTACTTATTTAAATATGTAGTCAATATGCATAATCAATGTTTTAAAACCTCGTTTTTTTTTTTTTTTGGCCCGGGCGAGCTGTTGGTTCATCGGGTCATCGGTTCAGCCGCCGGGTCAAACCGGTTCTATACAAATGTATGTTTTTTCCATCTTCAATGTAAATAGTCATCCGATTTCACTCTTACATTCAATTGAACTAACGAAACATATTGAAACTCTAATGATGCTTTGTTCTAGGTTCCATATCCACAATATTAATGCCAAAAATTGCAAAGACGAACAATCTATAATTAGATTACATAAAAAGCTATACTAGAGGCGTTTCTTGAATAACTCTTACATTCAAGCTTATAATTCTATGTTGCTGTTAAACATGTGAGTTAAACTTAACAAAAAGCTAAAAAGAAGAATTTTGTTGTTGTTTTCTTCTTCAAAAAAAGTCATGACCCGGTGAGATTTATCAAATCGAGTCGATCCGGATCAACGAAAAAACGTCAGTTTAATCCGGTTTTCAAACAAGCAAAAATTCAATCACATTCGGCCGATTTTAAAACCGATTATCAGTTAAACCGGTCAGTTCAACTCGGTTTTTAAAACATTATCCATAATGATACATCATCTTATTTAAATAGTTCCTACGCTATGGGTTTATGCATTCGTTAAAATCCATGTACTAATGCCAAGACGTGTCATTGTCAAGACTCACGGGAGAGCTGTTAAAGAAATGCATGGTATCGTATTTCACTTTTTTATCTCTATATATACTCCAAAAGTTTTTAAAAATTTAGATAAGTCGGATATATTAAAATTTATCGAACTTTGCAGTAGGTCTCATGGGACATCAAAAAAATTAGAATATCTAATTATTTTTTTTCATTTGATATCATTTATATAAAGTATTTTAAATAAAACTGATTAAGATGTCTAAAATAATTAAATAATTAACATAACGCGGAGAAAAAATACTCTCATTTGCAAGACACATGGGAACTTAACGGGCATTAACTGACGGTGTTAAGTCAAAATGATCGGGTGATGCAAAAAATGAACAGTTGAAACTTGAGCGTATTTATTTTGAATTTGAGACTTAACGTGTGTTTTTTATACGAGTAAAAGGACGAATGATGTATTTTACCTTTTTTTTTTTTTTTTTTTTTTTTTTTTTTTTGGTATCGTTTATATAAAGTATTTTAAAAAAACTGATTAAGATGTCCATGATGTTAAAGTTTTGGGCTGTCTAGAAATAACATTATTTGACTATTACAGCTTCAAGTTTTTTTGTCTTTATTACGCATTTAGGTTGGTATTTCGTTGAAGACGGCTCGAAAAGATACGCATTGTGATGATATAATGATCATTCTCACATTTGCATTGTGTTGAGGTAAATACTCGTACTAGGTCCGTTGAGGTCTTTCTCTTATGAACCGAGTGAGACCCTGCAAACAAAGATAAACCCGTTAGCCTCGTCCCGGGTTTTATCCCAAGACCAAGCTCCGGTGCAAGGATAAGTATTTATCCGGATGAGAGTAAATGTAGAGTATGTAGGTGAGTAATAAATATGAGTGAAAAGTAGTTGGTTCGAGTATGAATGCGCTGGGGTATTTATAGTGTACCAGCCACTTGTTACCTGCTGTGCCTGGGGGCGTGTATCCGGTACATGAACAGTTGCTGTACCTGGGAGAATGGATCTGGTACATGAACAGTTGCTGTAGGCGGTGCACTGTTCATGTACTTATCGTACCATTCCATTAAATGCTTTAAGCGGTGCACTATTCATGTACTTGCCGTACCATTCCATTAAATGGTTTAGGCGGTGCACTATTCATGTACTTGCCGTACCATTCCATTAAATGGTTTAGGCGGTGCACTATTCATGTACTTGCCGTCCTGGTTTATTACTTGTTTATTATTGTTATTGCGTTCCGGGCGGACGGTTATGAATGGAGTCCGTCCGGTTTGATCCATCCGGAATGGGTCATCCGGACACCTACACGAACATGTCCCCCCCCCCAAGTATTGTACCTTTGGTTTCCGAATCAAAGGTGCAATATAAAATAAAGATAACCGAGAACAGGCTACTGTATGAGTCGGACAAATGTAATTAATGCGAAGAAGGATGATGAATATGCCATGAGTCATACCTTGGTTACCGTGCGGCTCGACACGTGGCATAGTGTGTTTCATTCAACGGTTCAGATGCGTGGATTGGCATGATTTGACGTTTCGTCTTATTATCTTTGCACCTATAAATAGGGGTGGTGAATCTCATTTTTTTTACCACTTCTATATTTTTCACTGCTTCACTCCGAGCTCTCTGCGATCTTCCCTTCCGTCTTTCAGGTGCGTCTATCTTCCTTGTTAGTTTTAGATTTCCTTTCGTCCCATTCGGCCTTTCAAGACATGTCGGGCGATCATCTTCCACCGGATAAACCAAGAGGGTACTAGCGGTACTACCTACTTTCCTAAGCTTGATATGCACATCCATACATCCGTCATGACTGAAGCCCAAGTGAGCTGGGCTGCTAAGACTTACGGTATTCCTCTAGACCTGCACCCACGAGTGCCTCCGGCCGGGATGACGATGATCCAGGTTCCGAATGATAGTTTGGGTTTATATCTTCATTTTTTCAAACAGGGGGGTTTTAGGATTCCGGTTTCTACGTTTCTATTGGGGGTGTTGAATCACTTTAGAGTTCACCTTGCTCAGTTGGTGCCGCTTGGGGTGAACCGGACGACCATGTTCGAGATGTATTGTCGGTCGCTTGGTATAGACCCTACCGTTATTTTGTTCAGGGTTTTTTACAAACTTTGCAAGCAAGGCCACTGGTTCTCCTTCCAGGCCCGGACGGGTAGGAATTATAAACCCTGTTTTAAGGAGATTCAGTCCAGCCTTAAAAATTGGAAAAATCAATTCTTTTTGGTTGATCGGAGGGCAATTCCTATTGCCATGCCATGGCGGGATGTAGATTCTAATATAAGTGATCCTGCTCCTTCTGCCGGGTCGTATGATGTGGGTGCTGTTGCTAGGCTTCGTGAGGTGGTCATTCCCCTTCACAAGCCTGAGCCCAGTGTTCTATATGCCGCTGGTCTTAGCCATGTGTGGAAACACGCCGGACGGCATCCTGTCTTGAAGGGTCCGGAGGGAAATGGTAATATGACCCTAATCGTATTTTGCCCCTCTCTTTTTTTTTTTAAAAAATTTCTAACTCTTCTTATCTTATACTTTTGTGCCTTGTTCTGGCCCTTTTTGTTACAGTTGTCACTATGTCAGAGCTTCTTCGCTTCCCTTCCTTTGCCGGCTGCAAGGTTACTCCCGGGCCGCCTCTTGCTCAAGGGGAAAACCGTGTGACCTATACCTCCCCTCCGGCCCCCAATAATGAAGCGATCCCTCCCAAGACCAGACATATGGAAGCGGTGGAAACACCCGATCCAGACGTGGTTGTCGCTCGGTCGCGCAAGGAGGCTCAAGCGCATGCCAAGGGAACCGAGGGCGAGGGTGCCTCGAAAAAAGAGGCGTGTTGCAGCTGCGGGGTCTCGTGCTTCTAAGAAGAGAAAGAATACTGAAGAGCTTGTTGATGAAGACCTTAGCTCAACTCATGTTTCTTCCCCCAGTCCTTCGAATCAATCGTCTCCGGTCAATCCGGCTTTTCAGTCCGGGCCTTCTCATCCTGATGGGCAAGAGAATGAAGATGTGGGAGATCCACATCATAGTGAGGAATCTGAATCTCCCCAAGCCAGCCAAAGGTCTCTTTCTTTGGAGCGTGATCCAAACCGCTCGGCCACCCATACTGGTTAGTCTTATTGCTTTTCTCCCTCTAATTATTTTTAGGAAGGCCGGAGTGTTGATTTTATTTTCTTTCAGTTCATGCTTCCGGTGTATTGACGCAGTTCGTTGACTTAACTGCCGATCGCCCTGGAGCGGATGAGGGTGAGTGATTTCGCATACCGTTTATCTTATCCTCATCTTTAGTTCTTTGCTTACACATTTTACTTCTTTTCCTTCTTAGGTACTTCCGGTGGGCGTTATGGGGATAATGTTTTTACTCCCCAGTGGGGGCTTACCGATAGCTCTCGAATGAATAATACTGTGAACTGCAGGGACATGCTAAAAAATTTGTTCACCCCGGCTGACCAAGATTTTTATTTCTACGGGATGTCTGATGAGGTAGCTGTCAAGCGATCCTATCGGTCACTGGGGACGTCTATGCTAGAACAAGCTAATGTTTTGATGCGGTTTGAGGCTTTGTCCGAGCAGTATGCTGATCTGTCTTACAAGCACCAATCTTGCAAGGATGTGGAAGCCCGGTTCAAAGAATGTAAGCAAGAGCTTCAGGTAGCTAGAGCTGAGAGGAATTCTGCGGTGGACCGGGTTGATGAGCTTGAGCACGAGAGGTTGGACCTGGTTAGGGTTGGTGCCGAGCAGGCCATAAAGATCAGGGATTTGGAGGCAAAACTTGCTGGGTCGGAGAGTGCATGTACGAAGTTGGCCAAGGAGAGAGAGGATTTAGCTGTGGCATGCGGGCAGGGAGAGATCGCTAGGCACCGTTTGGTTCGTGAGTATTTTCCTACGTTCGTCCGGCGTCTATTTCAGAGCGAAGAATACAAACGGAGTTTGGCTGGTCCGTTTAATACGGCTATTGCTGCTGGCTGGCTACAGGGAGTTCAAGAGGGCCGGACTCCTGAGGCCATACAAGCTATTCTTGATGCCTCTACTGGATTTGATCTGGAGGCCGGGGCTAAACTTTACCCGGACTATGATGCCTTGTTTGACAAGCGGTATTCTTATGTTGACAAAATCTCCCGTGCTTATAACAAGAGTCTGGGTGATCTACAGAATCTGCTTCCGGATGAAACCCCTCCAACTCCCGGTCAAGGTGGTTCAGGCTCTGCGCAGCCTTAAAGTTGTAATAACTTAGCTTTTTGAACAGTTTAGAATGTTTTGTGTTAGGATGAATGGCGCTTTTTTGTAACTGTCTGTTGCGCCCTATTGCCCAAACGGCAATTTTGTCTTGTATGAATATTTGGATCATGCCAGCTTATGTCATTCTGACCTGTTTTTCTTTTATATTATTTACCCGCTTAATGTGTTTGTTCAAGGTTGTTTGTGCTCTTTTTTTTTTTTTTTTTCGTACTGATGCGGTGAATAGCACCTTTCAAATGGCATAACCGTTCGGTGAACAGCACCTGGGTTCTTCCCTTGTGAATAGCACAATTGGGGCATGATAACCGTTCGGTGAACAGCACCTGGGTTCTTCCCTTGTGAATAGCACAATTGGGGTATAATAACCGTTCGGTGAACAGCACCTGGGTTCTTCCCTTGTGAATAGCACAATTGGGGCATCATAACCGTTCGGTGAACAGCACCTGGGTTCTTCCCTTGTGAATAGCACAATTGGGGCATCATAACCGTTCGGTGAACAGCACCTGGGTTAGGAATAGTAGACATTGACTACACATCGACGGAGGTAGCTAACCGTCCGCCGGAGTCATTATGAACTTATGTCTTACATGATTTTGTGGGAAAATTGCTGTCATTCCAACCGGAATGTAGCGTTCATTGCATTTCACATTAAATTTTTAAGATTACATTTATTTACATATAGCACCGCCTTAAATTCATGGCGTTCCATGTGCGTGGAACTTCCCTATCATCTAGTGTCATAAGTTTGTATGAGCCATTCTGGAAGGCCTCAATCACTTGATATGGTCCTTCCCAAGTAGGTCCTAGCTTTCCCAAGTTTTCTACTCTGCTGGCCTCGTTCTTTCGATACACAAATTCCCCGACCTTAAATGATGCCGTACGGACTCTTTTGTTGTAGTATTGCTCCACTTTGGACTTGTACTTTGCTTCTTTGATGGCTGCCGCTTCGCGCCTTTCCTGTAGTATGTCCAGGTTTAGACGCATTTCGTCTTCGTTCATTCCTTCCTGGACCATCATGGTTCTGTGAGTCGGCATTCGATTTCTGCAGGAATTACTGCCTCGCTTCCATATGTTAGGCTGAACGGCGTTTCAACCGTTGCTTGTTTTCAAAGATGTTCGGTGAGCCCATAAGACATTGGGTAATTCGTCTACCCATCCGGCCCTTTCTCTTCCCAAACGTGTTTTGATGCCTTTCATGAGACTCTTGTTGGCTCCTTCTACTAGCCCATTTGCTTGTGCATGAGCTACCGCTGTATTCATCTGTGTTATTTTTAGTTTTTTACACCAAGTTTTGAACGGATCCTTGACAAAGTTTGTTCCGTTGTCCGTCACGATGATGGATGGAAGACCATATCGGCATACTATGTTGTCCCACACAAATTTAATAACCTCTTTGCCGGTGGTTCTGGCTAAAGGTTTTGCCTCAATCCATTTGGTAAAGTAGTCGATTGCTACTATGACAAATTGGACTTTTCCCGGGGCCGCTGGGAGTGGACCGAGGACATCCATCCCCCATTGGTAAAATGGCCAAGGTGCCATGATAGATGTCATTATGTTCTTGGGGAGCTTTGGCACCGGTGAGTGTATCTGGCAGGAGTCACATTTCCTTATTTCGTCCCTTGCATCTCGGTGCATAGTGGGCCAGTAATATCCTTGTCGGATTGCCTTTGCTACGACCGACCGAGGCCCTGAATGCATTCCGCATGCTCCCATGTGTAATTCCCGGATGACATAGTTCGCCTGCAAGGGTCCTACGCATCTTAGCATAGGCATGAGATAGGATTTTTTGAAAAGGACGTTGCCCTCCATGACGTATTGACTTATTTTCATTCGGAGGGCTCTAGCTTCGTTATTGTCGTCCGGCCATTTTCCTTCTTGGAGACACCTTACTATTGGTGTCATCCAATTATCTTCCTCTTCTTCTACTACTGTGCTGACCTCTGCTGTTTCTATAGACGGTTTGCCCAGAATTTCAACAAGGATTTCTTTGGTGAGGTGGTTGAAGGCGACGGATGCTAGCTTGCTCAGTATGTCTGCTTTCTGGTTTTGGTTTCCGAGGTATGTTTGCTATTCGGAATTTCTGAAAGTAGGTTATGTTGCGTTTTGCCTTCGGCCAGGTATTTTGTCATGTGATCCGTGTAAGCTACAAATTCACCATTTATCTGCCGTGCAACTAACTGAGAATCAACCTTTACGGAGAGAGCGGATACTTTCATCTCTTTTGCTATTCTTAATCCAGCGAGCAATGCCTCGTATTCCGCTTGGTTGTTGGTGCTTGGGAAATCCAACCTGAGGGCATAGGTATATTCCGTCCCTGTTGGGCTTATTAGGACTAGGCCTGCTCCCGAGCCGTTCTTTCCTGATGCCCCGTCAGTATACAAAGTCCATTCGTCCTCTTCGTCAGTATTTCTTAACTTGGCCGTTACTTGCTCCTCAATCCTTCCGTTGCTGTCTACCGGGACTTCATTTATGAAGTCCGCCAACACTTGCCCTTTGACTGCACTTCTGGGTTCATATGTTATGTCATACGTCCCTAATTCAACAGAATACTTGGCCAGTTTTCCCGAAGCCTCCGATTTGTTTAATATTTGTTTGATCGGTTTGGTCGGTGATGACCTTAATTGGGTGTGCCTCAAAATACCTCCTGAGTCTTCTTGATGCATGGAGCAACGATAGGGCTAGCCTTTCAAGCGGAGCGTAGTTGCACTCGGCTTCATGTAGTGTTCGACTAACATAATGGACTGGAATCTGTATTCCGTTTCGTTCGACTAACAAAACGGCACTGACTGCCTCTTTCGCTGCTGCTAGGTAGACACACAGTGGTTCCTTCGGTTTTGGGGCGGCCAGGTATGGAAGTTTAACGATGACCCTTTTGAGTTCTTGGAAAGCCTTCTCCGCATCGTCCGTCCAACGGAACTCGTCCTTGTTTACTTTTGTGATATTCTTTAAAGTTTCGAAGAATGGTAGAGCCCTTTCGGCTGATTTGGCAAGAAACCTGTTTAAAGCAGCCAACTTTCCCGAAAGGCTTTGCATTTCCCGCAGCGTCCTAGGAGATTGCATTTCCGTGATGGCTTTCGTCTTATCCGGATTTGCTCGTATGCCCTCGGATGTAACCATGTACCCCAAGAATTTTCCTTCTTGGACAGCGAACGAGCACTTCTTCGGATTGAGTTTCATGTTTATCCTTCTGAGGTTGTCGAATGTTTCCGCTATGTCAGCTAGCAGGGTTTTCTCCGTTGTACTTTTGATCACCATATCATCAACGTAAACCTCTAGGTTCCGGCCGATTTGAGACTGGAAAGCCGTGTCTACCAGGTATTGATATGTGGCTCCTGCATTTTTTAGACCGAACGGCATCTTGGTGTAACAGAACGTTCCTTGGTCTGTGTAGAATGCTGTTTTTTCTTCGTCTTCGGTTGCCATTTGCACCTGGTGGTACCCCTTGTAGGCGTCTAGGAAGCACTTGTATTTTGAGCCTATAATGGATTCTACCTTTAAATCTATCTCCGGGAGGGGATAGTAATCCTTTGGGCATGCCGAGTTAACATTCTTGAAGTCGATACACATCCTCCAACTCCCGTCTCCTTTTTTTACCAGGACCGGGTTGGAGATCCATGTTGGGTATTTTACCGGCCTTACTATTCCTGCCTTTAACCATTCGTCTACTTCTTTCGTAACCGCTTGGCTTTTTTCCGCTGAGAGGGGTCTCTTCTTTTGACTCACGGGAGTGATCGATGGATTGGCGTTCAGGGTGTGTTGTATGACTCGCCTGGGGACGCCTGTCATATGAGATGGTTCCCATGCAAATATATCCATGTTCCTCTTGAGTATATTCTTCAGGCCTTCCGAACCGGCGGATGACAAATTCCGTCCGATGGATACCAATTGGTCAGGATAAGCGGGATTCACCATGACTTCCTCGGTTGATTCGAACTCCGTCCGTTCTACGGGTTCGGGTTCTTCTTCCGTTATTCTTTTTTTGTTTACCTCTCGACATTCGAATACCGATGCTGCTTGAGTGACTAACGTTGCTATTCCTCTGGGAGTCGGAAATTTCATCATTGAATGTATAGTGGATGGAATGGCCCGTAACTTTTTTAATCCGGATCGTCCTATTATAATGTTGAATGGTGAGGGTGCGTTTGCCACGATGAACTTCATTGTAGTGCGGCTGCATAAAACACCGCTACCGAAGCAAACGTCCAATTCTATTTTTCCCATAGGTTTTACCTGTTCCCCGGAGAAACCTGCCAGAGACGTTGCTGTTTCTACCATCTTTGCCTTGACGGCTGGATGTAGGTTATCGAAGCAGTGTTTAAACATTATTTCACATGAGGCCCCCTCGTCTATATGGACCCTCATCACTAGGTACCCAGCGATTTCTGCTTCTACTACGATGGCTTCTTCGGACAGGTCGTCTGTTGGTACCGGGGGGAAAGTTATAGGTACGCTCATCCAGTTTTCTGTGGTGGTCATCGTCTTTCTTTTTTGGCCTTCCCCTTGGCAACGAATCATATTAATGATCTTTCTTCCCTGCTGGCCGTCCTTTTTCTGTTGAGCCTTTCCTCTCTGCCTTACATCTTTGATCAGGTGACTTAGCTTACCGGACTCTAAAGCCAGTTCCAATTGTTTTTTCAGCTGAAAACAATCATTAGTGTAATGCCCCTTTTCCCCGTGGTAATCACAGTACCTGTCCAGGTTTTCCTTCCTGGGAGTGCCGGCCAATGGGGGCGGCAGTGGTAGTCGGAGGTGATGCTCGGTAGCCAAGATTTCCCTGGGGGTTCGTTTCAACGATTCTAACGTCAACCGGTTCCTATCATCCTTGAACCCGTAACGAAGGTTTCGTACGAGTTCCTGCCTTGGGGGTGCATATGGGGAAGGGCGATCCTTAGGTCGAAACATGGGCCTGGCTCCCCACCCCCGTCTATCTTCAAAGCTTTTGTGGGGCCGCTCGTTTCTTGCCATTTGCGATCCTCCCACATCCTTCCGGGTGTATTCCCCCTTTGGTAATTCGGTGTTTCGGAAAGCCTCTTCCGATCGTACGTAATCTTCGACCCTTGCTAGCATTTCGTCAACCGTTTTTTGGGATTATGTCAGAGAATTTTTTGGCCAGTTCTGGACAGTGGTGGCCGTTCAAGAAAGAGGAAACCTGCATTACTTCTGGAGCGTCCGGAAAGTAGTTCGCCTCACTTACCCATCGTTCCTTGAAATCGGCAGACTTTCATTGGCTCTCCTATGGATTTTGTTAATCTCTGTGAGGTCCTTGACACATACCCTTAGTATACCGAATCTGGTCAGGAACTTCCTTTGGAGGTCATCCCAACTGTCAATGCTACCGGTTGGTAATTTATCGAACCATCCTCTAGCCTTCCCATCTAACGTTTGTTGGAACATTCGACACCACACGGGCATCGGCCATTCTTCGTGGTTCCCCGCTCCAGTGAACCGGTTGATGTGGTCGTCCGGGTCAGTCGTTCCATTGTATAATTTGAGATTCGTTGGTATCTTGTGCTTTGGAGCGGAGAACTCGATGATTCTTCGGGTGAACGGACACTTTATCATTTCTTTGTGAGGTTTGCTCAAGTCGTCTACCGCCGTAGTTCTATCCTTGCGGACTGTCTTTCTTACGGGGCTTCTCTCCTCTTCATCCGTTAGGTCGTCGACTGCTACCGCTTTACCCTTGCGACCTGTCTTTCTTACGGGGCTTACCCCCTCTTCGTCCGTCAGGTCGTCATCAAAGTTTAGAAGCATTGGCTTGATCAGGTCGCGGTTCGCTGATTGCTTCATCAGTTCCTTAAGAGCTGACACATGGCCTTCTATAAGGGCTTGTGGATCCGGGGGCGCAGGTCCCCCGGACGGGCCGCCTGCTTCCGGGAGATCTGGAAGAGGGGCGAAATGGTAAGAACCGCTCATTCTATGCTTTGTGGTAGATTGAACTTGGGTCCCACGGATGGCGCCAGTTTGTTGAGGTAAATACTCGTACTAGGTCCGTTGAGGTCTTTCTCTTATGAACCGAGTGAGACCCTGCAAACAAAGATAAACCCGTTAGCCTCGTCCCGGGTTTTATCCCAAGACCAAGCTCCGGTGCAAGGATAAGTATTTATCCGGATGAGAGTAAATGTAGAGTATGTAGGTGAGTAATAAATATGAGTGAAAAGTAGTTGGTTCGAGTATTGAATGCGCTGGGGTATTTATAGTGTACCAGCCACTTGTTACCTGCTGTGCCTGGGGGCGTGTATCCGGTACATGAACAGTTGCTGTACCTGGGAGAATGGATCTGGTACATGAACAGTTGCTGTAGGCGGTGCACTGTTCATGTACTTATCGTACCATTCCATTAAATGCTTTAAGCGGTGCACTATTCATGTACTTGCCGTACCATTCCATTAAATGGTTTAGGCGGTGCACTATTCATGTACTTGCCGTACCATTCCATTAAATGGTTTAGGCGGTGCACTATTCATGTACTTGCCGTCCTGGTTTATTACTTGTTTATTATTGTTATTGCGTTCCGGGCCGGACGGTTATGAATGGAGTCCGTCCGGTTTGATCCATCCGGAATGGGTCATCTGGACACCTACACGAACATTCTCACATTTGCATTGCTTATAAAACAAGAAGATTAAATCCTACTTGGTTAAATTTTATTTCTAACTCAAAACAAGCTATCGTATCAATTTTTGTATTTTTATCTAACCTTTTGCTAGCTGACTTTTGTAAATAAAATCTTTATGTTGCTAAAAATAACAAAAATTTATCATGGACCACAACTTCACAATTTTATATATTTTTAGAGTGTCAGCCTCTACGTATAAGTAATATAGTGATTTGAAAGATTTTAAATTGAAACAAATCTCAAACTATTATTTTCTTACAAGAGTAGTATTTGTGGTGTTTTAAGAATAGACGATCAATCACTGCGAGTTAATTACACATTAGGTACTAGATAATTTGTACATTCCCTAGAAGTGGAAAATTGTGTGCTCCACATATGTGAATAGAGTGTTTTACACGACTTTGGTAAACATTAGATATGCACATGTCAATGTTTGTCTACTATTACAGGTGCACCAGATTATTTAACTTACTATATTTAAAAGGGAAAATAAAGGACTCATTAAACACTTCATCCATTAATTTGAGTGTCACTTTACCAATGGACGTTTGTATGCAACTGAAATCAAGAGAGACAACTGGTGCGGGCCTCGTTTTGCCTTTTGTTAGTCAGCTGTACAAATTTATTGGCTCCATATGCGACCGTTAAAGATGTCTCATACTCACTCTGTTATTTTGACTATGTGAATTATTTTTTCTTTTCGAATTTGATCTTAATTATTATTTTTTATGTTATATAATACTTGATGTAAAATACATGAATAGATTGTGTTTTAACAAACAAAAATATTTAATGTTAAAGATGAAAGAAAAAAAAAAAAAAAAAAAAACCCTTCAAAAAATTAAAACAAAATACTTGTTTAAGAGGTTGGAAGGAGTAAATGGTATTCTAAATAGTGTTTTTTTTAATATTTTAATAACTAGCAAAGTTAAATAATTGAGTCACAAAACTAGAACATTTGTGACCTAACGTTATCTGTAACATGCTCAAACTATGTTAAATAAAGGGTCCTTGACTCTTGCGGCCACTCTTGGAAGATCTACCAATGACGGATGACCGATTAACTTTTTAGCGCTCCATTTTATTACCTTTAATATCTCTTTAAATATCTCGAGTAAATTAGGAAGGAGATGTTATACATACCGTCCGGAGCTTGCAATCATTATACAACCGTCCGGAGCTTCCAATCATTAGAAACCCCCTATAAGGGGGTCCTTATAAACGGCCCCATTAGGAATTGGTATAAGCGTCCCCGGATCAAGTACAATTGTACAAATATGCATTCATTGCATCATGTCCCCTACGCAATATATCAAATTGGTATTACTAGTGACATTTACATCAAAATGTGACACACTTTCTTTTTAATGATTTACTTCTATTTAGAAGGTAATAAATTTTGATATTCATAAAATGGGAGAGACACATTGTGCTCCAAAAGGAGGAAAAAAAGAGATAGTTTTACTTTTACTTTGCGTTTGATGAAAGAAGAGTATCAACATAAACACGTGTGTGGTTTAGTGGATGGGGACCATGAACAGATCACCTGGGTCCCCTCTTCATTGTGAGCCATGATTGTGCGATTCGGTTTCAATTCGAAGGCTTCATCATCTCAACGTGTATATATAAGGCTGCCATCCCACTACCACTTTTTGTTTCTCTTGTGACTTCTTTTGAGTATACATTATGGGCGAATTCTTTCCACTAATACACAAATTGTTACTCATCGTAACCACTCGAGTTTCTTTGGTGGTAAAAAGATTGTGAATATCTATCATTCTCGAATTCAACTTTTGTTGGTTGCAAACAACGTTTAGGTTATTAGACTATAAATATGGCCCAAATCCCAGGTTTTGGCCCATTAGAGTTTTTTTTTTTTTTTTTTTTTTTTTTTTTTTTTTTTTTTTTTTATTTTTATTTATGTAATTGCATTATAAATATCGTATCAATAATACAATATCTTATACGGGGTTTCATCATCTAACATGGTATCGGAGCGCGAGTCTGATCCTCAGACCTAAGTGGCTATGTTGAGTGGCCTTCTATAGGCCATCCCGTCAAACCATAAATGCCACCATTTCATCTTTGTTTAAAAAAAAAAGAAAAAAAGTAAAAAAATATTGTCGAACCCTAAATCTGCATCCAACCTCCATATTTTGTTTGCTAGATGCTTTACTTTGCATTTAATCACTTCACTTTCAATTATCATGCATAGATCATAAATCTCACATGCATAATAATAATAATAATTGGTTAAAGATGTCACTGCTATCGGCTAACGACCATTTTTGCTTTGCTGCTTGTTATGCTTTTGCTTTTGCTGCTGTTGGAAGAATTGTTTTCGTTTGCTGTCGGATTATTTCGTCGACAAATCATTGCTTTTATTGTCATAATATTTTCTTATTCTTCTTAATTTAGCTTTGTTTAATGTTTATTTAGTTTTCTAATCAAATCTGAGTTTTCGCGATTTCGCCGATCGGATTACGAGGAGTATTAGACGATAAAGATGGCCCAAGCCCCGGGTTTGGGCCATTAATTTCATCATCTGACATAGGTGACCACAACAACGTTTTTGAAAATAAAGAGGGTTTAATCTACTCAATGTTATTAAAAGTCTTAAATATTTTAGAAAAAACAAGATAAGGAAACGAAAATATCAATGAATAAAATTTAAATAAAGACCCCAAGCTAGTCGACATCAAACTACCAGATGGACAAACTACAAATTGTAGTTAACTAAAAGGAAGTGGTTGAGGTAACATACTCATTCAATTTGAGTAGCTATGAGGTTACATTCAAAATATATATATAATTGTCATTTATCAATTCAAAACATCTAAGATACAAGAAACTATAAAAGTGAATAACATGAATAATAAGTAACATATATCTCTTCTCTATTACTTATAAATATTATAAATAGTGTATGTTTATTCTTGAAACTTAAAATAAATTAAAATTAAGTAACGTGTTTTATCTAAATTACCCTTTAATACTCTTTCAACTTGGTTTATAAATATCACGTTTAATAAATGACGGCTTTTAAAACACAAGTTTTATTAATTTTAAAAAGCAAGTTTTGAAACACAAACGGCTTATCAATTTTAAAACACACACGGTTGTTTTATATGAATTAAAAAAAACAAATAAAAGAAAAAAAAAAAAAAAAAAAAAAAAAAAAAAAAAAAAAGACTTTTATATTTAGTTTTGCTAGAAAATTACTTTGCCATACGTTGGTACTCGCCTAATGTAAATTTGATTAAAATATTAACAACATTTATCATTAAATTAATAGTTTAAATATTGTTTAATTCTCAAACTTTTATCATTTTTTGTTTCTAACTCATACATTTTTTTTTCCGGAATGACTGCAAATTAAACTCGTAAATGTTGCATCAAGGGTCATTTCAACATCACAAGCTCGCAAGTATAATTATTTGTCGTATATACCGTCGTTTTTTGCGTTTATTCGCCTAGTAATTGATAATCCGCATACATGTTATTTTATTATCCAAATGGTTTCATCAATATGTTAAGTTCTTGCAACATATTGGGCGTACGCTCAAAATCCCTCGTAAATTAGATTATTGTTTAGCACTTCATCAATCACCTAAAGCAAGCAAAGGGCAATCCCCCTCGCCTGAATCATATTTCCATCATTGGGCTACCATCGTGAGGACCGCATGATACATTATTCCATGTCTAACGACCACCTAAGAGACTCGTGTATCATATACGTAGTCATCATAAATTACCTTGAATACACAATCATATAGATGTAGATTCTTATTCAGATGTGTAATCATCCAAGTTCTAGGTAAATGAGTAAGTAATTAGTAATGACCGTATACGGTACATGGTTTTGAATGCATGAAAGGGACGACTCGGGTTAGATCCTAGGGGACCATGTGATGCGGTGGTCATACCAAAGCAAATTTGGCTTAATCTTGGCAACATGTTTACCTCCAAATGCTTGGATCGTTTTGCTTAGCCTTATACTTAACGACTTAATATATGCGGGGTAACCCGCGCGTTGCTGCGGGAGAGTTTTAAAGATTTTTTTAATTTTTTTTTTATAATTTCAAAAAAAAAAAAAAAAAAAAAATGGTACTGTTGCAGCGGGTTGTTCAGATAGTTGTTTTTTGTAGGTTCACAATTATTTTGTATTTTTATTTTTTAAATTCGTTTTTTTACAAAAATTAATTTTAAAGTTTTTTGGATTTTTTTTTTTTTTTTTTTTGAAAATATTTTTTCAATTTTTTTTTTAATTTTTTCGAAATTATTTAAAAAAAAAAAAAAAAAAAAAAAACCATTTACTGTAAAGTTTTTTGAATTTTTTTTTTCAAAATTATTTATTAAAAAAAAATAATAATACTGTAGCATGAACAGTAAACACTGTTCATGGTACTGTTTATTTTTTGGCAATGCTACTGTTCATTTTTTTTTTGGTGTGGGTCCCAAAATTTTGGGTTTTAGTATATACGAGCGGGGTAACCCGCGCGTTGCTGCGGGAGAGTTTTAGAGATTTTTTTAATTTTTTTTTTATAATTTCAAAAAAAAAAATAATAAAAAAAAAAATACTGTTGCAGCGGGTTGTTCAGATAGTTGTTTTTTGTTGGTTTTGTAGGTTCACAATTATTTTGTATTTTTATTTTTTAAATTAATTTTTTTACAAAAATTAATTTTAAAGTTTTTTGGATTTTTTTTTTATTTTTTTTTATTTTTTCGAAATTATTTAAAAAAAAAAAAAAAAAAAAAAAAAAAAAAACCATTTACTGTAAAGTTTTTTGAATTTTTTTTTTTAATTTTTTCGAAATTATTTAAAAAAAAAAAAAAAAAAACATTTACTGTAGCATGAACATTAAACACTGTTTATATTACTGTTCATTTTTTCTTGCCATGCTACTTGTTGAAGCAATTTCTTGCAATTACTTCGGACAAATAAAGGGGGCCTACCGGATGAACTCAGTTAGGGTTCTTCCGGAAGGCTCAGGTGTAAGTCTCTTCAGCTATCATGGGTCCTCCGGATATCTGCACACAACAACACACGTTAGGCTCGCCCCGGGTGTTATCCCAGGACCCACCTCCGGTGTGAGAGTAAGTATTTGGTATTCCGAAAGGGCTATCAAATATGGTGAGAAGTATAATGCGAATAATTCGTCTTTTTGGAGTAACAAATGGGCTGAGTATTTATAGTACTCAGCCTCGATACCTGTACTGGCGGCGGCGGATATTCAGGAAACGTGTCGCCGACACAATCCCGTAAATCCTGGGGAAGGCGGCGGTGGTGTCAGTAGCTGCCATCTGTCTCCTGCCTTAAACATGTATATGCCGAACGGCCTTTGTGCCTTCCGGAATATACTAGGTAGCTTCGAGCCGTCCGGACGACCGAAAGACTCAGCCCGTCCGGACACATACGTCAACATGTCCCCCCAGTATCATAATATTGGTCTTGCCGATGTTATGATACTTCGAAAATTTGTTGAAGTCTAATTTCTAGTTCCGAGGGGATTGAGTCGTTCGGTAATCAGGGTGCTGACCCAATGCATAAACTGCCAAAAAACATTATTACCTCTTTCTGAGGATCGCCGTCATTTTTACGGGGGCTCTGAAACGTCGACACGTGTGCATGCGTATATCGTACGAGTGAGAGGGTGCCACCTCACCTACTGACAACGCACGTCGTTTCATACTTCCTCTTTTCGCCTATAAATAGCGTCATTTCTGCGGTTGTTTTTTGTTTTTACCACTTGTAATTTTTTCGCTCTGACAAACTTTTCGAAAGGCTTGCTCTTAATTATTTCCGAACGACTTCATTTGCCATTCGGTCCACTATGTCGAATTCTCCCTCGTATGATTATGAGGAAGACATTCAAGAAGCTGAAGGGTATCTTCCCAAATTTGACGTTCCAAAATACACTTCCGAAATGAGCGAGAACGATTTATTCATGGTGGTGTCAGATGCGGGTATATCGGAGGATCTACATCCTCGCCTACCCCCTCCGGATATGACGATGGACCAGCTGCCGTCCGACGCCATCGGATTGTACTTGGAGTACTTTTATGAGGGTGGTCTCAGTGTGCCCTTTTCTACTTTTTTGCTGGACGTCATCCGGTACTTCAAGGTGCATATCTCCCAACTGGTTCCGCTGGGCATACATCGTGTTGTACTTTTCGAGGTGTATAGCCGAAGTCTGGATATTGCTCCCACCACCCCGCTATTCCGAGTCTTTTATAAGCTGAGCAAGCAGGGTGACTGGTTTTCTTTCGAGAAACGAACGGGTAAGGATAGGAAGGTTTGCTTCCGGGAGATCTTGACTGGGCTGAAGGGCTGGAAACGCAACTTTTTCTTGATAGATAGACGAGCGATCCCCTTTGCTATGCCTTGGAGGCATCACGACTCCGATATTTCGGACCCTTATCCGGATGGTGGTTTCTTCCTTGCGGACGTCGGAAAGCTGGCCGCGAATGTGATCGATCTGATTCAAATTCCCAAGGGGTTCCTTTATGCCGTCGGGCTATCCTCACATTGGGAGCATGCCGGTTATCGAGCTGTGCTCCAGGATGCCGAAGGGGCAGGTAGACCTTCCTATATTTTATTTCTTCTTTTATTAATTGATCCATGGCAGGCATACTCTTCCTTCTTTACATGTTTTTTTTTTTTTATTTGTCTCGTGCTCTTTCTGCAGTTGTGCCGATGTCTGAGTACTTGATCAATCCGGCGGCCCACCAGGAAACTTCTATGGTTCGGGGTGATGTATATGGTGAGGGTGAGCGTCATGAGCTGTTCGTGACTCTTCCGGCTGCCTCCAATGCCGATATACCCGGCCTGACGGCAGAGGAAGAGGAGGTTGAGAGGGCCAATAGTCGGGTTGTTGCGGCTAAACTTAGGAAGCAAAAGCAAGCCGCCACTCGGCGGGCTTTGATGGCCGAGAGGCGTGCCGAACAGGGCGAGGGGAGCAGCGGAGTGGGCCAGGCGGCCAAGAGGAGGAGAACGGAGAGGACTCCAACAGCGGATCAGGAGCCTGATTCGCCAGATGTTGAGGTTATTCCAAACCCTCCCCCTATCCGTTCTCTTCGACCGGAGGATATTGGTCTTCGACCAGAGGGTGCGGGTTTCACTGAAGGGAGTTCCCGTGCTGGTAAGTTGTCTAACTATTTACCTTGTGTTACTTATTTCTTTTCGTTTCTTTGGTAATGACGCTTTGTTCCTTACAGGGAGTGTTCCCGTGGCCGCTTCCGGTCGCGGCAAAATAAAAGCCATGGCATCAGATAACCCGGCAGCTGTGTTTGTCCCGGAGTGGTCGGTTACGAGGGGAGATCGCTTGAATAGGTCTGCCATTTGTAGGGATCTGATGTCGCACCTTCCTACCCCTTGTGAAGAAGTTCACTTTCGAACCTTGGGTGGTTCAGAGGCCATTCGAAGGGGTTGGGTTTTACTAGGCCGAGGAGCGACTACTCAAGCGGAAATTTTGGGTCGGTATGAGGTCCTCCTCGAAGAATATCGACAACTGCGCAGCGCCCATGCAGAGTGCGAAGATGCGGCTCAAGAGGCGGAGGAGCTTCGGAAATTAAAACATGAGCATGTGGGCTGTGTAGAAAGGCAGTCGGATTTGAAGAATCGGGTCTCTCAGTTGGAAAAGGCGAGGGATGAAGGGAGGACGATTTCCTCCGAACGGATCCAAGCCTTAGAAGGAGAGCTGGCGGATGTTAAAGGTAAAATTGTTGCTGAGAGGGAGACAGGCACCGAGCTATGCAAGGAAAGGACGAACATAGCTGTCAAATTGGGCCAAACGGACATCGAGCGTCAGAAGCTTATAAAGGAGTTCCTTCCAGAAATGGTTCGTCGGCTTCTGGATAGCCATGAGTATAAACAACGCTTGGCTGAGCCTTTCAGCTTGTCCTCTCAGTCGGGTTTCTTGGAAGCTATCTCTGTGGATCGAGAACCGGCGGATATAGCTACGATTGCGGCCGGGGTGGATGATTTGGATATGGAGGCTGGGGCAAAGCTTGACCCTTTGTTTGATGGTCTTTTTTCTGCGGAGTATCCGTATGTGCTTAAAGTTAGCGATGCCGCGGATAGACCCCTTTCGGAGATAATGGATTTGTTTCCTGATCCTGCCCCTCACGATTCCTCTGGTGGCCCTTCGTCTTGATCTGGCGACTTTTGGCTGTAAGGCCCCTTAGGGTGTTTGGTTAATTTATGAATTGTTTAGTATTTTTGAACCAATGTAACGATCAACCGGTTGCGCAACTGTTAGCGCTTTTTGTATGTTCGAACATGATGACATGCCGTATGATTTGTTATAAACTGTTGATATTAAATGTACATTCCGTTTGTATTGTTTCATGTGGTTTTTTCCTGTTAGCCTTTTCTTTTGGTCGCATGACCCCTGTCTTCCCGAACACTGATCACAATATCTCCGGAGGGCACGAACCTCTCGGAGGGATCACTTTTCGCTTGTGTCCGGAAGGCAACAAATGATTGTATAACTTTCCTCTTCTTTTTATTTATCCCCGTCTGAACATTGACCACACGCTCCCCGGAGGGCGTGAACCTCTCGGGGGGGCCATTTTCTAATTATGTTCAGGAAACAAGGAACATTGATCACTGATCTCCGGAGGGCACGAACCTCTCGGAGGGACCATTTTCTAATTATGTTCAAAATATTACAGATGGTTCAGCCTTTCCGCCAGGATTATGGCAACCCCTTTTCCTGGGTATCAACCATCTTTGAACATTGACCACACACTCCCCGGAGGGCGTGACTCTCTCGGGGGGCCATTTTCTAATTATGTTCAGAAACAAGGAACATTGATCACTGATCTCCGGAGGGCACGAACCTCTCGGAGGGACCATTTTCTAATTATGTTCAAAATATTACAGATGGTTCAGCCTTTCCGCCAGGATTATGGCAACCCCTTTTCCTGGGTATCAACCATCTTTGAACATTGACCACACACTCCCCGGAGGGCGTGACTCTCTCGGGGGGGCCATTTTCTAATTATGTTCAGAAACAAGGAACATTGATCACTGATCTCCGGAGGGCACGAACCTCTCGGAGGGACCATTTTCTAATTATGTTCAAAATATTACAGATGGTTCAGCCTTTCCGCCAGGATTATGGCAACCCCTTTTCCTGGGTATCAACCATCTTTGAACATTGACCACACACTCCCCGGAGGGCGTGACTCTCTCGGGGGGGCCATTTTCTAATTATGTTCAGAAACAAGGAACAATGTAAAAACCATTTATCATTAAAATTAGTCAGATGGCTCCTTTCGGAAGCTTACATTAGATATATCTAGTTATTTACAAGAAACATTTTCTAAGGTTAACAGCGTGCCAAGTTCGGGGCACCTCTTTTTCCTCCATTGTTTCCAACTTATAGGATCCAGTCTGGTATGCCTCCACGACTCGGTACGGCCCTTCCCAATTTGGCCCCAACTTTCCTTGATTCTCCACCCGGCTAGCTTCGTTTCTTCGGTATACGAAATCACCTATCTTGAACGACTCAGGATGGACCCTTCGGTTGTAATATTGTTCGATCTTCCTTTTGTACTTTGCCTCCCGTATTGCGGCCATTTCCCTTCGTTCCTGTAGGAGGTCGAGATTCATGAAGATCTCCTCGCCATTTTCTTTTTCATTGACTTTCATGGTCCGAAAAGTTGGCATCCCTATCTCTGCTGGTATGACCGCTTCGCTACCATAAGTGAGGCTGAACGGTGTTTCCCCATTGCTTGTTTTTAGTGACGTTCGGTGCGCCCATAGGACATTCGGTAACTCATCCATCCATCCAGCTTTCTCCCTGCCGAGTCTCGTCTTGAACCCTTTCATCAAACTTTTGTTTGCTGCTTCCACCAATCCGTTGGCTTGAGCATGTGCAACGGCCGTGTTTATTTGAGTTATGTTCAAACGTTCGCACCAGCTCTTGAAAGGATCATGGATGAAATTGCTTCCATTGTCCGTCACGATTACCTTGGGAAGACCGAATCTGCATACTATGTTTTCCCAAACAAACTTCTTTACTTCCTTCCCAGTCGTGCGGGCCAGCGGCTTGGCCTCTATCCATTTGGTGAAGTAGTCAATGGCCACAATGACGAATTTGACTTTTCCCGGGGCCTCTGGGAGGGGACCCAAAACGTCCATTCCCCATTGGTAGAAAGGCCAGGGGGCCATTATCGAAGTTAAAACGGTTTTGGGGAGTCTCGGAACGGGTGCGTGTATTTGACAAGAATCACATTTCCGAATTACTTCCCTGGTATCCCGGTGCATGGTGGGCCAGTAGTACCCTTGCCGCATTAATTTTCCTACCACGGATCGTGTCCCGGAGTGCATTCCGCATGCTCCTTCATGTACCTCTCGGATAACATAGTTGGCTTGAAGCGGCCCGACACATCTCAGCATCGGACCTAAATAGGATTTTTTGAAAAGCACATCGTCTACCAAAGTGTATTGATTTATTTTCATTCGGAGAGATCGGGCTTCGTCTTCGTCCTCCGGCCAGATGCCTTCTTGTTTGCATCGAATGATGGGGGTCATCCAATTTTTCCCTTCTTCTTCCACAATTGCGTTTACTATCTCTTCCTCCGTTGATGGTCTTTCTAAAACTTCCACCATAGTTTTCCTTGCCAGATGTTCGAAAGCCAAGGATGCCAATTTGCTGAGTATATCGGCTTTCTGGTTCTGCGCCCTTGGGATACTTCGGATCGTAAACTGATCGAAGTGTGCAACGTATTCCTTAGCTTTGGCTAAATACGCTATCATGTTATCTTTGGTTGCTACGTACTCCCCATTAATCTGATTTGCTACCAGATTGGAATCTACCCTAACTTCCAACATTCGAATTTCCATTTTTCGAGCAACCCTTAACCCGGCTAACAAAGCTTCGTATTCTGCTTCGTTGTTGGTGCTTTTGAAGTTTAGCCGAATGGCGTAAGTATATTCCGTTTGATCTGGGCTAATCAGTACCAGGCCTGCTCCAGCGCCCGATTTGCTGGAGGCTCCATCGGTATATAGTATCCATGGTTCTTGGCTGGAGACGTCACATATTTCCTTGCCCACCTCTTTCATGCTTCGACTTGATGCTCCCATGGGTATTTCTGTTATGAAATCCGCAAGGACTTGTCCCTTTACGGCACTCCGAGGTATATAAGTGATATCGTAGGCTCCCAACTCAACAGAGTACTTGACCATTCTCCCGGAAGCTTCTGCCTTGTTTAGTATTTGCTTGATAGGTTGGTCAGTGATGACTTTTATGGGGTGAGCCTCGAAATACCTTCGTAGCCTTCTGGCCATGTGTAGTAGGGCTAGGGCTAGCTTCTCAACGGGGGCGTAGTTCTGTTCGGCTTCGTGTAATGTCCGGCTAACATAGTGTATCGGGATTTGCTTTCCCTCTCTTTCTACTAACAACACTCCACTCATTGCCCCTTTTGATGCCGAGAGATACACGTATAGGTCCTCCTTCGGCCTTGGCGTTGCTAGATAGGGTAATTTAAGGATCATCTTCTTCATCTCTTGGAAGGCTGCTTCTGCTTGATTTGTCCATCGGTACTCATCCTGGTTCTCCTTCGTGATGTTCCTCAACGTTTCAAAGAAAGGGAGGGATCTTTCTGCCGACCTGGATAAAAAACGGTTCAAAGCTGCTAGCTTTCCACTCAAACTTTGCATCTCCTTGAGTGACTTTGGGGATTGCATATCCACGATAGCCCTTGTCTTCTTCGGATTCGCCCTTATTCCTTCGGAAGTTACCATATATCCAAGAAACGTCCCTTCCTCTACCCCGAAAGAGCATTTCTTGGGGTTTAGCTTCATGTTAATCCTTCGGAGGTTATCGAAGGTTTCCGCCATGTCGGCAAGTAACTCCCTTTCGGTTTTGCTTTTTATTACCATGTCGTCCACATATGCCTCGAGATTTCTCCCTATCTGTGATCGAAAGGCCGAATCCACTAAACGTTGGTACGTGGCCCCAGCGTTCTTTAAACCGAACGGCATTTTGGTGTAACAGTATGTGCCGTGCTCGGTATAGAAAGCTGTTTTTTCCTCGTCTTCCATGGCCATGTGCACTTGGTGGTATCCCTTGTAGGCATCCAAAAAGCACTTATACCTGAATCCCATAACCGATTCTATTTTTTGGTCAATATCAGGCAGCGGGTAATAATCCTTCCGACAGGACGAGTTGAGGTTCTTGAAGTCGATACACATCCGCCAACTCCCGTCGGATTTCTTTACCAACACCGGGTTTGAGATCCAGGTGGGGTATTGCACCGGTCGAACTATTCCAGCTCTCACCCATTCTTCCACTTCCTTGGCTATGGCGTGATTCTTCTCGGCCGAGTAAGTCCTTCTCTTTTGCGCCACCGGGCGGTCTTGAACACTCACATTTAGCTTGTGCTCAATGATCCGACGGGGCACTCCCGTCATATCGGCTGGTTCCCAGGCAAACACATCCTGGTTGTCCTTGAGTAACGCGATTAACTGTCTTCGACATTCCGGGGAGAAGTTTCCTCCTATCGTGACCAGTTGATCCGGATAAGCCGGATGTACTAAAACTTCTTCCGTTTTTCCCATCACAGCCTCGTCCGGTCCGGCCTCACGGGGCTCTTCCTTGATTTCCTTTTTTGCCCTCTGTTTCTCCTCAAGCTTGCGACATTCTGAGACAATCACGGACCGGGTGGTGAGGGTCGCTATACCCTTCGGTGTGGGGAATTTCACCATCGAGTGGATAGTTGATGGGATAGCCCGTAATTTCTTCAGACCTGAGCGCCCCAGAATGATATTGTATGGAGAAGGGGACCTTACCACGGCGAACTTCATCATGGTCCGGCGGGACAGGCCTTGGCTTCCGAAACAGACTTCCAATTCAATCTTTCCCAATGGCTTTATGGATTCTCCCGCAAATCCTATCAATGGTGTGCCTGTTTCTTTCAACTTGGCCTTAATGGAAGGGCATAAATGCTCGAAACAATGTTCATACATCACCTCGACCGAAGCGCCTTGGTCTACATAGACCCTTCTGACTGTATACCCTTCCACTTCGGCCTCAACTATCAACGGTCCGTCCGACACGTCTCCCGGCAGGATAGGTGGAAAACCGATCGGAATATTCATCCATTCCTCCTCGGCTTCTATGATTTTCCTTTTGTAGGATGTAGGACTAGCCATATCGAACTGTAGGCAGATCGAGAAGTTGGTCCCACGGATGGCGCCAATTTGTTGAAGCAATTTCTTGCAATTACTTCGGACAAATAAAGGGGGCCTACCGGATGAACTCAGTTAGGGTTCTTCCGGAAGGCTCAGGTGTAAGTCTCTTCAGCTATCATGGGTCCTCCGTATATCTGCACACAACAACACACGTTAGGCTCGCCCCGGATGTTATCCCAGGACCCACCTCCGGTGTGAGAGTAAGTATTTGGTATTCCGAAAGGGCTATCAAATATGGTGAGAAGTATAATGCGAATAAATCGTCTCTTTGGAGTAACAAATGGGCTGAGTATTTATAGTACTCAGCCTCGATACCTGTACTGGCGGCGGCGGATATTCAGGAAACGTGTCGCCGACACAATCCCGTAAATCCTGGGGAAGGCGGCGGTGGTGTCAGTAGCTGCCATCTGTCTCCTGCCTTAAACATGTATATGCCGAACGGCCTTTGTGCCTTCCGGAATATACTAGGTAGCTTCGAGCCGTCCGGACGACCGAAAGACTCAGCCCGTCCGGACACATACGTCAACACTACTGTTCATTTTTTTGTTTTGTGGGGCTCAAGATTTTGGGTTTTAGTATATAGATATAATATATAATTACTTAATATATATTATGTAAAACATGCATGGTTATTATCCGTATGCTACTCAAAGCTTTAGAATTGAATTTTAGTGTAAAAGTTATCAAATACGAGTAATAATCCTTTGACCAAAGGTTTGTACTTGCCATGGCGGTACGCCGGTAGCATTCCATTAACATAAATGTGTAGTTGAGTCGGTTATTTACATCTTAATTGAGAAAACGGCTTGATTTCGATCTCAAATCCCCTTGAAAAGTCGCTATGACAACTGAACATTTCTTATGGCCGGTTTTTGAGGAATGGTCGCCCGGCATTCACAGTTGCACACTTGCATTAGGTCATGCTTTCTCCGCTACTTTGAACTGGCAAATATTATAGAAGTACAAAAATTTCAAAATTTTATGATTCTATATATACAAAGATCTTAAGAGGAACAAAAAGTATTACTAAAAACAACTAAATTATGAGTAATATACATATAAATGCATAAAAAGAAACAACGAGTATGCATGCTTCACTAACTCTGATTGAAGGTTGTTGGTTTGCACAAATGTGTTTCTTGATGGAAGTAGAAGGTTTGGCAGCAAGTGAAAGTATTCTATTGTCTTTATTTTCACTTGTGGTTAAAAAAATAACCCTGCATTGGATACGATTAGTTAGACTTATAAATAATTCGTTTGATACGGTCAAAATCGTAAGGTATGCTAAAAAAACATCGAAACAATTGCTTGGAAACCGTGTATAAAAATCAGATAAAAAAAAGTGGTAACTACGTATATTCTTTTGGTTCTTTATTGTATAATTAGAGCAAGTGGATAAGGTATTATATATGTGTTCATGGACGGACTCACATGTATGCCGGATGTGTCATGGGCTATACCCGATTTTAGGTCACGAAGTACAAAAATATTTTGAAACTGCCGTTTTTGTGGTATGTGAAACCGCCAAATTTTTTTTTTTTTTTTTTTTTTTTTTTTTTTTTTTTTTTTTTGCTATTTTCATTTCTTACGGTGTAACTTTAGTTAGCCAATATTTCTTTTGTCCAACACCTTCTTAAAAATCCTTAATCCGTCCCGATATGTGTTAGTTTTGTTGTCTTGTGTTTACAGAAAACTAGAGATATAATGTATTATGTATCACTATCATTAGTGGTCATAAAGATGCATTTAGGTCAATATTTTGTCGAATAAACCTGACTACGAATATTCGTACTTGTGAGTTGTTAATTTTTTTGTTTTACATATCGTTTTATTCCATTTCACGTTAATCTACTTCTTGTCGACCTTTATCAATTAGTTGCACGACCGCATAAAAAACACTACTAGAAAAAGGGCTATTCTTGACTCCAAATGCGAGTCAAGAAGGGGTCTTATGACGCGCAAATGTGAGTCAAGGAAGGACCCGTCATAAATCTTCATGACTCGCATATGTGAGTCATCCCTCTATGACGCGCATTTATGACCCACGTTTTATGACTCTTCTTTTTGCGTGTCATAACCTAATTTTTTTTTTTTTTTTAAAATTAATTTTTTTCAGTTCCTAATTTTCTATTAAATGACAATTAAAAACCTTATAATACAAAATTAAAAACACAAATATCAAAATAACGCATTATATATATATATATATATATATATATATATATATATATATATATATATATATATATATATATATATATATATATATATATATATATATAATCTATTAGAACATTAACTGCAACCAAACATAAATATGCTGGGTCATGAAGTTACTGAGCAACAAACCTGGAATCAGACAATACACATATAAAGAGAGAGCAACAAGTCTGGTATAAATACACTAGCATGATAAAAGCTACTAATAGTGCACAAAAGCATATCTACATACTGTCGTCCATTTTGAACTTAATTGCATCTTCTGTGAACTTTTTCATCTTGGCATCAAGTTCAGCAGTCGCCTCTCTTCGTCTCGCAATGATTCTATCAATGTCTTCATCTGTGATTGTACTATCCTTGGAACTAAACACCATTTCAGCACCAAACCTGACCATTTGTAGCAATTCATCCCTGTTGAATACGATGTTTAGCTCCACAGGCCTGGGCGGACAATATGCAGATCCAAACACCCGTTTTGGGGGCTGCGTTTCAGCAAATAAACACTTAAACATGCTGATTTTCAGCAGCAAATACCCAAATAAATGTACCTCTATTTATGCACAAAATCAGTAGATAGATACACCTCATGTTGGCCTATAAAACGACGACCAAACACCCCCCGTTGGGGCTGTTTTGCAGCCACAAACACCCCCTGTTGGGTTGTGTTGCACCCTACGGGGTTCTTTGTTGACTCTAATACGAACCCGCTTTGGTTGTTGACCAAGTCAACATAATCACAAGACCGAATGGACCAAAATACCATATATCTCGGCATCCTAGCAACTGGTAAATAAGCTCAACAAACACACCCTGATTTTTGTTGTTATAACCACAATCAACCAATCTGAATCCATGTCCAACCTTATCACAATAACAACAATAAAAACACGATTTGGGTAAAAAAATTTCTCTGAAGGGTCAAAGGGGTCAAACTTTGGGCACACCGCCTCCTAACTTTCTGTTTATTTGATGATAATTATTAGCAAAAATCAACTTTGAATAACGAGAAACAATATGACAACATACCTTTACATGGGTACTAGGAAAAGCAGCTAAGTAGTTAAGGACAAAAATTTCGGTGTTTCGGTCAAGGACCGAGATATGAAAATTTTTGGTATTTCGGTGGTATTTCGGTAATTTTAAATATTAATATTTTATATAATATATCTATAGTTTTTTAATATATAGAAGTTTGCATATAATATTTTATGTATTTTATATAATATATCTATATTAAAAAGTTTGTTTTATTATGTTTGGCCCAAAAAAGTAAAAAAAAAAAAAAAAAAAAAAAAAAAACTGGTATACCACTGAAATTTCGGTCAATTTCGGTCAAATTTCGGTCAATATCGCCGATAATTTCGGTTTGACTTTTTTTGAAATTTCGGTCAACTGGTATTTCGGTGGACCTCCGAAATCCGAAATTTCGGTGGTATACCAGTGGTATACCACCGAAATTGATAACACACCTTTACATGGGTACTAGGAAAAGCAGTAGTCCGAAGAGTTTCTTGAGTAACATCTTGTAATCTCCTTTTGGAAGTACTAAGTATGAAAGCAGCTTGATCTTCGGTTGCAGCAGCCGCTGTTATGCGGTACCCGTTTTCCCATCTTCTGTGAATCCCTTCACTTGGATATAAAAAATCAAGTTCCACCACCTATAAATGACACCACATACATAAAAACAATGTTTTGTAATAACCACGTCGATTCAACAAAAATGTCAAATTTTATGATTACTTGAGTAAATTACAAAAATGCTTCATGTGGTTTGCAATTAGGCACTGCTGATTTTCTGCACAAAATAGGCTGAAATAAGCAGACAAACTTACCCTTTTTGGGGCTGTTTTGCAGCAAACAAATGCCCCTTGTTGGGGCTGCGTTTCAGCAAGCAAACACCCCTTATGGGTGGCGGCTGCACCACGCACCAAACCAAACAAGTACACACTACTGAGACCCAAACAATACTAGACACCCTATGTGGTTTTGTTATACCAACCGAAACATAAGCTCACCAAATAAGCTACAACAAACAAATCCCACAGCTACAATCCAAACACCACTGAGACCCAAACAATACTAGACACCCTATGTGGGTTTCATGGAACCGAGCAGTCAACACCAACAACAACTCATCTAATCAAAATATACTCAAATAAAACAAGTGTGTACACGATTACGGAATGGAATATAAAAAACAAAGTTAATCCCACATCAATTTACTAGCTTGAAACAAGTTTTCTTGAACTATAAAAGATACAAGTAATAACAAACTAAAAATCGAACAATTCGCGCAATCATACAGTGTGACATGTGGTTACCATTTATGATCATATAGTACTAAACTTGCAACTTTAATATCATGTAACCAGTCACATTTACCAAAAGCAGCATAAACACATACAAACACTAAAAAATTAAATAGATTATAGAAATAAGAGCAAAGAAATGTACATCTTGGAGAGCTTGTTGGGAGCACCACCAGTAACCTTAGCAACACGAAGAAGAGCAAGTTCAGCTTTCAAATCCTTCAACTGTGCGAACAAATCCACTTCCGATAAGTCTCAACTTCGCCAAAAACAACAAAACCACAACGATATCAACACCAACCACAATCAATAACCTCATGGCCGAGACCCTAGTGGTCTCGGTTCAAATTTATAACATATTCAATAATATAAAAAAAAGTGTAAATTGTCATGAAACTATACCTGCTACCAGGAGTGAATGCACCTCTTTCCCTTGCTACCTCGAGTCTTACTGAACGACCCATTAAATCTTTATTGTTTAGTTTCAGAGCCAGGAAAAACGTATAGTCATTAGTCATCATCATTTTAGCAACAATTATCACTTAGAATCTTAGGTTAAAGAGGGTATGTTGATGTATCTTCATTATGTGGAAAAACTAAGTGGGTTTTTGGTTGTGTGTTTTGAAGATAAAACTAGAAAAACATGAATAACCGTACATAGTTCCAATAACTAACTGGATAGAAGTATTTGATAACAATGAGATACGCATATTAAAGCAGAGCAAATAGGTAATCTTACTATTTCTTAAAAGTTCAGTTTTGGGTAACTAGTATGGAACTGGATATAACATCAAGACACAATAACCAGATAATCACTACTATAAACCACAAACATACCTTCTGAGCCACTTCTGCAGTGGCAAAATCAACGTGCCCATAACCTGCAAATCGGTCTTCTCTAGTGGTAAATCTGACCTCAACAACTTTACCAACATCTTTGAAGAAATTCCTCCTATGGCATCAACAAGTACTTGTCAGAAATGATACATATAAAATAAAGTTGCAAAAGACAAACGCCAAAAAGCGCATACACGTCTTCTTCTTGAATTGAGAAGCTTAAATTGGCCATAAACAATGTCTTGGATCCTGTGGCTTGAGGAGTGACTGGAGTTTGAGGCTGCAGTTTTTAGCATGTATTAAGGCGATGAAATCCTGTCCAACATCATACAAAGAAAAAAAAAATGCAACTATAGAACTACCGTTTTTGTTCTTGATAGAGCATCAACCATTTCCACATCAAATTCACAGATCTACAACTTTTATAAACAAAAAAACTTGTAGATCTGAAAAAATAATAAACAAATAAATAAATATAAATATATACCTTGCAAACACCCCGTAATCGGTAAGTACGCGGACCTCTTCTTCGAGCATCTGCGTCTCGTTCTTCCTGCGTAAACCCTCGATCTACAACTTCAACTCAAAACACAAGATCTTGATCTCCTTGTCTTTGTGATGATGGTGGCGTGGAGTGGCTGTGGTGATGAGTAGAAGGATCGATTGATAAATCGATTGATAATTAAGAGAGAGAGAGAGATGGAATGATTTTTAGAGAGAGGTAGGATAAGATCTGATATTATCTTATAAGAAAGAATATAAGAGGACACGGTAGCTGGCTAAATTTTACTGATTATGACCCATATGTTATGACGCTTCTGAAAACGAGTCATCCCCAATAGAAAATTTACTCGTTATGACTCTTATTTTATGACTTTGCTCTTTGCGCGTCATCTTGTAGCGTGGGTCATAAAAAGCGAGTCAAGGATAGCCCTTTTTCTAGTAGTGAAAGTAAATGGTGTATCACCTCAAGGGATGCATGAATATAATTTGAAACCATAACCTTAACTACACATTATATGTCTCTCATCATTTTACTAAAACAGCGTGAGAACTTGTTTTCTCCATTTAGGTCGAGAACTTGTTTTCTCCATTTAGGTGTCAAATTTTACTTTAAGAAGTTCTATTTCGCTTGATTTTGATTACCAATACGATTTACCTATTTCACATATTAATGTACGTACTCTTCAACATTCATGTAAACACTTCTAGATATGCATGTAAATTAAGGGTTTAATGACATATAATAGCAACGAACTTTTTCAAATGTTCATTTATCAATAATGTATTTAATAAAATACCACAATACCCATCAAACTTTCAAATTTTTGTTCAATATCATACGTTTGAGAGTCATCTATTTGCATATTTAGTCCTTTTGGCTAACGGGCGTTTGTGATTAACTCAAAAAATATGTTTCTTTTTCTTTTCTAATTATTTTTTAAATTTTCTTTTTATTTAAAGTTTTTTGATTTTCTATATATGTTTTTATTCGTTTTTATATACTCTTTTATACGTTTTTAAAAACGACTTTATATATTTATATATATATATATATATCCGTTTTTATGTACATTTTTATACACGGTTTTATATCCATTTTTATATACATTTTTATATAAAAACAGATAAAAACGTATATAAAAACGGATAAAAATGTGTATAAAAACGTATATAAAAATGGATAAAAACATGTATAAAAACGTATAGAAAAACATGGATAAAAACGTATAGAAAAACGTATAGAGAAACGTATAAAAACGTATAAATTTTTATACGTATTTATATATATTTTTATACATTTTATACGATTTATATACGTTTTTATATATTTTTTTATACACGTTTTTATCCGTTTTTATATACGTTTTTATCCGTTTTTATATAAGAACGTATAAAAACATATGTATAAACAGATATAAAAACGTGTATAAAAACGTATATAAAAGCGTATAAAATGTATAACGATATATACAAAGATGTATAAAGTCGTTTTTAAAAACGTATAAAAGAGTATATAAAAAGGTATATGGAAAATCGAAAAACTTCAAATAAAAAGAATATTTTAAAAATAATTAGAAACGAAAAAGAAAACATATTTTGAGTTAATTACAAACGGTCGTTAGGCAAAAGGACTAACGATGCAAAGAGATGACTCTAAAACGTATGACATTGAACTAAGAAAGTATGATGGGTATTGTGTTATTTTATTAGGTACATTACTGATAAGTGAATATTTGAGAAAGTTCTTTGCTATTAGATGTCATTAACCCGTAAATTAACTGCAAACTTAGGTTGGCCATAACAGGACCAATAACCATTCCTCCAATGAATAGACACAACTGAACTTGACTAATTTTCCCAACAAGCTATTGATCCCCCAAACCCAAAGTTGTAGCCCTTCCCCACAACAAGGGAAATATGGATGAATAACTAGCTAGGCATCATCAAACACAATGTGTAAACCACTAGGAAAATCAGCAGATTGAAATAATCCAAGCTATGCCAAATTCACAATTAAACCACCATAATTTCAATCCAACTATGTTTTTCACTCTTTTAACATGCCATCTTTGTTTTTATCAAAATTCAACTGTACCTTCCAATTTTGGACCACCTGCTCAGTCTGACTTGTTTTCTTCACAGTCAAACCAACAAGCTTATGTCTCATACATGGTATAAACTAGCATCTATCAGCAGCCTCTTATGTAACTAATGATGGAATTATTACAAGATAGATTTACCATAGTTTCTAAGATATCTTTCCAGCCGTCGTTAATACCTTCTAATTGAATCTTCGCTTTCAACACCTTCCATATCTTCACATAATACTTGCACTCGAAAAATAGGTGATCACGTGAGTCCGAGCATTCCTCAAATAAAGGACAACGCACCTCCTTTTCTGGATACCATTTTACAAGCCTATCTTATGTTGATAAGCTTCTTTGAGCAGCTAACCACACTATAAACATGTTTGGGTATGCAATGTGTAAACCAAATAAGTTTACTCCAAATATCATTCCAAACTCTCTTTACATAAAATTTGACCAAGCAACCTCCATTAGTCTTCCATAGTGCTTTATCCTTAACATTCTCTGTCAATTGAGGAATTTGGAGTGTTTGGGTAAAACTAAAATCATTAATCCATCCCATAGGCCACATCCACTCCCCATTCTAAATCAAATCCTTAATCTTCGCATTACCACTTAAAATAGCTTGGATCACCTGCCCCCACTAACATGCTCACTGATTGGACTTTGAATACATCACTTATCATGCCAGAAAATGTGTTTCTCCCATTACCTATCTTCATAACCACATGAGGCCTTAACGTATTCCTTAGAAACAGAATTTATTTCCAAACACATGTTGAGTTGAATTCCACTTTGGCATCCCCATTTACCCTGTTTCTTGAGCCTTATCACATTACTTCATTTTACCCACAAAGATTCTTTCTAGCCAAGTTCTAAATATGTTTAGCAATAAGAGTCTCATTTTGAATGCTCAAATCTTCAAGACCTAGCCCCACTTGACTTCAAGGTTTACATACTTGCTTTCATGCAATTTTAGCTCTACCTTTTGTAAGATCTCTCTGACACCATAGAAACACTTTCAATAGTTTATCAATATCATTAGCAATGATTTTTGGGATAATGAACATTGAGGCCCAATAAACTTGCATTGATGACAGGACTAAAGCAATAAGTTGGAGCCTTCCAGTATATGATAACTATTTGTTTCTCTTCTTATTAATCTTCTCTTTACTTTATCCACCATTATCTTGTACTCGTTAATACCAATTTTGTAGTCACTAATAAAACCCCTAAATATGAAGCAGTAAGTTTTCCAACCTTAAAAGGCATAACTTCAAGGATACCCTTCTTCACATGCTCACTGAGATTACCAAAGAAGACAATAAACTTCCCTATGTTAGGATTAAGACCAGACACTTGGATAAATGCATCTGTGCTTACTTCACCACCTTGATAGACTAAATATAACCATGACACAAGACAAACAAGTCATCAGCAAAACAAATGTGAGAGATTTGCAACTGTTTGCATCCCCAATGATATCTATACTTGTTATCCTCTCTTATATCTTGGTTCATGGTGAGATTAAAGACCTATGGTACAAGAGTAAAGATATAAGGGGATACTGGATCCCTTTGTCTAAGACCCTGCCTCCTCTAAAATACCCATGTCTTTCTCCATTCACACATATGGAAAAAGATGTAGTGCTCACACATACTATTATCCATTTAATCATCTGCTAGGAGAGCCAAACTTGATTAACATATTTTAAAGGAAATACCATTCCATTATGTCATAGGCCTTTTGTATATCTATCACTTTCTTTGCGCTATTTTTCCAATCATACCATCTTAGAAGTTCTTGAGTAAGTAAAATATTATCTGTTATTTTTCTACTAGGAATGAATGCACTTTGGTTTAAGCTCCCCAAGTTATTAAGAGAACCTTTAATTCTGTTGGTAAGTTTTTTACTTATGCACTTATATAACACATTACAGCAAGCAATTGGACTGATTCAAACACTTTTTGCTGTATTAGGACTTTAGGAACTAGTATTCTGAGGGTTTCATTTATCTCTCTTAACGTCTTCCCCATATTATAATTTTCTCTTACAGCAGCACACACATTCACACCAATTTTGCTTCAAGCTTGCTTCAAAAACTTAGATGTATACCCATTCAAACATAATTTTCTTTATTTCTTCATCAAAAATAGGCCTTACCATGTGACTAGCTTCTTCATCAGAAACTTTGTTATTAAACTCCAAAAATTTCATATGTTGTACATCACTAATGGGTTTTGTGCATTCCACGACACAAAACATGCATACATGGCTGATTAAAATTTTAGGACAACATATGATTTGTGTTATCCAGGTATAAGAAACCTATCAGGTTTTAAATTTATAATTGCCAACTAACTTATAGATTAACACTTACTGGTAGTGTATCCAATCAGTTATATCTAGTTATTGGTAAGCACGGGTCGTTCGCAAGGAGTGAGTGCTAGGATTCGACACACGGTTAAGGTGGTTAAACCTTTTATTCTTTGTGTGTATGATATATTGAGTTAATATGATTAAGTACGCGGAATTTACTTAATCACACTTAGAAGGTTATTTTTCTTATGGAAATGGAAAGGTTATGATTAGTTATATGACAATAAACAATGAAAGCTTTTCACCAAAATGATTCAATATTATTCAAAATAATACGAGTGATCTTTCTATCACTAGGGTTACAAAGACCTTGAATCTTATGTTCTTACAACTTGTGATATTCTTGTGTTTGTTCTATGTCTTAACTGTTATGAGTTCTAATAATAAAACATACACTAATATCTAGTCTAAGATCTTCTTTTATAGTCCAAGAAGATCTTTTTAATATTGCTTAAAGTCTAGTCGAACTACTTGCTAACTTATCTTGAGTGTGACAGTACATAAGATACAACATGTATCTGTGTACACAACTTGTTTAACTAAGCACATGGGGTAAGATATTATCTACCGTATATTGTTGACCAAAATACAAATAATATCTTTTCATACTTATCCACTTAGCAGCAGTAATGAGCATTAGCAACAGTAATGAGTTAACGCTAGCAGCAGAACCAGATAATACTAGCAGCAGGAATCAGAAGCACTAGCAGCAGTATCAACCAGCAGCATTATCATCAGTAGAAACAATACACTACCAGCAGAAACGATACACTACCAGCAAGAATGAAATGTACTACCAGCAGGAACACACTTGTAGTATTTCCCGATTCTTGAACTTCAGAATATTTAATTCCCAACAATCCTCCCCTAAACATGTGAATCCATTTCAACATGTTTTTCTGAATTAAATGAGGACTTGTGAAGATCTTTCAAACACTTCATAGTCAGACCCTTGATCTGAACTTTCTTCTATTCTGAACTCATCTGCTTTCTTTTGACTTTAACAATATCAACACACATCCTAAAGATGGTGCAATTTCCTTGGATGGAGGAATTATAAGAGGCAATGATGCTGTGTATCTTGGATGCTTGTTTCAACAAGTGAAATCATCTATCAGCATGCCTTTGCAAGTGATGAACAAACGTGGTAAACTGAAATTGAAACTTTTCTTCGTTTGACCTAGATAGAACTTTCTCCTTTGGAATGTTCTTGTCATTTTCAACCTCTATGTCATCATCTTGTATGCTCTTGTCGTTTCCTTCATTTCATTGGATTATCTTCCTTTTCTGGGCTATAATTTCCTCCCCTGAGATTGTTACCTCCCCTGAGATACAAATAACTTTTGTTTCCTTCCCTTGTTTGGAAGATCTCACTATGTACCAAAATATATCTTTCCTTATCATCTGATCCATCATTTAGAACTTGTTGTCAGACAATGTTGTACATGAAGCCATCAATTCCTTAAGAGTTTAAGTTATTGCCCTTATCACTTCTAGGTGTGTTAACTCCTATGAGAGGTGATTCATTGGACATTTGATTCATGGTCCATCAATAGATGATTTTTGTGAATCCTTTGAAAATCCTTGTTTAAGAAATTATTTAACTTAGCAGTATGTTCATGATTTTAGAATTGAAAAATCATACTGCTTTCAACCATTTTGAAGGGATTAAGTGTATAACAGACACTTAATCAAAATTTTGGTTTAATGCAACCTCTGGTTGTGTGAGAACCAATGTTTTTCAGTTATAAATAACTGCCTATGTAAAGATAAACCTATTCAAAAGGCTTTCTTGACAGGGTTTCCAGCCCATAGTAATTGTTACCTCTAACACAAGTGTTAGATTCACTTTTACTAGCTGTTCTTTCTATCAGATGTCCTTAGACTTGCTCATTATACTTGAAAGTATAAAATGATAGAAAGTGAGTTGCATAAGTTACTATCTGATCAACTAAGTCATCAATTCAATGTGAAATTTCATACTTAGGTTTCAAGAAAGAAGTTTTAAGGAGTTTTAAATTCCCAAACTCAGTCCATCATAAACCTATTATGGCAGCAGCCAATATCAGCATTTTGTTGCTTCCATTTCACTTGAAATTTCCTTTGTGTTCACATATTCATACCTGAAATTGTTAGTCTAAAAACAAAAGAACAAAGTACAAAGTACTTGTCTTGCATTAGAAAAATCATAAGACCAACTATATGAATAACACATTTTAAATTTGTACTAGCAGCACAAACTTTTTGTAATAGCAGCAGTATTATATAAAGCCAGCAGCAGAAACAAAAATTTATTTACAAAAACACATCAGATTAAAAATTCAAAGATTAAGCATTCCAATACTTGCTACCAAGTACTGAAATCTTGAAACATCAAAAGCTTTTGTTAGCAGATCTGCAAAGTTGTGTTCTGAAGCAACTTTAAGAACTTGAATTAACTTTTTCTCATTGCAGTCTCTTATAAAGTGATGTCTAATTTCAATGTGTTTTGTTTTAGAATGTTGCACTGGATTTTTAATAATACAAATTGTACTACTATTATCAATATGAATAATAGTGTTTAAGAAATTGTACCCATAATCAAGAAGTTGGTTTTGAAGCCATAGAACTTAACTAGAGCAACTTGCAGCAGCTATATATTCAGCTTCAGTTGTTGAATTTGCCACACTTGTTTGCTTCTTACACTGCCATGAGACAAGTCTACACCCAAGGAATTGACATCCTCCAGTTGTTGACTTTCTGTCCAAGCTAGCACTAGCATAATCACTATCCGAATATGCTACCAAGTCGAAAGGAGATTCCCTAGAATACCATATACCCAACCTTGGTTGACCTTTGAGATATCTAAAAATTCTCTTGACTGCAGTTAAATGAGAAACCTTTGGAGTTACTTGAAATCTTGCACAAACACAAACAGGGAACATGATATCAGGTCTAGATGATGTAAGGTACATCAAAGAGCCTATCATAGATCTGTAAGTGTGTACATCCACACTCTCTCCATCTTCATCTTTCAGAAGGTGCTTCTCAGAGTCCATTGGTGTGCTTGCTATTTTTGAATCAGCAAATTGAAATTTTCTAAGTATCTCTGCAACATATTTGTCTTGACTAATAAATATGCCTTCAGATGATTGCTTAACTTGCAAACCCAAAAAGAATGTAAGTTCCCCCATGGAACTCATCTGAAACTTATCTTTCATAAGCTTCTCAAATTCTAAACACATCTCCTTCCTAGTAGATCCAAAGATAATGTCATCCACATACACCTGCACTAACAGAAGATCCTTCTTGTGCTGTTTGATGAAAAGTGTCTGATCAATCTTTCCTCTTTGAAATCCATTTTCTAATAAGTAGGAAGCTAGTGTTGCATACCAAGCTCTTGGTGCCTGATGAAGGCCATATAGAGCTTTCACTACTCTGTACACTTTGTTTGGATGTAATGGATCAATGAAGCCTGGAGGTTGTGAAACATACACCTCTTCTTCAATTGTTCCATATAAGAATGCACTCTTGACATCCATTTGATAAACTGTGAAGCCTAAAAATGAAGCATAAGCTAAGAAAAGCCTAATTGCCTCAATCCTTGCTACAGGAGCATAAACCTCATCATAGTCTATTCCTTCTTCTTGTGTGTACCCTTGGGCTACTAATCTAGCCTTATTCTTAATCACTATTCCCCTTTCATCCCTTTTGTTCTTAAAAAACCCATCTAGTGCCAATTACCTTCACACCTGTAGGTAAATCAACTAGCACCCAAACCTTTTGAATCTTGAACTGAAGAAGCTCTTCTTGCATAGCCTCTAACCATCTTGAATCATCTAGGGCCTTAAGAATGTTCTTTGGTTCATCCTGTGAGAGAAAACATACAAACAAGCAAGAGTTTGAAAGCTCATGTTGTTTTGAAGCATAAAGGGCATCAAGAAGCCCTTGTTGGTCTGAAGTCATCAATTGTTGTCTTGTCTTCACACCAGATTGTACATCTCCAATCACATGTTCCAGGGAGTGGACTTTGTGAATTCTTGTGTGTGGTGTAGAAGGAACTTGATAATTTGATGGAAGATTGTTGAAATCCACCTCATTATCTGAGAATTCTGTTTCTTTTGTTTTTGAATGGCCAGCAGCAGAATCAATTAGCCTAATAGCAGGAACAGTAAGCCTAACAGCAGAATCACCAGCAGGAACAGATACACTACCAGCAGCAACAGAAATGCTACCAGCAGAAACATTTTGTTGTTTCTGAGTTCCATCTTCTTTGCTTTCATCTTCAACACCTTATTTAGCTTTGCTAGAAGAAGATTCATCAGTTGTTGAAGTTGATTCTACACTTGTACTTGACCCTATTGGCATTATCACATCATTTTGATCTTTCTCTAACTCTGCCTCATTTGTTGTATTAGAACCTGCAAAATCATTAGTTTCTGCAACAAAAGGCACATAATTCATTGAATTGGTTAGATACTCTAGATCAAATAGCCATTTTGGTCCTTGACCTTCTACATTGGATTTGTTTTCTAAAAACTCCACATGTAGGTTTTCCTCTACTATTTATGTTCTTGTGTTGTAAACTCTAAATGCTTTGCTATTAAGAGAATATCCAACAAAGAATCCTTCATCTGCTTTACCATCAAATTTTCCTAAATGGTCTAAGGTATTGAGAATAGTCACATGACATCCAAAAGGTCTAAGAAATCCTATTGCAGGAGTTCTACCATTAAAAAGTTCATATGATGTCTTATTGTGAGGCTGCACAACTAAAACTCTATTTTGAACATAGCAAGCAGTGGTTACTGCCTCTGCCCAAAAAGTTATAGGTAGCTTAGAATCAGCTAACATTGTTCTAGCAGCTTCTATTAGTGTTCTATTCTTTCTTTCAGCTACTCCATTCTGTTGTGGAGTTCTAGCAACACTAAATTCTCTCCTAATACCTTTTTCTTTGCAGAAATCATCCATAACTCTATTCTTAAACTCTGTCCCATTATCACATCTAATGACTTTTACTTTCTTGCTTACTTGGTTTTCTATCTGTGTAATGAAATCCTTAAGGATGCTTGATGTCTCATCCTTAGTAGCTAAAAAGAAAACCCATATAAATCTGCTATAGTCATCAGTAATAACTAGACAATATCTCTTATGCATTATGCTCATTACTGAAACAGGTCCAAATAAGTCCATATGTAGCATAAACAAAGATTGATTGATAGAGTTAAAAATCTTGGGCTTACAAGTGGCTTTGTGTTGTTTGCCTTTAAGACAAGCAATGCATGTTTGATCATTTTCAAATCTTTTCTGAGGTAAACCTCTTACCAAACCATTTTTGAAAATCTTATTTATGGTTTTGAAATTAATATGACCAAGCCTTCTATGTCATTTCATTGATTCATCCAATGTGGCCTTTGCAACAAGACAAGTTAAATTCTTTTTAGGAACAATATTCTTCATGTCTACACTGTACATATTGCCCTTTCTAGGAATTCTAAGAAGTACTTGACTTTCATCAGGCATCTTAAAATCAGGAGAAAGTACAAGACATTCAGTCTCACAGAAAAGAACATTGTTCTTTTTGTCACACATTTGTGAGACACTAAAAAGATTATAATTTAGCTCTTTTACATAGAACACATCTTCAAAATCTAAATTTCCGGTTTTGATTGTACCTTTACCAGAAATTTTACCACGAACACCCCCTCCAAAGGTAACATATCCTCCATTGAATGATTGAAAATCTGAAAGATAAGACATGTTGCCTGTCATGTGCCTTGAACATCCACTATCTGAGTATCCTTGATCTTCTTGTTTATCAGTTGAATGTTCCTGCACACAAATAAGAGTGTTAGTTTCTTTTGGGGACCCAAGCCATTACTGACTTGGATCTGCCTCTTGCATCAATGTAATTTAATCTTTTAAGGACAGTTGATGCAACATTGGATTTTAGAATCCAACATGCTGAGGCCTTAACAGCATTTGCCTTGTTTCCCTTAGCAGCAGGAACTACATGCTTAGCAGCAGGAACTGCTAACTTTTCGGTTCTACCCTTTGGTTTCCAAACTTGTTTTTGGACCACTGCTTTTGTTTGAATGGGCCTTAGAACAGTTGTTGGTGCATGTTTGAAAGTTGTTTTTGCACCCTTAGCTGTTGATTTTGGGTTAATAGTCATAAATGGTCGAGCAGCAGGAACAATTTGTCTAGCAGCAGGAACCATTAGTCTAGTAGCAGGATCTGAGTTTGAGCCAGACTTGTTTTTGACTATTCTGGGGTTTGTTCTCTTAGAACTAGAGTGAGAGTGAGACTTAGGAGTTTGCCTTTTGTAGTTGGCTCTATTGTTTTCATACCCAGATACCCATTGGTTGCAGAAAGCTGCAAGATGGTCAAAACTACCACATGTGTAACAAGCTTTATTATAAAAAGCAAAGTCATCACCTAATTGGTTAGACTTGAGGTTGTTCCAATTCCTTTGGTTACCTCTGGGCTTGTTGGTGGTTCTATATTGTTCACAATATCTAACTGGTTGCCTAACATGCTTAATGTTTGATTTAGGCCTATCAGTATTGTGTTTGACTATCTTAGGAACACTTGTTCCTACTTTCTTAACCACTTTAGGTTTAGACATAACCTGTTCTTCATCATCATTACTATCAGTTGTACAATCTTCAACAACTATAGCATCTCTTTTCTTAACAAAGGACACCTTGTCTTGATAAAGTAAAGTTTTATCTAAACTTTTACTTATCTTTTCTACCTTAAGGCTCTTGCTAGCCTTAGAACCATATTCCATGATTGGTTCTTGAAACTCAGCTAAACCTGTGTGTGCTAGGTCAATACCTGGAGGTGAATGAATACCTCTATATGGTGGAGGAACAGTGTTATAACCTACACCAAAATTAGCCTTATTGGTTACTTGAGCTTCAAAAAGCTTATTAACTCCCTCTGAGGCATGAGCTAAAGCATCTACAGTTATCTTAACATTTCCTTTTTCCTTTTTGTGTCTAGCTAATGAATCATTCAGCTCAACAATACACTCATCTTTGATCCTTATGTCATTTTTAAGTATATTAATATCATTAACAAAACTAGATTCATTATTTTTAAAATGTAAGACTTGTTTTTCTAGAACACCTAGACCTCTTTTGTGATTAGCTAAATTAAAAAGAGCATTAAGTAGCTCTTCTCGATGAGCATCAAATCTCTTACTAAGGTCTTCATAAGCTTTAAGATTAGAGCATGATTCAGTACAATTTATGATAGAATTTACCTCTGAATCAGAAAAGGCCATTAGAGCAATCTCATTGGCAACAAGAGCAGCATTTGGTGGTGCATCCTCTTCATCAGCCATAGAGCTCCAATCATATCCAACACCATCAATAGCCAACATAGCCTTTGGCTCTTCAACTATTACTTCCTTTCTCTTATCTTGCTTATACCATGTGTTCCTATTATCCTGCTTCCTTGGGCTTCTACATTCTTTAGCAAAGTGTCCTAACCTATGACAGTTGAAACACTCCACTTTCTTCTTATCAAACCCAGCAGTTTCATTACCATTTATGGTAATTTGCTTCCCATTTTTTTGCCAAAACTTCTTAGCCCTCATGCTAAGTAAAGCAACTTGCCACTTAATATCCATCTCTTCCAAATCATCACCATCTACCTGCTCAAGGTCTTCATGATTTAAAAGAGAACCACTAGATTGACTGGTTATAAAGGCATAAAATGTTGGATCTCCAAGTCCAGCAACATCCTTTTGTGAACTAGTAGAAGGACCACCATAAGTAGCATTAGAAACACTTTCAACTTCATCTACCTCTTCAGACTTACTAATACTAAGAAATGATAAGAGTGCAGCATTCCCAGAACTAGTACCATAGTTTCCAGACTTCTTTAGACTTTGTTCAACAATTTTGAAGTTGTTGTACAAATCATTGAGTTTCATGGTTTCAATGTCTGGCTTGTTCATCCAGACAATAACATGAGTATGGAACTCATCAGGTAGACTTCTCAAAAACTTCATGTTGAGATCTTCCTTCTCTATCTCAACACCCAACACAGCTAACTGACTGACAAGCTTGTGCAACCTTGAGAACAACTTATCAAGAGTTTCATTGCTAAAAGCAGTAAAGTTTTCAAATTGTTGTTTCAGCAATGTCTTCTGTGTCTTTTTGGTAGTTTCATTACCACCAAACCATGCACAAATCTCTTCAAAAAGAGTTTTTGCATCAAGATACACTACTAGAAAAAGGTCTATCCTTGACTCGCATTTTATGACGCACGCTACAAGATGACGCTCAAATAGCAAAGTCATAAAATAAGAGTCATAACGAGTAAATTTTTTATTGGGGATGACTCATTTTCAGAAGCGTCATAACATAGGGTCATAATCAGTTAAAATTTAGCCTGCTAGATTATGCTCGTTTTGCTTTGTCATAAATAGGGGTCATCTATGTTTTTTTTTACCATCTGCTTCATCAAAATCTATCTTTTTTTTTGGCCAAAACACTTTCCCGCTCTCAAAAAAAAAAAAAAATTTCCCAAAAAATCAAATTCTCCCTCCATTGATCAATTATCTACCTCACATAAGCCCAACCCTAAAAATATAACACACAGACACCAACCAACACACACACCAAAAAACTCTCTGCAACCCCTCCTGCTCTCTATCCAAACCCGCCGCCCTCTTTATCCATCTTCGGTACAAATACAATCGCCGCCTCCTTTTCCGGCCACCAACACCATCGGTGCCACCATCTGAGGTAGTTATTCCCTACTATCTTTATATTTCTTAATTTCTTTCTTTTAATTTTATTTATTTTTGTTTTTCAGATTTGGGGTTTTCATCACCGGCCACCAACACCATCGGTGCCTCCTTCTCCGGCCACCAACACCATCGGTGCCACCATCTCATATTTATTTTCCCTACTATCTTTATATTTCGTGATTTGTTTTTCTATTATTATTATTTTTTCTTCAGATCTGGGTTTTTCATCACCGGCCACCAACATCATCGGCGCCACCATCATGGGGAAATAACCGATAATACTCGATTTTGGGGAAACAGGTAATTATATTGTATTTACAGGTAATTATAATGATTTTACAAGTAATTACATATGTATTTAGTATTCTTTGGTGGTATGAACTAAAGGTAATATTATGATGAAGATTTTGTTAAGATTTTTATTCCGAAATTTTATGTGTTAAATTATATTCAAAAAAGTTTATAAACACTGCAAATAAAGTTTTAAAGTTTATAATGTTTTTATTCCGAACTAAAGGTAATGTTTTTATCAGTGGCTAATGGTAATGTACTAGAACTTGGCAATGGACTAGCAGTAGAAGGAAGAGCAGGAGTAGTTAAATCTGTGAGATGATGATAGACAATTAAACATAGATTAGCAGAGGGGATAAAGATGATGTAACATGTAAGAATGTAAATTATAATAATGGTGGCAAGATAGGTCGTGGGGCTAGGAGCAGGTAAAAAAGGGCATAGAGTGTTGCAACATATAGGTGGTAAATAAACCTGGTGTGAGCATACTGCAATACACGTAATTTTGTTTTCTTTGTCTTTTGATTGTTTTAGAAGTGTTGTTTTGTCGATATCATTTCAATGGTAACTTTTGTCCTTTATTGTTTTTTGGATGCAAATTGCGTTTGCTTTGTAATGTCAATAATGCAATAACCAGAGCATGTAAATTGTGAAGTTCAGAATAATTATGGCATTAGTAGACAGTGTGCATACACATATAAGTCGTCCGCACATGATGTGAATGCTTTTATAGTCATTAATATGCCAAATCTGTATCATACTGGACAATTATCTTCGATTGGCTTATAATCTTATTTAATATCACTTGAATGTTTTATATGTTGGTTTTTTTTGAAGTCATTATGGTGACTAATAAGTCATTATTGTGAAGGGAACTGACATCATCTAAAGGCACTAATAGTGTAGTCTAGTGTTTTGTTTGTATACTGTTATAATTAAGCATACTATCCATATGGTGGTGTCAAATACTGTATTGGGTTTAATATGCAGCGTAACTCATGGCTTACATATCTTTGTTAGTGATTCTAATAGCTGCATTTGATGGCGTTTTATAGGTATTGCGCAAAATTGGAATATGACAGGTAGCTTATTTTTGCTGCTGACTTGTATGAATTATCATTTATATTCTATACAACGACAGTGAAAACTGATAAGAGAAGTTCCCAATATGAGGAGTAGAGTGAGAATGTGATAATCTTTCTGATAAAGAGTGCGTGCGTTTTCATGACGCTAACCTTATAGAAGTTTGTCATGAATCATGTGAAGCGCTTGCTACTCTGCACATGAGAGAACTAGAATGGTGAAACTAGATTTGACTTTGTAGATATGTCATGTGAAGGTCTATTACAGTCATACTGGGTCAAACAAGCTCTCCACTGTTCATTTGCATTATAGCCAAATTTGATTGAGCTTTTTATACTTGTATAAGTTGTTTTCAGCAATCCTTTGGTTGTTTTGAGCTTTTGTTTCAGGTTGGAGTAGATAGTTGGAATTTCAGAAGTTAAGCTGTCATAAGAAGCTCACATTAAGCTTAGCTTAATTTGGAGTCATATTTGGCATTTTCAGGTTCTCTTCTATCCCATTCTAAGTTTGCAATATAACCATATAAGTCTTGCCTTTAAATACCTTGCAGTTCAGTCTAAGTAGTTTGCAGCCTAGTTTTTTAGTTCTTATGAGTTTTGCAGCCTGGTCACAGATTTTTAATTCGCTCATATTAAGCAGTTATAAGCTGATCTTTTGGATAAATAAGCTCACCCAACTTATCTCCATTCTAGTATTTTTAGATTAATTTTTAGAATTTTTTAAGACCTTCAAAACCAGGCCTGCAAAAGGGCAATTTTGCCCTGTGCAGCCTGCATCAGCAGACTTGCAGAGTGCTTTCCCGTTTTTTTACAATTAACTAAGAAATAACTGAGAATCAAATGAAGCCTTCTCAAATTGGATTTCTCGTTTTTTTACAGGAACAACTTAATGCTCATGGTGGAGCTGTATCCTTAGGTCACCCACTAGGTTGTAGTGGTGCTCGGATTTTGGTCACCTTGCTTGGGGTACGTTTATTTCGTGATTGCTTGTTTGCTTTTTATATGGAGTGCCCAATTTCTGCAAAAACAAGATGCGTTCTACAGCTTTCACAGCTGATTTTTAGTTTGCGAAATTGTAGTTGGTTATGACATTCATTTAACCCTTGTGCTGAGTTATCTTAACAATGATGGTTATGTAACATAGAAGAATTCAGTTGTTCTCTTTTTTGTTATGGTACTGCTGCTAATATGCAGACTCTGTATTTTAAGTCAATTGTTCTCTTGTAACGTATTTTGAATTTGTCTATCTTTTCTCTTTTTTAGATGTGGTTAAAGGGAATGGGAGACTTATTCCTCAAGCGGTTAAATCGTGGGTCGAGCAATACGAAAAGGAGCCAAAACCAGCAATGGTTGAACTACTGCTTCAGGAGAGCTGCACGGATGACTCGGGTAGTCTTGTTGTATACTCAGTGGTCGATGTGGAAGCTGTCAAACTAACTTGTGAATTACTATCGATATGTAATTTTTTTCGTTAATTAACTTGTGACTTATCGTGAATTAGTACTTGAATTAACCTCATTGTTTTATATATATATATATATATATATATATATATATATATATATATATATATATATATATATATATATATATATATATATATATATATATATATATATATGAAATGCGTTATTTTGATATTTGTGTTTTTAATTTTGTATTATCAGGTTTTTAATTGTCATTTAATGGAAAATTAGGAACTGAAAAAAATTTATTTAAAAAAAAAAAGTTATGACACGCAAAAAAGGAGAGTCATAAAACGTGGGTCATAAGTGCGCGTCATAGAGGGATGACGCACAAATGCGAGTCATGAAGCTTTATGACGGGTCCATCCTTGACTCGCATTTGCGCGTCATACAGACCTCTTCTTGACTCGCATTTGGAGTCAAGAATAGCCCTTTTTCTAGTAGTGAAATTGTTAAAAGATAGCATCTGCTCACCAGGAATGGTCATAAGCAACAAATTTCTTGCTTTTTGATCATTTCTCTTCTGTATCTTTTCATCATTGGAAACTAGTCCAGTATTTCTTTTCCTAAGTGTTTTGCCTTCAAGGACAACATCTGAATAGCTTGGTGAAAAAGAATCACCATACATAATGGTATCCCAAAGAGTATAATCTTGAACCATAAAATATTGCTCAATTCTCATCCTCCATAACTCAAACTCATTTTGTTTGATCATGGGCAACTTTGCAGCAACATTTGAAACTTGAGCATCTTGTACATCCATTTCTATTTTAGCTTCTAAATCAACTATATCAGCCTGTCTCTGATACCACTTGCTAGGATTCGACACACAGTTAAGGTGGTTAAACCTTTTGTTCCTTGTGTGTATGATATATTGAGTTAATATGATTAAGTACTCGGAATTTACTTAATCACACTTAGAAGGTTATTTTTGTTATGGAAATGGAAAGGTTATGATTAGTTATATGACAATAAACAATGAAAGCTTTTCACCAAAACGATTCAATATTATTCAAAATAATACGAGTGATCTTTCTATCACTAGGGTTACAAAGACCTTGAATCTTATGTTCTTACAACTTGTGATATTCTTGTGTTTGTTCTATGTCTTAACTGTTATGAGTTCTAATAATAACACATACACTAATATCTAGTCTAAGATCTTCTTTTATAGTCCAAGAAGATCTTTTTAATATTGCTTAAAGTCTAGTCGAACTACTTGCTAACTTATCTTGAGTGTGTCAGTACATAAGATAAAACATGTATCTGTGTACACAACTTGTTTAACTAAGCACATGGGGTAAGATATTATCTACCGTATATTGTTGACCAAAATACAAATAATATCTTTTCATACTTATCCACTTAGCAGCAGTAATGAGCATTAGCAACAGTAATGAGTTAACGCTAGCAGCAGGAACCAGATAATACTAGCAGCAGGAATCAGATGCACTAGCAGCAGTATCAACTAGCAGCATTATCATCAGTAGAAACAATACACTACCAGCAGAAACGATACACTACCAACAAGAATGAAATGTACTACCAACAGGAACACACTTGTAGTATTTCCCCATTCTTGAACTTCAGAATATTTAATACCCAACAGTGAGTGAACTAAAGCTATATCTACGGTATTCTAATTATCTATCCTAACTATTAAAGCGGGGGTTCAATATGAGGAATTGGCACAATTTGGTTTTTACTGATTAATTAATTAAACTAAGAAATGCAATGATCGTGAAGGTAAGTTCGAGGTCTTATGATAGGAGAAGGTGCTAGCCAAGTTCATCGTATCAAGTCATATTGATCCATCTATAAGTGCAATGACTAAAAGCAACTTTCGTTGGTGAGTCTGTTGGGTCCCATCGTCTGTTCATGCAAACTATAAAAGATATGAACATCAGTTTTAGCAAGTGAGAAAAACTGATGAACATCAAAGTCTTGGAGGTAGGGTGTGATTTAGAACGACACAGACATGCTAATAACACCATTGTCATTTTCCACATATCATAAATCTTAATTAATGAATAAATCAAAAACATTTACAAAGAGTAGCCTACGGAAAACGACCCCAGTTTTTGACAAATAAAAACTCTCCAAAATCAAACAACAAAATACTGCTAGCTGCTTTTTTGTTCCTAGGAGAGGAGGATTCTAACCATAATACTTTGTATTATTTTCTTTGTAGGAATCTCTACTTAACTTGATTACGACCTTGATTTATATAGGAAGGGAAACAGTGGTTGCATGTGGGATGCATGGTAAGTCATCCACTTGCTATAGATAGGCACGTGCCTAGTAAGATAGTCTGAATCTTACTTTCGGCTCTTTCTGATTTGACAACTTAGAGTTCCAATGCCTGTTTCACGTATATTGATAAAGTACTTGAGCTTATCTTAGTGTGTAAGCTTCCCCCCTTCTCGTTCTGAGGTGTAGGTTGTAATCAGAATTAAGTCTTCAGAGTTACAGAGACATTTGTCAGATCTCAGTGTCTCTGGTGTTGCCTTTAGCTCCTTGTAACTTTACTCCCTGACTCCGCATTAGGTTATGAGGTTGCCTTCTTTAGTTGGTCTTCGACTTCCCTGAAGCCATTCAAGCGTTTTGAGCTTTTTACAACACTCACTGATTTCTTTATCAGTGAGTCATCTTCTGAATAATAATCAGAGAGACATGTTCTCTGATAACTCTCAGGGAGTATATCACTTCTGATAACTATTAGGTTCACTTTGATAGTTATGAAGTGACATACTCTCTGCTCGTTATCAGAGACTTGATGTTCACTGACCTTCAGAAGGTGAATTAGGCTATTTTATGTTTAAATACTTGTCGGAGACAATTGGGTTGATTTATCAGACCCAATAATCTCCCCCTATTTAAATATAGAAATAGACTAATTATCAGTAGTAAATGAGCATAACGGCTTCTTCTTACTTACTTATTCTACATCAGAAAATATAACATATATTACAATTTTCTTGATATCTCTGATGTTTACAACAAGGAAAAATAACACTCTTGTTATTTTCTGAGTCCTCATTGTTGCTGAATATGTTGCAGACCCTTTTTGATCTATCTTTTTCGAAGATCGCAGGCCATTTGTGGTTCAGCACTTTAATATTATTAGGCTATCTTAAAAGACTGCAGGGTCAGTTACATCACCTATCAGTTTCTTTATTAAGTACATAGATAGCCATAGTATAAGCAGTTGTAAGTGAACTATATTGACTCATCTTACAACTGACGTATAGCAAGGGAATTGAGATGTGACAATGAAGATTGTTCCCTTGTTGTTGTTGTCTTCAGTGATTTTTATCTTTATGAATCAGGGAATATATCATTTAGTAACACTCCCTGATGTAACATTTCTGCACAACTAAAGACAGTACCATTCTTCCCCTGATGCTCCTTCCTCAATCGAGATTTCGGATGCTTCGTTAATCTTCTCCAATGCTTTCTTAACCCAAGACTGGTCGCTCCTCAGAGTAACCATTTAAATGCGTCTTGAGTTACTACTCTTTTCAGTTGGAGAGGTTTTATGCCCACATTTTTCACACTATCCTTTGATCGAAAATATCAGAATAAATCTCTATATTCTGATGTTTCTGATCATTGGTACTGACAAAAATGTAGGACTGAGAAGAGGGTGGTTAAGAAATCAAGAGAGAAGGTTAAAGAAACTTTCATAAGTACAAGAAGTCAAGACAAACTGATCTTTACAAATGAAGCTGACTCTTCGTTTGAGAGGGGATTTATGGTGGGGTTGTTCGAATGGTAAGCTTGGTTAAGTGTTATGAGTCGTTATTCAAGAACGGCTAAGATTTATTAGCGTCAATCAAGAAAGGATCTGGATTAAGACCCCACCCCCCTCCCTCTCTGATACCACTTATTGGATCCCATCGACTATTCATGTAAACCATGAAAGATATGAACATCAGTTTTAGCAAGTGAGGAAAACTGATGAACATCAAAGTCTTGGAGGTACGATTTGCTTTAGAATGACACAGACATGCTAATAACACCATTGTCATTTTTCACCTATTATAAATCTTTATTAATTAATAAATCAACAAGATTTATAAATAGTAGCCTACAGAAAACGACCCCGGTTTTTGACAAATAAAAACTCTCCAAAATCAAACAACAAAATACTGCTAGCTGCTTTTTTGTTCCTAGGAGAGGAGGATTCTAACCATAATACTTTGTATTATTTTCTTTGTAGGAATCTCTACTTAACTTTGATTACGACCTTGATTTATATAGGAAGGGAAACAGTGGTTGCATGTGGGATGCATAGTAAGTCGTCCACTTGCTATAGATAGGTACGTGTCTAGTAAGATAGTCTGAATCTTACTTTCGGCTCTTCCTGATTTGACAACTTAGAGTTCCAATGCCTGTTTCACACATATCCATAAAGTACTTGAGCTTATCTTCTTGTGCAAGCTTCCCCCCTTCTCGTTCTGAGGTGTAGGCTGTAATCAGAATTAAGTCTTCAGAGTTACAGAGACATTTGTCAGATCTTAGTAACTCTGGTGTTGCCTTTAGCTCCTTGTAACTTTACTCCCTGACTCCGTCTTCTTTAGTTGGTCTTTGACTTCCCGGAAGCCATTCAAGCGTTTTGAGCTCTTTACAACACTCACTGATTTCTTTATCAGTGAGTCATCTTCTGAATAATAATCAGAGAGGCATGTTCTCTGATAACTCTCAGGGAGTATATCACTTCTGATAACTATCAGGTTCACTTTGATAGTTATGAAGTGACATACTCTCTGCTCGTTATCAGAGACTTGATGTTCACTGACCTTCAGAAGGTGAATTACGCTATTTTATATTTAAATACTTGTCGAAGACAATTGGGTTGATTTATCAGACCCAACAGAGTCAGGGAATGTAAATTGAGACTCGAGGAGCATGGATTCGGCCTTTTGAGTACATTCCATATCTTTGGTAGACTAGGCTAGATGGTCACGGTTGCCTAGCCTTTTGCATATCTTCCCTTAATCCGATGGTCACAGTGTTAATAAGCATCGAGCACACATAAAGTGTTTCAACTATTAATATAATCTATCTTGGAAATCACATACAAGTGAGACTGCCTAAACCCTCGCGAATGGTCATCTATAAGGGTTCTGATGCTAACTTACTTGCCTTAGTTTGACTAATGATGTGTGGATTGTTGTTACACCCAATTTTTACAACCCTCCTAGGTAGTGTACCTAACCATTGTACTATATTATAGGCAAGACATGGGGGTTTGATCGTTCTTTAGAGGAATATTGTGGTAGGTTCGAAATGTATGACGAAATAAGCCTAAGGGTTGAGAGAAAATTATTTTTGGTATTTCATATTTAATTGAAAGCAAGTAAAATCTCGGGTATATAAGAGTTTGGGTTTAACTATTAGTTAAAATACTATGTAAACCAAATTACACTGAAAACAAGAAAAGCAAAATGGTGAATTTCTTATAAGAGGAAAAGCGTAATCACTTAGAATCTCACTACTCCCTAGTTAAATCCTATTATGTTGTCGAATTGTCACATCCTTGTCATATGCAGTGTGGAGTATTCCTTAATACCAGTTATGGTTTGGCCAGTCACACATCTATAGATTAGCCTAAGTGAACGACGTCTATATGATTTGTCAAGCTCACCCAATAACTAACTATGCAATAAATACTCGCCTCAAATTAATTAACCTAAGACATAAGTTATTAACTAGTCACGTTTTAGTGGACGTTGAAGCTAGTATAATTTTTCCTATCCAGTTTTCCAACTCCTAACGCACATACCATTAAAAAAGAGACGACAACACAACAATCAATAACTAGGTTTCATGCAATCCTAAGCAAATACCAAGTAATCTAGCCTAGCATGGAGATGAAATGAAAAGCAAATAAATAAATCAAACAATAACACATAGACATGGTTAAATGATTAAATAGATAACTTATCTTTCACCAAACATGAAGATATCAATGGCCAAAGGGCCTACAAAGCTGTAGAAATTTGTCTAGGGTTTTTCCTCCAAAAGTTGCATTCTCAATAATGAAACCAATGCGAAAATATATATAGTTTTACATCTGTGACGGCGTCACGTTGAGCTTGTGATGCTGTCAGCTCGTCGTCTCTTAGGGTTTTGAAATTGCACCGACTTAGTTGGGACGGCGTCACTTTGAGGTTGTGACGCCATTAGCCTCCATATTTTGGTCTTGACATCGTCTCCGGAGCCTATAGTGTCAGCACCCCCTAGGTGACAGAGTCACGATCTGGCTGTGACGCCGTCACGATGCCTTCTCATTTTTTTTCGATGTTGTCGTTTTCTTCTTTTTCTATCCAATCGAGCTCGAAACTTGTCTTTTTTAAACATTTGTGTCCCGAGTACTTAAAACTCAAATAGAAACGACTTAGGGCAATAAATGATCACAAATATTTACGAATTTAGAGGCTAAATGACCCCTTAAAAGCATATGAAATTACACCTCATCAAATACCCCTATACTTGTGATTTGCTTGTCATCAAACAAATATGCTTTTATCCTAATCAATTTACAAAAACAAATAATCAGTGTCATCTCAATGAACGGACGATTATACAGATATAATATCAAAAAATATAAATTATGTGTCTAAAATTTACGTTTTTAAGAAAAGGAAAAAAATTGATCTAAAATAAGATTCAGTTTTCCCCGTCTTTATTTTTTTTCCCCAAAAAAACATCTAAAACTAATATTTAAGAAAAAGGTTGAATCGATTTGTGAAATTGTGTGGTTGTCTATGTTTTGAGAGAAAGAGAAGCGAAAGTTTGTGTGTGTTTTTAGCATGAAAAGGCGGAGAGTGCTTGTGAAGTTACTATGTAAAAGTGGTGAGAGGAAAATTATAGATTAAAGTGGGAGGGGGAAAAAGACGTCATTTGTAGACAAAACTACATAGAAACTAAAAACGACATCCCATGACCATTGACAAAGAACAGAACGCGACCAAAACGACAATTTCCCCCAAAACGACGTCTTTTACAACGAAAACGATATATTTTATAATATAGCATCTCATGTTTGAGCTTAATAAAGCTACATATAGTCATATATGATTTATCCCGTTATGATAGAATCCAAGGAGTGTCAAAAGTCAAGGAGTTGTGGGGATTCAAGAGTGGAAAAAGTCAAATATATGTCAGTGTTAATTTTTCACTTATTCACTGTAAGATGATGTACCCCTTTCAAGAACCCTAAAGACATGCAAATAAATATTGTGGGTGCCAAGTGTTTCAAGGACATGCAAATAAATTATGTGAGGGTACCATTAAGAAAAATAATGCCTTGTAGTCACTCATTTCTTTTTAGAATTGAACTTGTAAAAGACCGTGTATGTTTAGATATTGTATCACCGACAGATTGATTTTTTACTAGCAAAACATACTCTAGACAATGTAAACCACAACAAATTTCTAATGTCTCGCTAGCTAGTCCAAGGTAGTTTAATTTTACCTGCTTCTGAGTTTAATCAAAATAGTCTATTAGTTATACAAGTTTCATGTTCAAACCTCGTTATGCACACATAAAAAAACTACAAAAGAAATAGTTGAAAAAGGTCACGGATATATACCTGCTAATTCGCGTACGTCTAAATTAAATAGTCGACTTTTTCAAATAATATAAACATAAAAAGCTTCATATATTCATTCTATTAAACCGCTAGAAATGAAGATATGATATTGAACTAGAGAAAGAAGATAAATGAAATTTTTTGCTTATACTATTGCCAGTCTTTCGTATACATTTGCAATAAAATATTTAGCTTCATAGTTACTCCGTTTCAAAACCATTATATAAATGAAATATTATTACGACTTATTTTTGCAGAATAACATATTTATCGGTGATTAGTTAAGTAATCAATATTTCATTTATAATTCGCAATAATAATTTCAAATAGATGCAATATAAAAAACATGATTAAACCTCTCGGTACATATTTAGCAATAGATAATAAGTTAGGGCAACTAAAAAAATTAACAATAAAATTGAAACCAAAAAATACTGCTCCGTATCTAATAAAGTAGTTGTATGTGAATAAATCAACAATATAAATGGTTTACTTACCAATATAATCATCCTCCACATTTTGAAACTACTACTCGTCTACAACGTATATGAGTCTTGTATACAGGAAATTCATAACTGAACAAATAAATATTGCTCGCATTTTTATCTTCTTTATTCAATGCGTGTAATATAAGGAGTAGTTTTGAGCAAATATAATTACTAAAAATAGGAAAAGTATCTAGAGTGCTATATTTTCAACTCTATTGATCGTAAAATTCAATACACAAACCCGAAATTTTTGTGGGTGATGGCCCACCTTCTCATGTCTAAAAGCCTAAAACTTTGCATTAAACAATTAAAATAAAATTCAGATCAAGCATTTACAATATTATTTTATACCTCAATTTCATTTTGAGTTCTGTAAAAAGGCCACTACTGTTTTTTTTTTTTATATATAATATTTTTAAGTTATTTTCTACCTCAATTTCATAAACTGGTCTTTTACTTTGTTTCATTGTTACAATAGTAATCCGTACTTCTCAGTTCTCACTATTAATGAGGCAATGTTGTAGAAGCAAATATGAATGTCAGTGATATTGGGTACTTTAGTTTAATCATCGAGCTTGGATCACCGTATAGGATTTCAGATTTCAATTGTGAACCGACAAACAAGTGGCATCAAACTCTTGAAAAAAGGATGAGTCTCAGATTTGGAAGATACACAAAGTTTGAAAATATACCGACAATTGGTTTTTCAGACATCTTTTTAACTTCGTTTCGAATAACCAACTTGATTTCAAGATACCCCAGCCAGATAGCCAGGGTAAAATTCAGCATCCTGTTCGGACAGATAAATAGATAATAAATATTTATATTACCCCTTCTCTGTAAACAAATGATTTATATTAAACATGCTTTATGTTCACATATTATATAGGTTCTGTAAGATCAGTTGGGGATGTAGTTATTTCCAGATATCCCAATAGTAGACAAACTGTTAGAAGAAAAATTGACATTAAAAATTTGGAGTAATTAATTTCATATACCCTTGCGTATTGTATGGGTAAAAATCTTTGGAGTCCCCTTGCGTCTGTCCGAGACTTCTGTTTTCAATGAAATTGGATCGAGAATGGGTACGGTAGTGCAATCGGCTCAGTTCTCAGAAGCGGACAAGGATTTGTCTTATGCGTTGGTGGGTATCCTGTGTAACAAGCTGGATAGAATTAGCGAGAAGGTTGCGTTGAAGTGGAAGAACGTGTCTTTTTCGGTTCTGGTGGAAGAAGAGTATGGGGAATGGATTCCGGATTGTATTTGTGAGATGGAGGATGATCAAGGGTCGGAATTGCCGGCTAATATTGTTGTTGAGGAGGCCTCGGATAGGGAGGTTAATAGGACAGTGGAGGATAAGGGTTTGGAGGAGTTAATTAGCGTCAGTCTGGTAGAAAATGAAGTTAATGAGATCCAAGCTGAGGTGTGTTTACTGTCGGGTAGGGAGGTGGTTAGTAACCATTTTAATGATAAGGCTGCTGGTAAAGAGAGTAAGAAGAAAAGAAGCAAGTGTGTTAGGAAAAAGTCTAGAGCGGAGAAATCGGTGTTGCCGGTGGAACATGTTAGACCGAACAAAAGACCCCGGGATGGGAATGATCCTTTTGACTTGGATCGCTTCATCTTTAACATTAGTAAAGATCAGAATGTGGAGCATCAGGGTGAGCTGGTACAAGATTCTTCGAATATTTTTCATACGCCTGATTTGAATCATGAAGTAGTGGGTGATCAAGGTATCTCGGTTGATTCTCATGGGGAAGGGGGGACTGCATCTTTCTCACAACGTATTGATGATGAAGTATCGGTCGAAGCATCCGAAACAATCAATTTGGGTAAGGTTCTTGGTGCCGAGAACATTGATGCATTTAAAGAAAATGTGGTGAATTATATCGTGGAAGAAGGTTTTCAATGTGTTGATAAATGAATACATTGTCTTTGAATATTAGAGGTATGGGTTCGGGAATGCGTAGTTCGGATTTGAAGAGTTCCTGGGTTCGGAATTTAAGAGTGAGTAATGATGTTGGTGTTCTTCTTCTCCAGGAGACTCAATTTGAGTTGATTGGACGGTTGGATATCAATAAGTTTTGGGGTTCGGGTGAGTTTCTGTTCGATTGGGTGGGGGCCACAGGGCGCTCTGGGGGTCTTATTTCGTGTTGGGATCCCAAAAGATTTGTGATTCAATCGGTTCATAAGAGTCGTTGGTTTCTAGTTTTAAAAGGTTTGGTTAAGGATACGGGGAAAATTTGTTCGATTATTAATGTGTACTCCCCGCAGCCTATGGGTGATAAACGTCGGTTATGGGAAGTCTTAACTAGTGTGATTGACACGGATGTTAACTATTGCATTGTAGCCGGTGATTTTAATTGTGTTCGCGAAAGTTCGGAACGGAGCAACTCTGTTTTCAATATGGTGGAGGCGAATGAATTTAATGATTTTATAGAAGCAGCCGGTTTGTTTGAGTACGCTTTAAGGGGTATGAAGTTTACTTTCAAGACCGGTAACAAGCTTAGCCGCATTGATAGAATTTTCGTTTCTTGGAGTTTTGTTAATGATTGGCCTAATGCGCTGTATCGGACGCTGCCTCGAGATAAATCCGATCATTGTCCCTTGCTTTTAAAAGTGGAGAATAGGAATTTTGGTGTCAAACCATTTCGGTTCTTTGACTCTTGGTTACAAAGGGACGGGTTAGAGGAGGTGGTTCGAAGAGGGTTGAATCAGGTCGTGAGTCAGGGTCCCCCTGACTTGGTTTTGTTGAACAAGTTTAAAAGGCTCAAGTTATTGATCAACACATGGGCAAATAATATGATGACAGAGGAGAAGTTAGAGGAGGCGATGCTTCATTCTGAGGTGGAGAATTTGGACTTCATTTTGGAGGGTAGAGATTTTAGTGAGGAGGAACAATGGGTTTATATTGAAGCCAAGAAGAGGTTGTTTGAAATCGATAGCATCAAGGCTAATGATATTCGTCAAAAGTCTCGGGTTCGATGGGCTATAGAAGGGGATGAAAATACAAGATTTTTTCATGGTGTGATTAATTGTCGGCGTCTGAGTAATTCTATTCCAGGGCTTAACGTAAATGGTAGCTGGATATCGAAGCCTAATGAGATTAAAAGATAAGTTTTCCGTTTTTTTAGAGGTAGATTTGTAGAAGATATGAGGTCTCGGCCTTCGCTCTCATGCTATGGTATTAAAAAGCTTGATGAACAGCATGTGAATGACATTAGTAGGCCTTTTTCTTTAGATGAAATCAAGGATACGGTTTTTGGTTGTGGTAGTTCAAAGGCGCCGGGCCCAGACGTTTTCAATTTTCGGTTCATCAAAAAATTTTGGAGCCTTTTGGCGGACGATTTTATACGTATTTTTAATCATTTTTACATGTCGGGGACGATTAGTAAAGACGTGGGGTCGTCGTTTATTACATTGGTTCCTAAGGCGAATGACCCGGTTAGTCTGGATGAATACCGTCCTATTAACCTGATTGGGGTCATCAGTAAAGTAATATCTAAAGTTTTAGCGAATAGACTGAAGTGTGTTATGAATAGCATTACGAATGAGACGCAATCGGCGTTTATTTCGGGGAGGTATATTTTAGATGGCCCGCTTTTGATTAATGAAGTATTATCTTGGGCGAGGAGAAGTGGGAAAAAGTTGTTCTTCTTTAAGATCGACTTTGAGAAAGCATATGATAATGTTAGTTGGGACTTTCTAATTATGGTTATGCGTCAGATGAACTTCCCGGAGAGTTGGTGTAATTGGATTTTTGGAGTTATTTCTTCAGCTCGTTTGTAACACCCCAACCCGATAAGGGTAAAGATATCACAATAATGGATTCATATCAGATCAAAACAGAGCATACATCTACAGTAATACAAAAATCTCAAAGGATTACAATTGAAATACTGAATCTACAAGGTTACAACGAAAACTTTCAAAACTAATTCTCAAACATAATATCTTCTATCCAATTCTAGTCCAGAATAGCTACCAAGCCTTCTAAGTCCAGAGGTACACTCTCACTCATTCCCAGCTTCTTACTAAAACCTGCCGCAGGAAAAGAAATGCGGCTGAGCTTCAAAAGCTCAGTGAACAGATATATAGATAACAGAAACGATAACGGATAGCAGTACAAAGGAAATCAGAAAATACAGATTATACAGAAACAAAATCAAATGAAGGAGTAGGAATAAGAAATGGAATAAATGAAACAAAATAAGAATAAGAAATAAATAAGGTTTAAGAATAAGGAAAACAGAAATCTATCACGAGCCCAGATAACAGATAATATCATAACAGTGTAAACATATAAGCAATCTAGAGGGGATACCTCTCAAGTAACCAGATAATATGAGGGGTGACCTCATGTATCAAATCGGAGTGATCAGCTCCCAGATGTATGTGAAAGACGTGTATCGCACACACCATCAGTCACCAGAGATATATATATATATATAACAGATAACATAATAACAGATAACAGAAATCAGATCAGATCTAGGATGCATCCATACGCCCCAGGTGGCCAGAGTCTACCAATACACACCAGATAAAATAAAATCAGGGACGGAACCGGTCATCACTCTCCTGCCCTAGAGTTATGTCAAAGGTGCATCAATGACATGGACATGAAACCCTCATGCCTAGTGATTGGCTCGGATATCAGACTGTGGTCAAGGTCAGATGTCATATAATAAACAGAGTCATATCTAAGGGTTCATGGCAGAAGGGTCATGTCAACAATTCAGAATAAGATACTAAGGTTCGAATCAGAGTTTATCAGATTAAGTTTAATATCAAAGCTTAAGTTCATATTAAAAGGTTTATTTCCAATAGTCCAAAAGAGTATATCAAAGGTTAATAATTACAAGTTTATAGCAATAATCCATTTCAGAAGTTCCTGTCAAAAGTTCATTTAAATCAATCCTTTAATAATGGTTTTCATTGAAATGATCTTACAAAATAGTTTTCATAAAAATGGTCTTCCAAAACTTTTAGTAACTTCCATTTCAAGTGGTATCGCTTCTTTTTAAAATAGCTTTTCTTAAACAGTTTCATATGTAGTTTAATAAAGGTTCAAAATCAATTAGGTTCAGATAAGGATTTAACAGGTTAAGGTTTATACCAAAAATCAAATCAAAGTTTACGACAGATATATCAGGTTAAGGTTCAGAACAAGGTTCACAGATCAGATTCAATCAAGATTCACAATTTTAGGGTTCAGAACAAGAGATCAAAACACAAAGGCTCAAGAAAGGTTCAGAACAGAAGAAACACATCAAAGGTTCACAAACAAGTTTACAATCAGAGTTCAGGAAAAAGGTTCAGAATAAAAGAATCATAGCAGAGGCTCAAACAAAAGGTTCAAGACAAACAGATCACAACAAAGATTCACAACAGAAGGGAACATAGCAGTGGTATCGGAAATCCTAATAAAGAAAATGAAAAACTGAAAGAAAAGGGGATGAAAAACCCTTACTGAAAAAGGGCAGAATATCTGTACCTTATTAGCAAAGCAGAATAAGCAAAATAGACACAGAACAGAAATCAGGACTTCTCCTTCTTCACACCTAAAGAAGTAGAAGACGGAATTACTACGGATTCTAATTCAGATTATTACTTTTAGTTTATCTTTCCATTTTTAGTAATTTTCTATTTTTAGCAGGTTTCCAGAATTAACAGATTTTCATATTTAACCAGATATTGATATTACAGATTTAGTTAAGTCCTTAATTACAGAATATTATGGTATTAAGGTATCTTTTATCAAGTTACAAAACTCTAGGGTTAATTATGACAGATTTTCATAGTTCAGGGTTTAAACTGTAATTATTCTAAATTCAAAGGTATCACAATGAAAATACTTTAACTACTGACTGAAATACTCCTTTTATTCAGAATGACATCTCAATCCTTTTAGTTTCACAATTTACAGATTATACCCCTCTAGTTACCATATTTACAAAACAAACCCTAGATTTACAATATTCACAATTTAATCCCTACAATATTCATATTTATCAAACAATCAACTTATTTTACATAATTATAGAATGTATCATCAGAATTAGGTATATTACAGATCAGATCCCTCAGAATTCAGAATTTACATAAATGGTCCTTTAAGTTTACAAAACTTATAAATTAAATCATAATTTCATAACAATTACATATTAAACCCATAAATCCTCAAAATTACACATTACCCTTTTTATATCATTATTTACCCAAAATAACCTCAAGATTCTAGAATTACACTTTTAGTCCCTCTAGTTTAATTATTTGCAATTCGAATTAACAATTTTATATAATTACCTTTTAAACCTTTTAATTACAAATCTAACACACATGGCCCTTATTTTATATTTTTACATGATTAGTCCCTGATTAAAACACATTACAAAAATACCCACGAGTTTCAGAAAATTACAAAACAGCCCTTATACTTTTTATTTCCAATTCGTTAACTACAAAAACCAACCAAAACCCTAATATTAATTCTCCATCATTACCCCATAATCATTAAAAACCTTAAACATCATTTAATGACCAGGTTTCACACCAAAAACCCTAACCCTAATTTCTTTCTCTTGTATTTTATTTCTTTTCTTTATTTTCTTAAAACCCGAATTACAAAATAATTTACCATGTTCGATCTAGGCCTCAAAAATTCGAATTAGTATTTTTATGAGATCATATATATTATATAGAGTCCACATAAAATAGTGCTCATGCCCATAAAATTCGTATATAATTATTTAGAGTTTTATCACGTTTTTAAGGTTTAATTCCCAAATAAATTATAGATCATGCATGGTTCGTGTTTATCATTTTATTTGAGACTTATATAATGTAAGAGACGTGAGAAAAATACCAGACCAGATCTGGAACGACTAGAATAGGCTGTACGAATTTACACCTCTCGAATTGAATAATATGACACCAAAATTCCCACGAGCACAAACGCGACCAAAAAACCTTGTAACCATTTTTCACAGATCATATATGATGTAAGAGACTCAAAAAAAATACCAAAAGAATTTTGGCATGATCGAATGAATTAAAATGGAATTTACCTCACTTTTAACAATCGACACAAGAAGAATACTAAGCGCTTGAACTAGGCTTTATAAATCGAAAGGCTATTTTTCTAGGCTTCCCTACTCCTTGATGAACTCCAGAAAAATGATCTTGGCTCTCCAGAAATTCGTATGAATTTGGGATGAATTATTTGGTGGATTGTGTGTTTGTCGGCAAAGAAAAAAGAACCACATGGAAAAGGAAATTATAGGGGATATGTTTAGGCCGATCAATGAGGGAATTATGGGCTGGAAATTTCGGTTTATATTGACCCAAAATCGAAATTTTAATTACTTGGTCATTACCTTAATTAATTTGTGATTATCTTACTCTTTTAAAACAATAAAAACTATAAGTAATTAAAACAAATGTATAATTTTTGGTTCACAAATATTGTAAGGTAGTACAAAGTTATTTGGACATGTAAAAATTATTAAAAGTCTTTTCTTAATTTTTATTTTATTTCATATGTAATTCATTTGACATAATTCGGATTAATTTGATGCTTATAATAGCTTTTAATTAAATTCTTAAGTAGTGAGGGCATTTTGGTCATTTTACATGTTTATGAGTTTCAGGTATTACATCGTTCGTCGGTCCTGGTTAACGGGTCCCCGATCTTCGAGTTCGCTTGTGGTAAAGGTATTCGTCAAGGTGATCCCATATCCTCGTTTTTGTTCATTATTATTATGGAAGCTCTTTCAGGGCTCATTAAAAAAGCGAGCGATATTGGGTCGTTCAATGGGGTGTCGCTTCCTAATGCTGGTCCGGTGCTTTCTCATCTATTGTATGCTGACAACGCCATGGTGATAGGTGAGTGGTCGGATTCTAATTTTCGGTCTCTGAGACGAATTTTAAGGATATTCCATTTGTGCTCCGGTTTGAGAATTATTATCCAGAAATCCACCCTGTATGGGGTGGGGAAGAATATTGAGGAAGTGGGTATAAAAGCGGCTGAGTTGGGGTGTAGAGAGGGTACTACTCCGTTTATGTACTTGGGTATCCAAGTAGGGGCGAATATGGGTCGGATCAATAGTTGGGATCCCGTGGTTAAGGTGTTTAATAAGCGGTTATCTAATTGGAAGGCTAAGACTCTGTCCATTGGTGGGAGGGCTGTTCTTATAAAGTCGGTTCAGGAAAGCCTGCCGTCATACTATTTTTCATTGTTTAAAGCTCCAATGGCAGTGGTAAATAAATTGGAATCGTTAATCAAGAAGTTCCTTTGGGGTGGAAGTGATGAAGTGAGTAAAGTTCATTGGGTCGGGTGGGAGACGGTTACTCGGTCTAAGAAAAATGGTGAGTTGGGCATCAATAGGCTCGAGGTTAGTAACAATGCTCTGGTTCTAAAATGGTTGTGGAGATACCATAAAGATCAAGAAGCGCTGTGGAGGAGAGTCATAGACGCTGTCCATGGGTCCCGTAGAAGATGGGATAGTTTCCCGTGCAATAAAAGGTTTTCGGGTGCTTGGTCAAAAATTGTTTTGTGCGGTCGAACCTTGAATGTGGATAATGTCCCGTTTGTTGGTATGATAAAAGGTTTGGTGGGTAATGGTTCGAATATCAGGTTCTGGATCGATCCTTGGGTTGATCACGTCCCATTGAAATGTCGTTTCCCGGATTTGTTTAGGCTGGAATCGGATTATTGGTGCAAGGTGGCAGATAGGGTTGAGTCTCAAGATAATGGCATTCTGGTCACTTGGGATTGGAAGAGGTACCCGGCAACAGAACAAGAGATGTCTCAAGCGGTTGAGTGCCAAAGATTGATTAGTGGTACTCGTTTTTCAGAGTCCGAAGACTCGTGGGTTTGGAGTGTTGGTGATTCGAAGGAATATGTGGTTAGAGAGGTTAAAGAATGGATAAAAGGTGCTGGTTCTCAGGAGGTAAGTAAATGTGTTGAATGGTGTAAATGGATCCCAACCAAATGTAATATATTTATGTGGAGAGCCATGTTGGATAGAATTCCTACGAGATGCGCGCTTTTAAGAAGGAATATAGTGATTGGTGATTGTTGTTGCGTTTTTTGTGAAGAAATGGACGAGACTGCAGAGCATTTATTTACGGTGTGCAGGTTCGCGGACGGGGTTTGGAACGGTATAGCTTCTTGGGTTAAATTGCCACCGATGATTCTATTTTCTTTTGATGATATTACGAAGATTGCTACTCACGCAGGAGGCTCCAAGGTTAGGAAAGGTATCCTTCATGGTATCTTCGTTATTACGTGTTGGCAAATCTGGAAAGTGCGGAATGAGAAGGTTTTTTCTCATATTTCTACGAGTGTCAACCAAGTGGTAGTGGACGTTAAATCGTTGAGTTTCCTTTGGTATAGAAGTAGGGGTAAAGATATGGTTGTCGATTGGATAGGTTGGAACTCTTTTAATCTTGTTTCGATGTAAGTTTGGTTTTCCGCGGTTTTCTCCTTCTTGGAGATAGTCCGTTTTGGTTGTTTATGAAATTTTCCTTTCAAAAAAAAATTTAATTTCATATACCAACAAATTTTGAATATAGAATGACCAACATATATTTCTTTTAAAATCTACTAAAATTATCTCATTGACAGTGGAAATATTTTTGAATTTACCATGTGGGATGACATGGCCTGAGAGTTTGGCAATGGCTCACTTGAAACAATGGAGAGGCCCATCATTATTGTTGTCAGCTCAAGTTGGGTGTCGCGTTACATGGGTATTTGCTTAATATTTAAATTTTTTAAGAACATTTTCTTATTGAAAGAAATGTGCACTTATAGTGTTGATCGTTAACATTGCAGACTTGCAGTTATTGTTGTTCCCGTTTACACAGTTAAAGTTAACTACAAAGTTAATCTAACCATGCATCATGGTTGAGTAATGTAATCAAATTCTTTAACAGTTATAAGAAAAACGTAAAAGTAAATAGACAAGATATTTCAACGTTTAATTCTTATTAGAAATCAATCAAAGAATTATACCCAAGTGTTTGCGGAATAACACTTGGGATTGAATGACAAGTATAGTAATCTCCTCTCTAAACTTACGCTAAGCTTAAGTACAACTATGCTAACCAACTGAGCTATCTCAGGGACTTAGTTGTATTTGGAGGAGTAGAAAGGGTTTGTGAATGCTTCACATTAATTGCACAAACTTGTCGACTTTTCTACTCCAATTTATGATCCTATTTATACACAACTGTAATACAACCGTTATCCAAGAAGACAAATATGACCTAAGCTACTTTGGACAAAATGCTTACACATTTTGTCACTGTTACAATTCTTCATTTGGTATAAGACAATGGTGCTTTCTAATGAGCAGTGATGACACTGCTTTGGTTTTACTCCATTCAGGGTAAGTTTGACTTTAGTGATAAGGACTCCCCCTTATGCGTTTCAAACTTGTCCCGCCTTATCCCGCCTTTACTTCAGGCTTCAGTCTTCTTGAGTCTTCAGTCTTTTTATGTACGCAGTCTTCATAGTCGTTGAGGAGATTTGGGGTTCAGTGAGTTATTGTCATCACTAACTGAACCCATCACTTTCTTCTTTAACTCAGGTATCATTCACTAAGTTCCGCCTTAGTGAGTGGAAAGCCTTTTCATCCCTAGGCTTGTCCTGAGTATCCTAAAGGAGACTCATTGAGTGACTATTCACTCAGTGACTTGAATGTCGTTTAAGGTTATCAATCACTTAGGTTATTTTCTATTCAAATCATTGTTTAAGGGAACTTGGGTACTGAGTGGACCCAACAGTCTCCCCCTATTTGGATATAAATATAGCCTAAGTGTTTTGTTCAGTGTAAGTGAGTAAAGGTCTTCTTCTTACACTGAAGTTTACTAAAGTTAGTTAAAGAACACTGATAAACATAAAAACATCATTTATTCATTCATTACATAGGTCCTAACAACTACTACTAGAAAACAAAATAAGGATAGTTCAACAGCATCAGTGTTCTCAGTCCATGTAATATCCCAGGGCTTCAAGCTTCACCTTCTTAGACTTCAGCTTTTCTTGATCAGGATGGTTAGCAATTAACTTTCTCAGTCCCATGCAGAATCTTGCATTTTCAGGGGTTTTGTCCAGAGAAGCCATCACTAAGTAGGAAACAATGGCATCAAGTCCAGCTTTGTTGATGTCACTCCATCTCTGAAAAGCTTCATTCCCAAACTCATCAATGAAGAAGATACCGTATTCAGGTTCTTCAATGACCATGTTGTTTACAAAAGGAACACCCTCAGGAAGGCTTGATGAGTGTCTAAATACTCATCATTTTATTCTCATTTAAACTACAAAAACAGCCAAAAACACTTTGAAAAGTCAAATAATACAGAAAATATCATAAAATGTGTTTTTATATGATTCAGGAATAAAAAGATTGAAAACAAGTGAAAAACGAACAAAGTTTGCACAATTGTCATTTTCAGTCCCTAAAGTTTCACAAATTGGTAGAAATAGTCCCTGGTGTTAAAAATATCATTCAAAGTCCCTGAACTATTTAACTTTTACAATAATGGTCCTTGGATGAAAGTTTTAAAGAAATTGCAAAACAGGTCCTTCAACTTTTAAAAATGACATAAAAGGTCCCTGGAGGTTTAAAAAGTGGAAAATTACATTTATGGTCCTTGGGTTATTCACATATGGCAATTATGGTCCTTGTGATAATTTTGGAAACTTGCCACATCAGGTCCCTGAACTTTGCATCTTTACAACATTGGTCCCTAGGTTTAACTAAAACCAAAATCCAAATCCTATCCTTAAATAAAACCCAGCTGCTACAATAAACCCAACCCAACCCACTTATTAAACATAACCCAGCCCAACACACCCAAGCCCACTTCCCCTTTTATTAATAAAACCCAACCCGGTATTTAATACCAGGTTTGACTTCGGTCAAACCCATCCCCTTCCTCACAACCCCGCCAAAACCAATACCACCACCTCCACCGCCTCTCTGACACACCCACCCCCTCCTCCTTCCCAATACACTCCACCTAACAAGCCAAGCATTTAATGCTTCTTCTCCCTTCCCATCACCAGACCAAGTGGTATTTTCCCACTACCACTTTTGGCGCCAAAATCCAAAAGAAGGGCTCAGATTGATTGGAAGCAATCCAAGGGTGCAGAAGTGATCAAGGATGTCGACTAAGGATTTCCCAGCAATATTTAGTATATATAGGTCAATGTAATAGAAAAGAAAGGAGTAGTTAATTTTTAGTTAATCGTATTTAATTACCAGTCATTTACTTATTGTAATTTTCACTTTCAGTAATCAATATAAGCAATTTACAGTCCTTTTGTTCGAATTTAAATACATCTTGCATTTAATTTCAGTTACTTCATAATTTCAAGTTTTCTGTAATTCGTATTAAGTTTCAAGTTGTTTAATAATCACTCAAAGGCCATAATAACCCTTCCTTTAAGCTTATAAAAGCTTTCCATAGCTTTCTGTAAGCTTAAACTTAGCTTAATAATATTAATATGGAAAAGTCAATGAAAGTCAACTGAGGAGCTAATAAGCTGTTTCTGGGGAAAAAAGGCTAATCAGGAAGGCTTTTCTTGGGTTTTCTAGCTTGTGTAAACAAGCTAGGAAAGGTTCTGTCCTTGTTTCTCTGTTCCATAGCCAATCTCAGTTGTAAGCTTTTTGAATTTCTAGCTTAAAAATCCAATTGACTGTGCTATTGCTTATTTACAGATTATTTTCAACATTTACTGCTTATTATTAGTTTGTATTTACATTTCATCAATATTACCTGTGTAATATAGCTCTTGTCTTTATTTTCTTTAAAAACACTATAAAAAGCCAAAAGTAGCTAGAAGTAGTATAGCTTAATATTCTGCTTAATTTTACTTTAAAAGTTGCTAATCAGTACTTAACTAAGTTAGTGAAACCTTTTTAATAGACACCATAAGTTAAAAGAGTCTTTTGCAAGTTCAAATCCAAAACAGACCCTTAATAAAGGGGTGTTTGGTTTATGCAGTCAACAAGCTCAACTGAGCTTGTACTGTAGATTTGCACTTAGTCCAAATTTGGTTAAGCTTATTTGAGTCAAAATAAGCTGTTTCTCAGACTTAACAAGTTCATTTTACAGGTTTTGTAGTTTTGAGCCATTTGTGGAATTTTTAGAAACTAAAAAGACCAAATAAGCCATTATAAGCCATGACCTCATTTTGGCCTTTTTCTTTGCTTTTCTGAGTTCTTTGTGAACCATTTAGAGTAGCTACAAGAGTTGGATTAGGTGCCTTTGGTGTTGTGCACTTCTGCACAACTCTGCACATCAGCAGACTCAGTGTATACTGAGTGCTTTTGCTGCTGAACTCAACTCATTTGTGGCTTATTTAGATAAGCTCTGGCCTTGCTTTTTGGTTTTCTGAATAGCTCATAGTACTAGCTCACTTTTGCCCCCATATTATTCAACTTATCTGCTTATTTGAACTGCTTAATCTGCCTTGCAATTTGGCCATATTCCTGAGTTTCTGCATAAACTTTGCAACTGCTTAAGTGTTGAATTTGCTTAATTTGTGGGATTATCTGTTTGCTTTAAGTTGTTTTAAGCTTTTATAAGTTGGATAAACCTGTTCTGAGCATTTGGTATATTTTTGTGCTTATTAGCTTATTTTTGGCTTATTAGCCCAACTGCTTATCTGCCCATCTGCTTATCAGGGCTTATTAAACTTTTTATTTTAATTTTCCTACATTAAGAATATTAATTTAGACTTAACCTGAATTTTTCATATTTTTCCTAAGTCATTTAATATTTTTAATCTTTTTAACTAGTTTCTAATAGTAATTAAATCATAATAAATAGAATAATAATCAGAAAAATATAATTTTAATTTTCATAATTTTCTTTCATTAATTAGATTCTAGGAAAAATATAATAACATTTTTAGACCTTAAGAAAAATAAAATATAAAATAAGTGATAGCTTATATTTAATAGATTTTATCTTTTTAAATTTTTAATTAAGCATTTTTCATTTTTATAATTTTCTTAGCTTCTTTTCATCTTATAATATTTATAGAAAAAGTTTTAGATTTTTCTTTGTTCATTTAGTATTTTTTTTTATAATTTTAAATAGTTTAAAAAGTAATTAAATAATAAATAATTAATAATAATTAGATAAAAAGTATAAAAAAATATAATTTTAGTTTTAAAATAAGTTTTAAGTAATTTTACACTTTTAGGTTTTAATTTTATAATATTTCAGTTTTTGTCCCATTTTAGATTTCCCGTTACGCATTTTCAGTATAATTGTGTTAATCTTAATTATCCGTTGAGAATTTGTTTCTCATTTTGATATAAAAAAGCAAAATCCAAAATATCTAAATCATCTGTCACTCTAATCCAAAGCTTTTCACAGTTTGCCCATTCACACCTCGTTGGAAAACGATCCGGGTAATTACTTACCCGGCTTCACACTACACACGAACGTGAATTTTTGCAAGTATCCTTTTTCACAAAGGGGTGATTTGTATTTATTCACGCGTATCCGTCGTTGCATAATAAATATATATACATTTTAGCACGGATCAAATTTTGGCGCCGCTGCCGGGGAGGTTGTGTTGCGACTATTGTGTAGAGTTTAAGCGATTAGTGATTTGAGATCCTTCTTCCAGAAGTTCCTATTTCCCATAAAAAATATAAAAATACTAAAATATTTTTCTTTTCTTTTCTATATATATTTTCATATAAAAATTAAAAACCCAAAAACATTTTCCGTTTTCTTTGTTTAATAATAACAACAATAAAATTTACCATCGAGAACCAAGACAGAGTACTACCTAACTGGGGGTACGACCATAATAAGTTCCCAAACATCAGATTTAAAAAACTTGCCTCTGTATCACTTGCGAATATCGGCTCACCTTTGATTGATAAACAAACTATAACGAAGGTTTTAGGATAGTTTGACATTAAATTGTCGAACTGAAAGAAGCGGGTTTTTAAGGAGCATTAATTGCCCACCTTTGCTTCTCCGCCACTCTGTGCGTTTATCTTTTAGAGAGCTACCGTACGCTTGTTGATTGTTGGTTTAAGTTCACTTGTGTTTTTTCTCGATCTTGGTTTAATTGAAAATTTTTGCTAAAAGTGCATGCGCACTCGTTCTTCTAGGTCATCAAGCCCTTTTCGTGAGCTTGGAAACAGACCTCGAAGACGTCGTAGACGTTCTGCTCCATCAGTCGTACCCGAGATACGAACTGATCCCGAAACCCCTGTCATCATGGCAGAAGACCGTCCTATGAATGAGCTTCTCCAAGCTCCCACCAATGGGTACGGAGATGCCATTGTTGTTCCAGCCATCGTGGCTGAGAATTTTGAGCTTAAAACTGGGTTGATAAACCTGGTAACCCAGCGGCAATTCTATGGTTTTGACAGGGACGATCCTCAAGATCACATTAGATGGTTTAACAAAATCACATCCACCATCAAATGCAAAAATGTCCCTGAGGAATCAATCAAACTTCTTCTTTTCCCGTTTTCCATCGATGGGGCAGCCTGGATTTGGCTTGACAAACAACCCCCTCGATCGATAACAACATGGGAAGATTTGGTTCAGAAATTCGTGAATGAATTCTTTCCTCCTTCTAAAACCACGTATCTCAAAAATGAAATCATGAAATTCTCTCAAAGGTTTGATGAACCATTTGGAGAGGCATGGGATCGTTTCAAAGAATTGCTCCGCAAATGTCCTCATCACGGTTTCACCGATTTGATGCAAATGGACAATTTCTACAATGGGTTAAACCCATCTGACCAAGATTCTCTTAATGCCTCAGCTGGAGGTAATTTTTTGAGCAAATCCACTAAGGAAGCCATTGCACTCATTGAAAATAAGTCAAAGGTCCGCACTGCACGAGCCAGACCATATAATTCTCAGGCTAGTGCTGGTCCTTCTACTTCATCTCCCGTGAGTCAGTCCAGTACTGATACTCAGCTTGCTGAACTCACGAAGGCTATTCAAGCTTTGGTTTTCTCCACACAAAAGAAAGAGTCCGCTCCGCAAACTTCTCACACTGCTGAAATCAAAAAGGTAGAAGTTTGTGTTACTTGTGGTGGTCCTCACGCTTACTACAATTGTACTGCCACCGATGGCAATGCATTTGAAGTCAAAGCTTTAGCCGGATCTTCCAATCAAGGAGGTGGCCAATACCATCCTCAAGTGGAAACAAACTACCGTGCTAGCAATCAACATGGACCACCCGGATTTCCTCCTCCTAACAATCCAAATAGGATTAATCCTAATCAGCAAAGAGGGCAAAACACGCAGAATCAATATCATGCCCCGATTAATCAATACCCACCCCAAAGGGGTAATCAAGGGTATTCAGCTCCTAATTCCCAAAGACCTCTCTCGAATGAACTTGATAGCTACATCAAGGTTAATGAGACCAATATGAAGGCAATGCAAAATCAAATCTCTAATTTGAAGAATGAATTTTAGTCCTTAATACACAAGCAAGGAACTGAGCTTTCAAACAAAATCGATCAGTCTCAAAGCGAAGTTAAGAATATGTTTGCCAGTCTCATGGACCATCTCAATCCACCTTCTACCTAGGGAGGTCTCCCAAGTAACACTGTTGTCAACCCAAGGGGTGAACTCAAAGCTGTCACTACACATAGTGGTAAAGCTCATGATGGACTCAAGGTGATAAAGGACCCGGTACTTCCCACTAACAATGGAAGTGCTAAATACGTCCAACCTATGGTTGTCCAAAATTCTACACCCACCATTGCTCCACAACCGTCAAGAATAGATCCTACTCTTTCACGATTTACGGTTAAAAGTTTGTCAAGCAAACTTAGTGAGCAAAGAACAGCCAGATATTATTCCGATATGCTCAATGCTGTTCCTGTCAGTGTGCTTGATGACAGTGATGATGATGATGAAAATACCACTTTCGTCAAAGCTATCACCACTCGGAGTGGTGCTGCTTATGAGGGACCCTCTGGTCCTATTCCTCCTCCGTTGTTTGAAATGGAAAAAGAGACGGAGGATACAACGGACAAAGTGCAAATTCCAAGCCCACAAAGTACAGCACAAGTCCATCCTCCGGGTGTCCCGAAAAAGAGATCCAAACCAGGAGTTGTATTTGAATCCATTGAGACTCCTGAAGTCATTGCCCCTAAATCCAAACCTTACATTCCTTACCCATCGCGCTTAAATGAGCAAAAGCTCCGCGAGAAGGCTAGTCAATAAATGGACAAATTCTTTCAAATCTTTAAAGAATTACATTTTGACATAAGTTTTGCGGATGCTATCATTCTGATGCCCAAGTTTGCATCAACAATAAAACACTTGTTAAGCAACAAGGAAAAACTGATTGAAATGGCTAAAACTCCATTAAATGAGAACTGCTCAGCGGTTATCTTGAAAATGCTTCCTGAGAAGCTTGGAGATCCTGGAAAGTTTCTACTACCTTGTGTATTTCCGGGAATGGTTGAATGCTATGCCTTGGCCGATCTAAGTGCAAGCATCAACCTGATGCCTCATTCAGTATGGAAGAGACTTTCTCTTCCGGCTCTTACTCCTACATGCATGACTCTTGAGCTTGCAGATCGTACCATATCTCATCCTCGCGGCATTGCTGAGGATGTATTTGTAAAAGTAGGAAAGTTCCATTTTCCAGCTGACTTTGTGGTTGTTGATTTCGATGCTGATCAAAAGGTTCCTCTCATTCTTGGAAGAGGATTCCTAAAAACGGGCCATGCTCTTATTGATGTATTTAAGCATGAGATCACCTTGCGTGTGGATAATGAAGCTGTTACCTTTAACCATGATCAAACTTCGAGGTAGTCCTCAAATTATGATTCTGCATCGGTTAACCGAATCGATGTCATTGATGTTGCTTCAAAGGAGTACTCTCAAGAAAGTGTTGGTTATTTTCATAATTCTGTGAATGGTGAACCCACCACATCTTCTCAACTTATCATAGCCGCCCCTTCCCCTTCTCTCACTCCGGTTGAGGGAAGTGATCCCTTTTGGGATGAGGTCGAGGCTTTTCTTGCTATAGATAGTTCACTTCCGCATGAGGTTGATGATAACTATCTTGATCCTGAGGGGGACATTCTTTTTCTAGAAAATTTGTTAAACGAAGATTCATCTTCCCCTCTTCCACCAAAACAACTTCATAATGAGGAAATCAAGTCAGTTGAGAAAACTGATAAAATTCCTGAGATCAAGTTTAAGGACTTGCCTCTTCCACTTGAATATGCAATTCTTGAGGAGGAAGTTCTTATCTTAATTGCTATTCAGATCTCTCTTCTTCCCTTTACCTACTCGGTGATTTCCCCTATTTTTCACTCATTTGGGAGTGAGGATATTACCTTTGACCCCGGCATTTTCCATCTAACATTGGTTTAAATGCCGGATTTATCTCATCGGTGTGGAACTTTCTTATGTTCAATTGGTTATCTAAACATCTTGAATGAAAGTCCGATGGAGATGGTTTCGTCCACTTACTTCCCCATGAACCAATGAATTCGGGGTCGAGTCAAGCTAGCGACTCGGTTAATAAAAACAGTAGTAAAACATGGGTTTTCACCCATGTCTCACCTAAGTGTGGGGGAGATGCCCCACATGTTGTATATATATATATATATATATATATATATATATATATATATATATATATATATATATATATATATATAAATAATAATAATAATAATAATAATAATTGGCTATTAGTAGTATTTCCTTTTTACGTTCTAAGTGGTCGGCATAATAGCCGGTACTTTGAATATTGAGGGCAATATTCAGTTCTAAGTGTGGGGGGGGGTGGGGGGGAATTCTAGCGAATTTGATCAAATGTACCATCTAGTACCCCAATTTTTGGCTAAAATTTTAAAATTTTTTCTCACTTAGAACGCAATAAATGGTTATCAGTCCGCCATGTCTAACCCACATAAGGATTGGCTAATCCGAGAGCAAACGGATCTTGGTAAAGATGTCTCAAATCCGTTTATGGCTTACAATTTGCCAAAAATTGTATGGTATTCAACTCACCATAAGTGAAAAGTTGGCTAGCCCGCATGGTTATGGCTTGTGGTAAAGGCAGTGAAAAACCATAATTGGTAATCAGCTCACCAAAGATAATAACTGTATTTTATCTAAGAGTTGGCTAGTCCAGAAGCAAACGGCTTTTGGTAAAGACAAATCAAATCCGTTGACAGCTGATGGTTTGCTCAAAATCATTTGGTTATCATTGTACCAAAGTATCACATACTAAAACATTGGCTACTCCAGAAGTAATGGCTTTTGGTAAAGAGATGAAATCCATTAGATTTTCATAAATGATTGCTAGGGACTAGCAATAGTTTAGTGTGGGGGATTGATGAGTGTCTAAATACTCATCATTTTATTCCCATTTAAACTACAAAAACAGCCAAAAACACTTTGAAAAGTCAAATAATACAGAAAATATCATAAAATGTGTTTTTATATGATTCAGGAATAAAAAGATTGAAAACAAGTGAAAAACGAACAAAGTTTGCATAATTGTCATTTTCAGTCCCTGAAGTTTCACAAATTGGCAGAAATAGTCCCTGGTGTTAAAAATATCATTCAAAGTCCCTGAAGTATTTAAATTTTACAATAATGGTCCTTGGATGAAAGTTTTAAAGAAATTGCAAAACAGGTCCTTCAACTTTTAAAAATGACATAAAAGGTCCCTGGAGGTTTAAAAAGTGGAAAATTACGTTTATGGTGCTTGGGTTATTCACATATGGCAATTATGGTCCTTGTGATAATTTTGGAAACTTGCCACATCAGGTCCCTGAACTTTGCATCTTTACAACATTGGTCCCTAGGTTTAACTAAAACCAAAATCCAAATCCTATCCTTAAATAAAACCCAGCTGCTACAATAAACCCAACCCAACCCACTTATTAAACATAACCCAGCCCAACACACCCAAGCCCACTTCCCCTTTTATTAATAAAACCCAACCCGGTATTTAATACCAGGTTTGACTTCGGTCAAACCCATCCCCTTCCTCACAACCCTGCCAAAACCAATACCACCACCTCCACCGCCTCTCTGACACACCCACCCCCTCCTCCTTCCCAATACACTCCACCTAACAAGCCAAGCATTTAATGCTTCTTCTCCCTTCCCATCACCAGACCAAGTGGTATTTTCCCACTACCACTTTTGGCGCCAAAATCCAAAAGAAGGGCTCAGATTGATTGGAAGCAATCCAAGGGTGCAGAAGTGATCAAGGATGTCGACTAAGGATTTCCCAGCAATATTTAGTATATATAGGTCAATGTAATAGAAAAGAAAGGAGTAGTTAATTTTTAGTTAATCGTATTTAATTACCAGTCATTTACTTATTGTAATTTTCACTTTCAGTAATCAATATAAGCAATTTACAGTCCTTTTGTTCGAATTTAAATACATCTTGCATTTAATTTCAGTTACTTCATAATTTCAAGTTTTCTGTAATTCGTATTAAGTTTCAAGTTGTTTAATAATCACTCAAAGGCCATAATAACCCTTCCTTTAAGCTTATAAAAGCTTTCCATAGCTTTCTGTAAGCTTAAACTTAGCTTAATAATATTAATATGGAAAAGTCAATGAAAGTCAACTGAGGAGCTAATAAGCTGTTTCTGGGGAAAAAAGGCTAATCAGGAAGGCTTTTCTTGGGTTTTCTAGCTTGTGTAAACAAGCTAGGAAAGGTTCTGTCCTTGTTTCTCTGTTCCATAGCCAATCTCAGTTGTAAGCTTTTTGAATTTCTAGCTTAAAAATCCAATTGACTGTGCTATTGCTTATTTACAGATTATTTTCAACATTTACTGCTTATTATTAGTTTGTATTTACATTTCATCAATATTACCTGTGTAATATAGCTCTTGTCTTTATTTTCTTTAAAAACACTATAAAAAGCCAAAAGTAGCTAGAAGTAGTATAGCTTAATATTCTGCTTAATTTTACTTTAAAAGTTGCTAATCAGTACTTAACTAAGTTAGTGAAACCTTTTTAATAGACACCATAAGTTAAAAGAGTCTTTTGCAAGTTCAAATCCAAAACAGACCCTTAATAAAGGGGTGTTTGGTTTATGCAGTCAACAAGCTCAACTGAGCTTGTACTGTAGATTTGCACTTAGTCCAAATTTGGTTAAGCTTATTTGAGTCAAAATAAGCTGTTTCTCAGACTTAACAAGTTCATTTTACAGGTTTTGTAGTTTTGAGCCATTTGTGGAATTTTTAGAAACTAAAAAGACCAAATAAGCCATTATAAGCCATGACCTCATTTTGGCCTTTTTCTTTGCTTTTCTGAGTTCTTTGTGAACCATTTAGAGTAGCTACAAGAGTTGGATTAGGTGCCTTTGGTGTTGTGCACTTCTGCACAACTCTGCACATCAGCAGACTCAGTGTATACTGAGTGCTTTTGCTGCTGAACTCAACTCATTTGTGGCTTATTTAGATAAGCTCTGGCCTTGCTTTTTGGTTTTCTGAATAGCTCATAGTACTAGCTCACTTTTGCCCCCATATTATTCAACTTATCTGCTTATTTGAACTGCTTAATCTGCCTTGCAATTTGGCCATATTCCTGAGTTTCTGCATAAACTTTGCAACTGCTTAAGTGTTGAATTTGCTTAATTTGTGGGATTATCTGTTTGCTTTAAGTTGTTTTAAGCTTTTATAAGTTGGATAAACATGTTCTGAGCATTTGGTATATTTTTGTGCTTATTAGCTTATTTTTGGCGTATTAGCCCAACTGCTTATCTGCCTATCTGCTTATCAGGGCTTATTAAACTTTTTATTTTAATTTTCCTACATTAAGAATATTAATTTAGACTTAACCTGAATTTTTCATATTTTTCCTAAGTCATTTAATATTTTTAATCTTTTTAACTAGTTTCTAATAGTAATTAAATCATAATAAATAGAATAATAATCAGAAAAATATAATTTTAATTTTCATAATTTTCTTTCATTAATTAGATTCTAGGAAAAATATAATAACATTTTTATACCTTAAGAAAAATAAAATAGAAAATAAGTGATAGCTTCTATTTAATAGATTTTATCTTTTTAAATTTTTAATTAAGCATTTTTCATTTTTATAATTTTCTTAGCTTCTTTTCATCTTATAATCTTTAAAGAAAAAGTTTTAGATTTTTCTTTGTTCATTTAGTATTTTTTTTATAATTTTAAATAGTTTAAAAGGTAATTAAATAATAAATAATTAATAATAATTAGATAAAAAGTATAAAAAAATTTAATTCTAGTTTTAAGTAATTTTACACTTTTAGGTTTTAATTTTATAATATTTCAGTTTTTGTCCCATTTTAGATTTCCCGTTACGCATTTTCAGTATAATTGTGTTAATCTTAATTATCCGTTGAGAATTTGTTTCTCATTTTGATATAAAAAAGCAAAATCCAAAATATCTAAATCATCTGTCACTCTAATCCAAAGCTTTTCACAGTTTGCCCATTCACACCTCGTTGGAAAACGATCCGGGTAATTACTTACCTGGCTTCACACTACACACGAACGTGAATTTTTGCAAGTATCCTTTTTCACAAAGGGGTGATTTGTATTTATTCACGCGTATCTGTCGTTGCATAATAAATATATATACATTTTAGCACGGATCAAGGCTTCTATTGCAATCAAGGCCAGGGAATTTGATCTCAGGTTCAGCGTCAACATGTTTGTTGGGAATTAAATGATCAAACACTTTGTCCTGCCAAGCTAAACAGTTAGAACTGCTGAAGATTATAACTAATAGTACTAACTGAGTTAGTACTGCTAGTTATAATATTGGTACTGCCAGTATCAGACTTAGTACTGTTGAAGTCTGCTGATGAAGATGGTACTGCTAGAGATGAAGACGCGTAATATGATATGTATAGAAGATATTTAGTGTATATCTTATATGTTTAGAAAGATACAAATATTGTATATTGATAGTTATCTTGTAAAGGACTCATTGAGTGTATAAAAGGAGGTCCTAGGTTAAGCTTTTAGACATCTCATACATCTCTAGAATACGTATGTTTTTGAAAGCTTCAAGGTTGTAAACCATAGTTCTAAGCAAGAGTACTCGTATTACTGAGCAAATAATATTGAGGCGTTTTGGTGAATTGTTCTTGTTAATATAATAAAATTTACTGTTTCATTATAATTCTTCTAAATATTGAAGAGTAGATTTCGCATACTCTTTGATATCATTCAAAGTTTCTAATACAAGCTCAAGTGTTTGTGATCAACAATGTTTCCTCTTTCTACTTGAGGATTGAGCCTGAGATGGTTGAGGAGCTGGGGCTGGAAGGGCAGACTGAATCTTGAGTTCGTTTGACATTTCCTTCAGCCTTTCATACCTTTTGCCCAAGGATTTCATCAGGTCCTTAACAATTACATTCCTCTTTTGTCAAGGATTGGACCCAATTCATCAAGCTCAGTGATCCCAAAATCAGCAAACCTAAATGGATCATGAACTTCAAACTCCCTTTTAGCAGTGCCTCTGTACACCTTGATGATTGCTGGCTTGGACTTAGGCTGGATCCATACATCAGTGATCGGTTCAGGCCTTCGTCTTTGAGTCGTGTACCATTTGTTCTGCTCAATCTTTTGCTTCCTTCTCTCAGCCATTTTCTGTTGTTTTAGCTTGAGGGCCTTTAATGCTTCTATCTGAGCCTTTTTGTATGTATCCCCAGCTTTATCAATTGTGACTTTCCTTGGATCAATTCCCAGCAGTGGTGCATCTTCCTTAAAAATCTTGGTGACTTCCAAGTTTTTCAGGGCCAGTCTCCTTTCTTCTTCAGCGACCTTCTTCAATGCTTCTTCTTTCTCCATGTGAGCATCCAATTCATCTTGGGTCAGAAAGTGCAGCTTCCCTTCTATCATGTAAGGTACCCTAATAGGTTCATCAGGGTCCTGAAGAACTTCTTTAGATGCTGGAACTAACTTTTGTTGTTCAGACTCAGTGACAATTAGAATGCCTTTTCCTTTGTCCTTTTGAGCTGATGATGATGGTTGTTCAGTGTGTGGAGCTTCAATGGAAGGTGGTCTGTAAGACTGTAAGGGCACTACAATTGTGATTGTTGAGAATGTGGCTTCAGCAGTCGATGGAGGAGTTGTTGAGATGACCAATGCAGTTGTATATTGTACATGCTCCCCTTTAGACTGAGAGGGAGATGTCTTATGAGGGTCTAATTTCCTGAAATGTTGCTGAATTGGAGTGATAGCAGCTTTTGGTGTGATCTTCTCCCCCTCGACAGTTGTTGCAACCTGAGTAGAAGCAGCTGTTGATTGAGGCACATTAACTGAGGGAGCAGAGGAAGGGCCCTTGAAAACCTGATACAATTCAGTCATCATGGACTTGATGTTTGAGGTATCTTGGTGAAGCACAGCAAAATCCTGGGTGAGAGTAGCCTGAGAACGTTCAATGGAAGTAATCCTAGACCCGAGATTCCAGGCCATGGATGCTTGTGATTGTGCCACTGATGCCAGATGTTGTTGTTGGAGACTGATGGTGGTGGCGATGCCTTTCAGTGAAAAAGTTAAGAAACTTGATCAAATACTGATTCAGATTTGTCAGTGAGCCTGAGAAGAGCTTTTCCGTCCGTGCTTGATGGTCAACACGTTCAGCAGAGAATGCCTCAATGGTAGCCCTGAGGTCAGCATAGTTGACAGCAGCCTCAGTATGCTGTTGCCATTGGTCTGCAGTTATCTTCCTGAATAATGATGTTGCAATTTGTTGAAGATACTGAACTAGCTGCCTTTCAGTGAGAGGTAGCACATTATCATACTGCCTGAGAGCAGGTGGACATGAAGACTCGGACCCTAAAGATTTTGGCTCTTGCTCAGCTTGATCAGTTTCTTGATTGTCATGATCAGAACTAGCCTGAAATGGTGATTGTTCAGGCTTTTGAGATGGTGAAGACTGTTGTTCATGTTCAGTGTCTAAGTCATCACCAGCCTCAAATACTTTTTCATCTTCACTCTCTTTATCAAGTTCATCATCAGAGAGAAGAGTAGCCTGAACATCTGCCATTGACCCAAACTGCAAAAATAGGTTAGCCGGCTCCTCTTCATTAGAAAACTTGCCTTGGTTGTGGGCAGGTCCTAACCCCTCAAATCCAACAGAGTGGGTTTGCTCTGTCTGGTCCTCAGGGCCAGTTCCTGACTGATCAGCTCCAGGATTGGTGAGTGGTTCCATATCAGCGGGTGGTTTCAATCCCCCTGAGTCTTTGTCCCCATTTGGTCCTTTAGGGACTGGTGGGTTTGTGCCAGTACCATCACTAGGATCCGTGGAAGGCAATCTCGTATTAGTGGGTTGTATGTTTCCCCCTGAGTCTTTGGGATCAGTAGTTGTGCCCTCAGACAAAATATGTGATTTGCGAATGTCTTCATCAGGCTGAGTGGAAGGCGCTTCCCTACTAGGGGGTTGTATGTTTCCCTCTGGATCTTGGGGAGTAGTAGGTGGGGCCAAGGACACTAACTGTGATGTATCAGTGTCCTTCGTTTCCTCCGGGGGTGGTTGTACCAGGGTCTCATCGGGTGTCTCAGTGGGCTTAGGCTTTTTTCTCCTTTTAGGAGGTTGTGATCCTGAAGCCTCAAGGCCCTATGACTTGGGTAAGGTCTTAGTCACAGTCTTAGACTTCCCATCCTTCTTCGTTTTAAAAGGGGGAGGTGGATACACTTAGTCCACATGATTGTTTACAGCAATCATGTGGTCCGTCAATTCAATTTGGGAGACTTGGGTCCTTTTTAAAGTTTGATGGACTTAGGATGCTACATGTAAAACCAATTTTTACATCCTGAGTGTAGTCAGAACCCAACAACCTTTCTAGAGAACAAGATATGAATCTAGGATAAGACACGTAGGAATTCCCAGAATTACTCATGAGCTTGGTTATGAGATCACTGTAAATGATCTCACCCATGTCGACCTTAGTCCCAGTCATGAGACTATAGGTCATCATCATCTGAACATAATTAACCTGTTCAAAGGATGAGCAGTTCCCGCCGAGAACCTGAATCACAAAAGTGATTAGGATTCTCCAAGCCACGGGAAACGAGTTTTTAGTTACAGGGACTTTGTCCAAGTAACTCGGGTCAAGAGCAATTTTGGTTAGCTCACCCTTTACAGCATCAGTCTCAGGGTAAGAAACATACTCACCCTGATTGTAATCCAACCCAGTTGATGAACTAATGGTGGCAAAGTCTAGGGTCTGTAACACCCCAACTCGAAAAGGGTCAAAATGTCACATTATGATGTCATACAAAGAATATAAATGCAAGCGGAATTCTTATTAGTAAAGTATCAAGTCATATAAACCAAATGACTTCAAAAGGAAATACATAATCCAACATGTCCGAAAGCAACAAGGTATCCAAAACAAATGTATCCAAAACTAAGTCCAGAATGATAGGAAACTAAGATAAGGTCGGTCCACTCATAAGCTCCTACTCTCAGCCCAAAAAAAGCCCAACATCACTCTTATTACCTGCCGCATAGAAAAGAAATGCGGCTGAGCTTAAAAAGCCCAGTGAACAGATATAACGAAACAAATAACTGAATCATAAAGAATATACAAAAAGGAATCAAAGGGATCTGCTGAACAAAGTATCATATAATCAAAAGGAGTAAAGCATAGTAATCGAAAGAGATCATAATGAATTCAAAGAATTCAAATAGAGAATCATAATCATAACATAATACGGAATTGCCCATCGAGCTCAGAAAACATAACCCTGTCATAGCATAAGTGTTCAAGGAGGGGAGACCTCTCAAGTACCAAAAGTAAAATGGGGTGCACGGCACGTACAAACCAATCACTAAGTCACATCATAATTACACCAATCACCCCAAATGTATACCTAGGATGCATCCATACGCCCTCTGCACACTAAAGTTTTAATATTTTTGAAAAAATAGAGTTATGTGTGCGGTTATGTAATTTAGACTTTAAACAAAAACATGCTAAAAAATTTTAAATTTTGATACATTAAGCGCATTTTAAGCATATTTTGAAAAAGTTTAGGACAAGTAAGTGTTCTAATTCTCCAATCCCCCCCACTTAAGTTAAACAACGTCCTCGTTGTTTGTGTCAAAGGTTGAAAACTGGAAAATAAAAGAATTAGAACAGAAAAACTCCCCTGAGATTTGCTCGGTATGATCCTCCATTATTCGTATAAGAGCAAAAATAAACTTTCTTGTGGATTAGAACGTTTAAGCTTCATAGATGATGTATCCACAAAAAATGCAGAAATCTATAATACCATTTAGACTTTAACACACCTGAGTTAAGAAGGTTCAAACTTGCATAATACATTAGTAGTTAGTAAAAATAAAACCTAAAAATTTAAACTGTAAATCATCAGGTCAGTCGATACGCCGTATCTTATTGAAGAAGATACGCCGTATCGAGCCTGGAATAAATACGAATCAGAATAAAAGATGCGTCGCATCCTTAACCAGGGATGCGCCGCATTAAATAAACTGACAGAAAGTTTTAAAGTCAAAAATAAAAATGCATAAAATGAAATAAGATATGACCAGTGCAGGTGATGCGTCGTATCCTATGATGGAGATGCGCCGCATCTTCTGCAGGTCTGACAGACTCGACACAGAACAGAAAAGTAAAATTTTTTTTTCCGGGTTGTCTCCCGGTTAGCACTTGTCTTTATTCTAGAGTCTTCAAGTTAGACTCACGTTCAGCTCCTTATTTTGTTCTATTGATCCCCACATGTCCGTGCACGATATAGTTGCGAATTACTTCATCACGAACATATTCCGGCCCCAATTCAAGTACACCTTTGTAGAATCCTTTCATCTTTTGGTACGGATACTCGATCCCTTTCTCAGCATCATTTTCATCTACAAAAAGAAATGGTGTAAATTTGTAACAAAATTTGTTAGGGGCATGTTTAAACCTTGGGTGAGCACGAGGCATCATGTAAGTGATGACGTTGCTTCCACTTTTAAAGGTGATCTTTCCTTCAAATCTATTAGCATTAATTTCGACCTCCTTACAAAATGGTTTCCCAACGATCACGTCACCCATTTCAACATCACGATAAGCATCCATGTTTTCCACCACAGTGAAATCTGTAACAATAGTTAAATTCCCGACAAAAATAGGTACATTCATGAACATTCCAACTACGTTTTTCCCTCTATACTCAATTTTGTTTTTCATTATAGAATTATAGAAATCTTTTGATATTACATTAATTGGCAAAATAGGAAAAAAGTTAGCACTAACCTGTTTAAATCCTATCATGCAAGGAAATTGTAAATTATAAGCACAATCTACATGGATCTTTCTACCATAATCACAGAAACTAGGATATCCTTCAAATTCATCATAATTCTTAGTGTTGATCATATTGATTCTAGGTACATCCATAATTTCTCCTTCTTCAATTTCGGGTTCACAATCCTCCATAAATTGATCATTGATTCCTATTGGTAAATTAAGATCATTTAATTCAATGTAGTCTCCACTATAGGTCTCAAGTGATTCATTATTTACCAAGGTTTCTCCCATAAAGCTAGCTTCTAGATCGAGGTCCATACGTTCTCTTAATCCTAGCACATAGACGCCTCGAATTATGCTTTTAGCAGGATTTTGGCACTTATAGACTAGTTTATTATTCCCTACCTTTAATGAGATTTTTCTTTTAAACACATTAATCTTAGCATGGGCGGTAGACAAGAAAGGTCTTCCAAGGATTAATGGAATCTTAACATCCTCGGGCATATCTAATATAACAAAGTCTACGGGGAAAACAAACTTCTCAATCTTAACTAGCACATTTTCAGCAACCCCCTCAGGTCGTTTTACCATTTTATCAGCCAATTCAATAAGCAGCTTAGTTGGTGCTAATTTTTCTAGTCCTAGGGTAATGAATGTCTTAAGGGGCATAACACTAACGCTAGCTCCTAAGTCAGCTAATACATTATTGAAAGATATGTCATTAATTGAACAAGGTAAAGTAAAACTTCCTGGGTCCTTTTCTTTATGAGACAAGGCACGTAAGTCGGTTGCAGAGCTCTCTTCTTTCATTGTAGCCTTGATCTCCTCTTCAATCTTTGCCTTCTCTTTGAGTAACCTCCTTAAACTGATTGAAGAATTAAAGAAAAATTCGGGCTTTGCAGCATCATTACCATTCATCAATCTTCTAGGAAAAGGTATGTTAGGCGTGACTTCTTCAGTAGTGCATATGGCCTTGACATGATCTCTTGGGTTAGTTTCAGTCGAGCTAGGTAAACTTCCGTATCCCCTTTCTTGAAGAACTTTGCTCATTTGTCCGATTTGTTGTTCCAATGCTTTGATCGAAGCTCCTTGATTTCTTATTATAGTATCCGTTGAGGCTCGGATTTCTTTGATCATAGCAGTGTTCTCCTCATGTCTTTTAGCAGCATCGGCCATAATTTGCTTAAGAGTGTCATCCAAAGTCTGCCTCCTTTCTTGATAAGTGGGATTGTAGTTGTTCTTTTGATAGTATCCCGGAGCAGCTTCCTTAAATCTTCCTGAAGGTTGGAATGGTTGTCCAAATTGCATGTAGTATGCTTCTTCAAAAGTCTCACTTTCAATCTTATTAGGGCAATCTTTAGTGTAGTGAGGTCCTTCGCATTTTTCACATCCAACTTGGGCAGCATAAACTTTCTCATCACGCTTCTTCATCACTCTACTAATTTTATCCAATTGAGCTTGAATTGCAGCAAACCCGTCAAAATTAGTGCTGCTCTTAGATCTAGTAGAGGTTCCGTCGTGCCATTTTTGAGAGTGATCAGTAGCTTCTTGGATAGCTTTTCTAGCATCGGTTGCACTCATTTGAGGCACAACTCCCTTAGCATCCAAGATTTGTCTAGTAGGCACGTCCAATCCTTGATAGAACAATATTATCTCCTGCATTGGACTTAGATAATGTGGAGGGCATTTCATCAATAAGTCTTTAAATCGTTCCCAAGCTTGATAAAGAGTTTCATCAGGCTCTTGCTTGATACTGTTGATAGCCTCCATCTTTTTAGCAGTTTTAGCAGGTGGACAATATCTTTTAAGGAATTTGCTCTTCAAATCTTCCCATGTTGTGATTGAACTAGCAGGTTCATTCCTTAGCCACTTATTAGCAGCTCCTTTAAGCGAAATTGGAAAGATTCTTAGCATAAGTTGATCGTCAGAGACTCCTTCTTTAGTAAACAAATCTGCAATCTCGAGGACTTTTTCAAAATTTTCATTAGCTTCTTCATGTTCTGTTCCACTGAAAGCATTTTCTCTTAGCTCCTTGAGAAACTGACCCTTCAACTCAAACTTTGACTTTTCATCAAACTTTGGTCTAGCAACTCCTGAACTGTAATCAGCACGGGTTTTGTTCATGTATTCCTCCATAGTAGTGTTTTCCGCTATTGTTTCTGTTTCTTCTGTCTCCTTCTCTTCAGAAAAGTAATCAAGCTCGAACGAACTTGAAATTTCAAAGCTTTTTGTGTTGAAAAGCCTTTTAAGCGAATGTAAAGCTCGTTCAGGATCTTCGAAAGGTTTAATCAAGTTCTTAGTTGAACTCCTGGTCATGCACTTCCTGAAACCATCACAAAAGCATCAGTAGGGTATGTTCAAGAAAGTATGATATCAGAAAATTAACAACGAAAACGGAATACGAAAAATAAAAGTTGCTGATATCTGTAGACGATGCGCCGTATCCAAAAAGTTGGATACGCCGTATCTTATTACGTTAAAATTTAATCAGACTTTTATTTAGAAAACAGATACGCCGCTTATGAATAAGAATGCGCCGTATCAAGTATAAATTATCAAAAATCGATTATATTTATTAAAATTAAATGCGTCGTATTAACAAAAGCTAATGCGCCGTATTTTCGTTACGTTTCAAAATACAAGATTTTTGATTTAGAAGATGCGCCGTATCGATAAAGATCGATGCGTCACTTCTGTTTAATAATTCGAAAAACTATTTTTAATTTAAATAGAAAATACGCCGTATCTGTTAAAACAGATGCGTCGTATGGCGTTAGGGTTTAGAAAAATTTCTTATTAAAAACAGAATACGCCGTATCTTGGGAAAAGATGCGTCATATTCGAATTTATTAAACGCGTTGTATTTTATAAAAATTAAACGCAATACGCCGTATCTGTGAAAACAGATGCGCCGTATCGTTTGTATAGGCACAATACAACGATAGCAGAATGCAGAAAAATACAGAAAAAGAAAAACAAAAATAAAAACAAACAAAAAGAAACAAAAATTACAGAAAACAAAAATACACAAAAACAAAAAATATGCAAATTATACAAAGAATGCAATCTATCTAATACTCAACAGGGTTAGTGGTTAGAATCTAAAAATAAAAAACTAAAAAGAAAAACCTAATTAAAATACTAATCAAATTAACAGATAATAAAAATTCACTCCCCGGCAGCGGCGCCAAAAACTTGATGCGCGTGCGTGTCGTTGCGGTTTAGCAGTATTAATGCCTATTCAGGTTTTAAATTTATATTTAGCCGACTTATCAATAACACACACATTTAACGAGCAGTGTACCCGGTCAGTATGAATATAATGGTAAGTAGAGTGTCGATCACTAAGAGTGGAACGTATTATCTAGTTATTCTAATTAGTATTTTAATATCCTAAGTTAGCTATACAACCAAATCTAACGCAAGGGGGTTCAGCCTGAGAGACTGACACGGTTTGGTTATAATTAAGTTGAAAACTAAACTAATGAGCACGAATCAGCGATTAGCACACACGTACACAGATAGATACTCGAGACAATAAGAAGACCTGTCCTGATAATTAAGTAGCTTGTCACTTGTTTTATTGCTAGTTTTATATGAAGTGTATATAGTTAAACCTTTCTCGTTGGCTCTAATCTTATCGGCGAGTAAACCCTTAATGATTACTTATGTCTATCCTACTTTTCTAGAGTATTGGGCATTTGTGATGCCCACGTCTCATATACGCTAGAATAGATAGGCGAGGAAGGGGCATGACGACCCAAGCAAGACTCAGCTAGACACAGAGGTTATCAATGCACTAATAAAAGTCACCAAATACATCAACATATAAACTTTAATTAATGGGAAGCAATATTAAGGGGAGTGCATGATTTTCCGTAGTCACATGACACAAGCCCATCAATCCTGATGAATTAAAGTGTACTAATACAATTAAACAAAACTACTTAATGAATTGAATACATGCAGGACCTTCTTACAGCTCTTGTATCTTCGTTTTAGGTGTGTCTTGTGCTGCTTGGTCATCTGAATTCGGCTCTAGGGTTTCTGTCTCTCTCTCTCTAAAATCTTAGCTCTGATTCAGCTCTCAAATTCCTCTGACCTTGGGGTATTTATAGTTTCCGTCTGAGGGATCGATGCGGCGCATAGAGTGAATAGATGCGGCTCATTGACTTAACTTCGCATAGGGTCCAAGATTAATATATTCTGGAATATTCGTACACCGACTTCAGATGCGGCGTATCTTGATATTTGTATGCGGCGCATGTACTTGGATTGTAACTTGTGAAATCTTGATAGTGATACGCCGTATGTTAGAAGTATGTTGCGGCGTATCTGGAGTAGAACGAGCTTGATCTTCTGGATTTCAGTAGGCTTTTGACATCTTGCTTGTTTTGCTCCATAATTAGTCCAAAATCGCCAGGTTTCACATAATGCTTGTTTTTACCTGAGAATCACTAAAGTAAACATTAATGTATCGATTCTCATATATAATATAATAAAATAAGTCAAATAAATAGGATAAATGATGATAATAAAATGTACTTATTTGAGTTCATCAGACCTCATCTGTGATCTGAGCGGTAAGGTCCAGTAATAGTGCGTTAACAGCCTCCTGGACTGCTGTAGCAAAAGCGGGGTTTGAACTGAAGTCTTCGGTATTACGAGTGTTCACCATCTAAATAATCAATAAACGAATCATCGAAGATAAATTGATGGTTCAGAATCAAAATACGAAAGGAAGAGATCGAATCAAAAGGAAGCCAAACGTCTACCCAATCCTCACAGGTCATAGCCTAAGCTCTACAGGGTGAAACCTAGGCTCTGATACCATAATTGTAACACCCCAACCTGGCAAAGGTCAAAATGTCACATTATGGTGTCATACAAAGCACATAAACGCAAGCGGAAGTCTTATTAGTAAAGTACCAAGTCATAAACCGAATGACTTCAAAAGGAAATACATAATCTAACATGTCCGAAAGCAACAAGGTATCCAAAACAAATGTATCCAAAACTAAGTCTAGAATGATAGGAAACTTGGATAAGGTCGGTCCACTCATAAGTTCCTACTCTCAGCCCAAACAAAGCCCAGCATCCCGCTTATTACCTGCCGCATAGAAAAGAAATGCGGCTGAGCTTAAAAAGCCCAGTGATCAGATATAACGAAACAAATAACCGAATCATAAAGAATATACAAAAAGAAATCAAAGGGATCTGCTGAACAAAGTATCATATAATCAAAAGGACCAAAGCATAATAATCGAAAGAGATCATAATGAAGTCAAAGAAGTCAAATAGAGAATCATAATCATAACATAATACGGAATCACCCATCGAGCTCAGAAAACATAACCCTGTCATAGCATAAGTGTACAAAGAGGGGAGACCTCTCAAGTACCAAAAGTGAAATGGGGTGCACGGCACGCACAAACCAATCACTAAGTCACATCATAATCACATCAAACGTACACCTAGGATGCATCCATACGCCCCCTTCAAAACAAAATACATATGCCAGTACGAGACTATACATACATATACATAATGGCCAATGTGCAAAAATATCATAACAGAACAGTAAGGGATGCTGTGGATCAATCACACCTCCACAAAAAGTGTCATGTCATTGGTGCCTCAATGACATAGCCATGGTACCTCCATAGCTAGTTAGCTCGGGCAATGAACAGAACATATCATATCAAAGCATATCCATAATCATATCATATCCAAACAGATCATGTCAACAGAATGGAATCATACCAAACGGAATCATACCATCCAGAATCATATCAACAAATGAATCATATCAACAAATGAATCAAAGTCAAGGATCGAGAAGTAATGAGAAATCCGAACTGAAAAGGGATAAAATATATGTACGTTAGCAAGCAAATAAAATGGGAGAAATGAAATGAACACAGGAACAGGAATCACTCCCTCTTCAGAGAATCTACACGAATTAGGGATCATATCTTACTTATTAGCGTATAGTTAATCAGATTACACATTTTAGGGTTTCCTTCTATTTTAAGTAACTTTCCATTTTTAGTAACTTTAGGGTAAAACTCATAATTAGTTAAATTAGGGTTTCAAATGAATAAAAGTTAAGTTTAGGGTTTAATTATGTTAAATAGTTAAACTTAGGGTTTTAAGTGTCTTTATATCACATAACAACCAAATTAGGGTTTCTATGCATTTAATTTGGTTTAGGGCTTATAGTTACCAAATTAGGTTTATATTGCAATTCTTGACCAGTTTCTCACGATTTATTAGGCCTGCCAAATAAGCTCTAAAAATTCTGAAATAATTATATGTAATTCCTATATAAGTTTAGTATCTTCAAAATTTTTTATAGATTTTATTATCAAATACCAGTACTGTTTCAAAACTCATCTTTCCGGACCTACCCTGAAAATTAACTGCACATACATACAGAAAGTTTTAATCAACCCATTTCGACATTTCAGAAAATCTACAAAATTTCCAGGAAGTCACACTTATCTCAAAGATCACCCCTGTAATAGGAGAGCTCTTAACACCTTATGGTTTAAAAAATAAATATAAAAAACATCGACTGATTTTCAGACTCAGATTCTCAAGTTTGACAACTTATGTTCAAAAAATCAAAAAGCTTACTTACCGACCTCTAATTGCTATGAATCTTACATTTCCAAAATGTAGACAAGTAGTTCTTATGTTTAGACTCAAAAATCACTTAAACATACGTTGGCATCTTCAATTTGGACACTCATCAATCCAACCCAAATTATGCACAGATTTCACGAGACACAAAAAGGACTAACGAGACCAAAACATAACCAAAATAACCGAAGTCTTAAACAAACATTTACCACGCCTCTTAGCCTTTTCAAAACAGTTTGTAATCATGTTTTAGACCTTATTTTACCACTCCATAACTCACGTACAACCACGCTATTTTACAGCCAACATAACGACACCGAAACATACAATAACGAGGCAGATAACCCTACCCTCAACCATATTCAGATTCTGATACATATACACATTCATATAGGTTTAAAATGACAGAAAATGCACATATTTTCCAGCCCATGATAACCATACACACGACTCACACCTACACAGAATTTACGAAACAAACAGCCCACATAAAATGACACCAAACAAGCCCTTATTCGTTTGTATTAACTAGGTACGCCTCATATAATTATTCCAGGTTTTATCCAGGTTCTTAGGTCATGATATGATATACATATTAGGGTCGAAATGACCAGGTATTAAGCGTGTAACAACTGATTCAAAACAGCCCAAAACAGAAGGCATGTCAACACAACTAGGTTTGCTAATCCATGATTTTATGTAGAGTCTTCTCGTTCATATGTATAAAAGATTTAGCGAGACATATATATAACATATTAGCATGGTTATTAAGGTTCATGTCACATGTTTTATCATTGTTTACAGGGTGTCGAATGGCTGAGAAAAACAAAGATGGATGATGATACCTTATAAGTTGATAACGAGGCAAAGAACAAGAACCACAACCCACGAATTAATAACATAAACACACCCAAGACTATCATGATCAAACCAGGTTCAAACCTCCTTTTCTTCTTGATCTTTGGGAGTTAAACGAATGATAATGGAGGCTACTAGGGTTTCGAATGGAGAGGAGAGAATAAGTGCCGTATATTTGTGAGGGAAAAAAATGATGGAGCGTATAATTTATGTGGGGAAAATACCGTGAGTTTAGGGCTAAGGGGAACTAACAATATCCTTTAAGGTTTAACAAATATTTGTTCTAATCTTGGCTTTAATAAAAACGTGTGACAAGGGGGGAAGGGTCAAAAATTTTGAATCAAGTAACAAGGAAACAAGGTGTACCGATTTTAATTATGGACTTAGGTTTAGGATTCATTTTGTATTTAATTTATAGTTTAGGTTTAATTTTAATTTAAGTGTATAATGTATAGTTTCAATGCGAGTAATATTAATGTCAAACTTAGGTTAAGTTCAAAATGGTTCAAAAATTCTGGTTCAAATATTTCGGGTTTTACAAGGGTTAGTGGCCTTTGGCCGTTCATCACTGAGAACTTGATGAGAAATTCCCTGAGTGGACGAGGCTCAGAGTCATCAATGGATGGGTTTGGGTGAAAGGCAACATCAGTGCTCCAAAACTCACTGAGGAGGTTTTTGTAGAGCACTGACGGGCATCTGGTGAAGGCATCTTTTAAAGGACAGTTGTATAAAAATTTAATAATTTCTTTATAGGCTGGGACTTCCTTAGAATGTGTAAAATTGCCTATAACATTATTGGTTTGGAAGGTAACATCATCCATAGTCATGTGTGCCCATTGTGGTGCATACATGATTCCTTGGTCAAAAGCCATTTTAGGTCTAGAAAAGGATTTTAGGGTTTGAAATGGCTGTGTATGAAAGATGTTAGAAAACAGATGAACATGAAGATGAAAATCTTGGTGTATGTCAAGGTTTTAACACGAACAAGTTTGTGAAAACCAGTTTTTGACAAGAAGATACACAATACTTTGCTTTGAGAAATTTTTTAGCAGAGTTTCGTTATGATTTTTGTGTGTGTATTTTTCTTTGTTTTAAGAGGGGTATTTATAGAGTGGTGGTGAGGGATTGGTTTTGTAATTTCCAAAATCTTGATTTGAAAACGGTTTTGAAAGAAACGTTTGATATCCGCATTTAATGTCACCACTCAACTTTCTCGATTTTTCGCAACTGTCGAGGTGAACAGTGCGCAGTACTACAAAAGACGCTTTTGCAGGTATGATGTCACCACATAAAATATCATAAGATATTATTTGTGAGTGAGGGCATTTAATGCCAAGTGGGATGTGAAAGGATGTGTGAGGGCCTAAGAGTGGTAGCCAGCTAGGCAAAAAGAACATATATTCTATTATTTAATATGCTCAGTCACCAACCTAGGACATTTACTAACTAAGTACTTAGAGAATTTAGTTTCGAATTGAATTTCTTTTGTCAGTGACATGAGACCTTGAATGAGATTTCATTCAGTGAATTTGGAGGTTATTCAGTGAGTCAAGATATGTTTGGGTACTCACTGAGGTGTAGTTGTGATCAGGGACCTGAGTGTATTTACACCATGAGGATATTGTTCAATCAGTAGACTGATTTTCAATATCCAACATGCCTAATTCTGCTTTCAGTCTTGTAAAAGTAGGTTCATCCAGGGGTTTTGTGAATATATCAGCTAGTTGATATTCAGTGGGGATGAAGTGTAACTCAATGTCACCTTTAATGATGTGGTCCCTGATGAAGTGATATCTGATATCAATGTGCTTGGTTCTTTGATGAAGTACTGGGTTGTTTGAGATGGCTATTGCACTTGTGTTATCACAAAAGATGGGTTCCATCTTGTAGTGAATGTCATAGTCACTGAGTTGACTTTTTATCATTAACACATTTGCACAATAACTACCAGCTGCAACATATTCAGGCTCAGCTGAGGACATGGCCACTGATTGTTGTTTCTTAGAGCTCCAACATACAAGTTTTCCTCCAAGAAATTAACAAGAGCCTGAGGTGCTCTTTCTGTCCATGTTGCAACCTGTATAGTCAGAGTCTGAGTACCCTTTGAGATCAAAGCCTGAGCACCTTGGACAGTATAGACCAAGGTTTAGTGTACCCTTTAGGTACCTGATAATTCTCTTGGCAGCAGTGAGATGTGATTCTCTGGGATCAGACTGATATCTTGCACATAGGCAGACTGTAAATTGTATATCAGGCCTTGAAGTAGTGAGATACATCAATGATCCTATCATACCTCTGAATAAGGTTTGATCCACTGATTTCCCTGTTAGGTCAGGCCTAAGATTGTTTGGTGGAACCGCGGGGGTCTTTACTGAAGATCAATCAGTGAGCTCATATTTCTTCAGTAGGTTTCTGGTGTACTTCTCTTGACTGATGGAAATTCCTTTGTCAGTTTGTTTGATTTGTAGTCCAAGAAAGTATGTAAGTTCACCCATCATGCTTATTTCAAATTTATTTTTCATTAGTTTTTCAAACTGTTTGCAAAGTTTGTAATTTGTTGAGCCAAATATGATGTCATAAACATACACTTGAACTAGAATTACATCTCCCTTTGTCCTATAGATAAACAGGGTGTTGTCTATCTTTCCTCTGACAAATTTGCTTTGGATGAGGAAGGCTGAAAGGGTTTCATACCATGCCCTTGGAGCTTGTTTCAGACCATAAAGGACTTTGTCCAGCGCATACATGGTCAGGGAATTCACTACTTTCAAACCCAGGGGGTTGTTGCACATAGACTTCTTCCTTAAGTTTTCCATTGAGGAATGCACTTTTGACATCCATTTGGTAAACTTTGAAGTTCATGTATGTTGCATAGGCAAGGAAGATCCTGATGGCTTCCATTCTAGCAACTGAGGCAAATGTTTCCTCATAGTCAATACCTTCTTGTTGATTGTATCCTTTGGCAACAAGTCTAGCCTTGTTCTTAATGACAGTACCATTTTCATCAGTTTTGTTCCTGAATACCCATTTCAATGACATAGACATTTTGAGGACATTTGAATAAAATAATTACTTTATTTCTGTCAAATTGTTCTAGTTTATCTTGCATGGACTGAATCCAGCTTGGGTGTTTCAGTGCTTCTTTGACATTCTTGGGTTCCACTTCTGAAAGAAAGTCAACAAAGATCCATTCAATTGCTGAGGCTGCCTTAAGTTTGGCAGCCATGCTTCTAGTTAGCATACCTTCAGTGGGCTCACCAATGATGTTCAGAAGATCTATTGTTTTGGATTTAGTCCACCTATCCTGAGGTCTGGGATATGAGTTAGAACTGGTGGAGGCTTGATTGGGTGGAGGTGTAGGTTCAAGGATAGAGGCCTGAAGTACATCAAGATTTTGGTTTTCAGTGGGTTCAAATTGAACACTATGGTCTTCAGGCCCATGAACATCTGGTTCAGTGTGGGTGATCCCATCAGGAACTTGTTGAGCTTTAATGAACTCATTGATGGTTGGTTGAGGAAGGTTATGAGGGATGATGTAGTATGAGAAGTTAGCATCAGCCTGATATTGTATGGAAGGATTGCTTTCAGGATGATATTCATTAGGAGGATCTCTTGATGAGTCATTAATTCCAATCTCTTCCACTGAAGTGTTTGAGAACTTAATGGCTTCCGTGCTCTCATCAAATGTTACATGAAAGGTTTATTTAGTATGTTATCTCCTTGTGTTGAACACCCTGAAGGCCTTGGATATAACACCCTAAAATCGGGCCTAAGTATTTTATTACAAAAATGTCATTGAAATAGTTGACTATGACTTTTATAAGTTTTAAGGACTTACGGGATTGGTTAATCAACCCGATATTCCAACTATAAGTATTAAATGTTATGTAAATGGTTATAGAAAATATGATGTGTCACATTTATGAGAAAAATAGACTTAAAGGACTAATATCGTCATGTAGTAAATATGTTATAAAGTGTAATGTGGCCAAGGTAGAAGGAATGAGACTTGAGGGACCTATTGTGTCAATTGGCCAAAGTACCAACTAACATATACTAGAGAGTTTCCTGGATATTCCAGAAACTCATAGATTGTGTGTGTGTGTGTGTGGTTGGTGATGTCGTCTCAAAAAAGAAGAGGAGGGAAAAGGGTGAAGCTTGGTGATCAATTGATGATGTTTAAGTGTTTCAATCCAAGAGTATTATACATAGTAATCATCCTTACAAGTAAGTGAATCCCAATTAGTGTTTAATTGGTAAACTGAGAATTAGGGTTCATGTACCTAATTTGGGGGAAATTAGGTAAAAGATGTTTATGATCAAATTAAAGGTCATAGTAACTTTTGAGATGATTTTATTGGGATAAAGTTAGTAATTTACGGATTGATCATCATATAATCAATATATGATTATATGATGATTAGAGGTGTGTAAGAGATGGGTTATGGTTATATAAACCATTGGCATAGTTAGTTAATTATGATTATTAAGTGTTTATGATTATGATAATTGACCTTGGATGTGAAGAAGAAGCTAATGATGGTGTTGATGATGATGATTCTAGTTGGTATGACTAGCTTGGAATCAAGGTAAGTAAACCGGTTATAAGTTGATGTTATATGGATTTCATTACATTATGTGTTATGTGATGTTTATGTTAAGATTATATAATGATGCGTTATGTATTTGCTTATGTGAAAGTAGATTGTAAGGCTAGTTTGGCATAACTAGCAAAAGTATGATAGAGTAGGATGGAATTGGTTAGAGTATGAATAGTGACATTTAATGATGGCTTAAGGTATGTGTTATGGTTAATGTTATGATGGAATGATGGTTATGATGTGTAATGTATGTTTGATGTATGATGTTAAGTTATACCCGTTTTACTTACTAAACCTCGTGCTTACGGTTTAGAAGTTTACCATGTTTGTAGGTACTTATGCTAATCGGTAAGCTTGGACTAAGGCTTAAGGATTGCTAGTGCGGAAGATAGAAGGTTTGGTAATATGTATAGGAGCTTAGGTAGATACCGAGCTCAAGTTAAGATTGTACCCCCCCCCCCCGTTGGTCTTAAACGGTTTGTGAACGTTTTGTCAAGTGCCAAGTACATGTCATGGTTGTTGAAGTAATTGAGTCGTCAAACGGAATGTCATAACATTGTTTAAGCATTTATGGTCATGTTTAAAAGAAGTGTTTGGATTAATGTATGTTTGTACCCATTTTGGGATCTGAACGGGTCAATGGTCATGGATCAAGGTTGTCATGGTCGTTAATGTCAAATGTGTGTTTTGGTTCAGGTTTAAGCGTTTGTTTTATGGTTAATGGTGTCATGATTAAGTTGTGTATGCAAACGGGTCAAAACGGGTATTTTGGCATAATACCCGTCACTTTGTAAAGAACATTTCCGCGGGTCATTGTGACAAAGTTTATGCATATATTTGATGTTTATAACGTCCTAATGATTTTTGGAAGTGTTGGTGTTATGTCATGTTATAGAAGTCGTTTTCCGGAAAATGCGTCAAAAGTGCACAAAAAGAATATGCAGAAAAAAGGGAGTTTGGGACAAGGTCCATTTTAAACCATTTTAGGTCAAACGGGTCAAGAATTTTAGGAAACAATGTATATGGTATATTTTTAGTTAAATGGTAATTACATGTGTTTAAATATAAGTCTAAAGTGTTGATTTTATGTTTAAAGGTGTTACGGGTCATTTTGAGAAAATAAGTGCCCAGGAAGGGTATAAGTGCCCTAAAAAGGGTATAAGTGCCAAGGAAGGTTATAAGTGCCCAAAAATGGTATAAGTGTACAGGAAGGGTATAAGTTCCCTAAAAAGAGTATAAGTTCCAAGTAAAGGTATAAGTGCCCAAAAAGGGTATAAGTGCCCAAGAGGGGTCTAAGTGCACAAGAAGGGTTTTGCAGTTTTTGTCCGTTTTGTTTATTTTGTATAAAATCAACCGTAAGTCGTTACGGGTCGTGCCACTCGTCGTTTCGAAGGTAATTGAGTCTAGTTTTATTTAAAAATAGTCACAACATCTAGTTGTTTATATATTTTTGTCAGTTTGTAAAAGAGTAACAGTGGGCCAGTTTCGGGTCATGTCGTTTCCACGCAAAAGTTTCAAGTTTTGAGTATTTTATGTCGTGTCGTTCATGGGGTGTAACAACTTGGTATCAGAGCTTCGGTTTAAGTAAATTAGGTTTCCACTTTAGGTTGCCTAGACTTAAACTACTATTAGATGCGTTAAATGTAAGAGAAGGTAATGCGAGAAAGTAAATGTTTAAGTTTCGAAGTGAATTATGTGATAGGTTATATGAACCTAATTTGAGAATGATGAATGTGTTATATAGTGTTAATGTCTATGTGATATAAGTCTGTGGAGGACTTGAGGTGTTTAACTGATAAGATTGCCGAGCACCTCGGTTAGTACCAGTGATCGTATTATGATTTTATGAATGTGTATTAGAATGATGATAATGGAATGTGACTAGAAATGGTAAGTGGTATTAGAGATGAGCTAATGGTGAATTAAAGTATTTGACACTTAAAGTATGAAACGTAGTAATGATAAGTGTGCTAAAGTATAACGTGTGAAGGTAAGATGAGAATTGACACACTAATTGTTAAGTGTCTATTAATATGAGAATTATAGAATGGGATTAAGAAACGATGACAAGTAATGATGAGATGAAAATGGTATAACTAGTGTACTCATAACTAAAAAAGGGATGAGTTAAGAATGTAAAGATAAGTTGTCTAAATTAAATACGAAGAGATCGTATTAATGTAAAAAGTGAAGATAAAGGATGAATGTAAGTTAATGAAAGTGTTATCGAACTAACCTATATAAGGTTAAATGTAGAAAAGAAATAAGTAATTGATGTGTTTCGAAAGCTTTAAATTTATAATACTAGTTCTACCGATTCCTTAATACACAAAACAAACGGGTAAAGTATAACCCCCATTTATAGTAAAGGTTTAGGTAAGACCAGGTCATCCCAAGGGAGGAAATTGTTTCTCATACCAGTGTTGGTTAACAAAATTAGATTCCAATGATTGTCACTTATCACTAAAACCGTTTTTGTTGGATTTAAGATTTTTAGAAGGTTTACCAAGTTAATTAAATATATGTTTGTTCAAGGCTAAGCAACATGAGATAAACAAGAGAATGTAATATAATGAGTATGCAGACAAAGCATAAGAGTAATACATGATGGGTAATCATGAGAACTATTATATCTACTCGACATAAGAAGGAATCCTTTCGGCCTTTAATCCTTAATACATAAAGTGCATAAAGTATGGTCTGTGTATGAATTATAAATAATGTATTTCCTCTAATCAAGTCGTTTGATGTGAGATTAGTCCTTTAAACATGTCATAATTCGGGCTATCAAATGTTCTACTATCCAATTCTCACAAGTATAGCAATGACTCGTTATAGACAGACGATTCATAATATAATCAACACAATTGCATCTTTCGACCTTTTGACAATTGTAATGACCAATCGAAACAAGAGATAGTAAACCGGATAAGGACATATCAAATACACGATTTATAGATTCAGAACATATATCACAAACTCAGTTTCATATCATATGTCTATAATGCCTCAAACAAACATAATTCGACTACTCCATGTTCAAAGTAAAGTAACAAGTATCACATGAATAAACGATTATCAAACTCATAGTGAAATAAAGATTATACCGAGATTACAATTGTTGAACCACGTTCACAACTTCTTCTCTCCAAAGTACTGTTGCTTCCAGGCTCCTTAGCAAGTGGTTTTGGTGTAAACCACTTCTAAACTTCTTATGATTAGTTTATGATGATTGGTGAGTGAGGTGCCCCTTATGCTCTGAATTAGGCCACTATTTATAGGTGTAGGAGCAACCCTAAGACGTGCCTGGTGAGTAATGATAGGCAAGTGATAGGCCTTGTCATTGATGTATTTCATTAATGAAGAAGTATAACTGACAGGGGAAGTACGCCGCACATTAACACAAAACCGGCGTGCTTCAGTTCACGTATCTGGCGCTCTTTAAGTATAAAACCGGCGTACTTCAGTGTTGACTCGTAAGTACATAGTTGACCAGTAGTGCCCGTAAGCGGCGCTCTTTCTCCATAAGGTCGGCGTGATTTTGCCAAACCATGTGTTATTTCTCTTAAGTTTTTTAAGTCATTAGTTTCTCGTCTTTATCGTATCTTTCCTTAGATCATTAGCCCTGCATGTCAAAAGTTCTATAAATAAGAGTATTTAGCTATATAATTTGCATAATATCGAGGGTATAAACATGTTCAATACGAGACTCATCAAATCCCCCCATGCTTAAACTAATGCTTGTCCTCAAGCATAAAAAGAAAAAATGTTTTAAAATCGAGTCTCGTATAAATTTCATAGATTATTTTTCTGTATCCAAGACAATCGTTGAGCTAAAATAACATGATATGCTCCTCACGAATATGTACGTTTTAGAATTCACTCAAGTACTCATATTGATTGTAGTTGATGTTGTTTTGTAAAATTCACTCTCATAGCTCAGTCACAATTCATAAGTTTACCATAAGCTTGTACAAGAAACAAAACTGCACTGACGTGGCGTAAGCACCAAGTATAAATATCAAAGAGGACTTTTATTCTGGTTATATCGTTAGGCTTAAGGTTTATAAGGTAGGAATAAGTCATGGGATTCTTTATTTGGAATTGGTGTAAAAAGAAAAACTTAAGTCGGGAAATCTTTATCAACTAACACTTTTATTCTTTCTTTTCTCTTATTTCTCTTCCATATCTTTTCATATTTTTCTTTTTCTCATTTCTTTTCATATCATAACAAACATAAAGCGTGCACTCTTCATCTTCATTATAATTGGTATAAAACCATTATTTCAACGTACTTTTCATTTTCTATTTTCTGGATTTCCGACTAAGTAACATGTTTTTGTTATTTTCTGGTGTTTATATGAAACGAAAAAGTTCGGCTCAAAGGGTGTAACTAATGGGATTTAGCACTAAAAGTGAGTGCTATAATGAGTTTATTTTTAGATTAGTAAATGGATGGTTTATTGTTGATCCCAAACACACGAGCTTGTATTAGAAACTTTGTGAATACTAAAGAGTATGTGGAATCTACTCTTTAATACTTAGAAGAATGTAAACAATATCAATGAAACAGTAAACTTTGTATGAACAATGATATCATCAAAACGCTCCAATATTATTATATCAATAGTACGAGTACTCTGTGTAGTACTAGGGTTTACAACCTTGAAGCTATATCAAAAAGACGTATCAAACATCATAACCTAGGACCTCCTTTTATACACTAAGGAGTTCTTTACAAGATAACTACAAATCTTCTAAAATATTAAACTTATATGTATCTTTCTAACTAAATAGAATATACACAGAATAACTCAATACATATCTCTTCACACGTCTTTATCATTTTATCAGTACAATCTTCCTTCAGCAGTCTTAAGTTAATACTCTGGCAGTACTAACTTTCCTTCTAGCAGTACTAACTGGTTAGTACTGGCAGTGTTAATCTTAAACAGTCTTAAGTCTTGGCTTGGCAGTACTAAGTATGAATACATTAATTCCCAACAATCCTCCCCTAAACTTGTGATTTACCTCCAAATCATCAAGTTTCTTGAATTAAATCTTTGACATTGAGAGGATTATTCCAAACACTTCATCTTCCTGATCTTTCAGCCTGCATAAAAATCTTCCTCAGAAGTTCTCTTGCCATCTCTGTATGCTCATCCACCAAAAGTTTTGCTGCCAACATCAATGTAAGTGTTCCCCTTGACAGTGGGTAGTCTTTTCCACCAGCATGTAGATATATGTTCCAGCTTTTGTAGACACATGATGAACTGCACATGAGTTGTACAAAGTCCATTTTAAACCTTGATTACCAGCCTGAAACAACCATATCTCATCATCTTCATCTGGCTCAAAAATTCTCTTCAACTCTACCCATAACATCCTGTCTTTATCATCTGTAGGCTCAGTTGAGTTGAATCTTTCTTTGACTAACTCCCATAGCTTTACCAGATCTTCTCTGTCAAATGCTTTGAGCATATCATCAAAGTGATTACCAACCCTGATGATCTTCCAACTCTTTATCAGTCCATCATCTTGAATCTCCCAATCTATAATAGGATAGTTGGTCTGTAGAGCTTCAACATTCATTCCTTCTTCTTGAACAATGATCATCATCTGTTGTAGCCTTTCTTCGGTCAAATCTTCTTCCTGCTCTTCTACTGTAGGTAAGTCTTCACTGACTTTTAGTTTCTTTGAAGACTCTGATTCCAAGGATATTCCTGCTCTCTTAACTCTTCTGCTCTCTTCTTCAGTTTCCATAGGAATAAAATCTTGAACCTTCTTGTAAGCCTTACTGTACAAGTCTTCAATCTCTTCATATGATCTACCTGCAAGTTGACTAGCAGTCCAGTTGTCTTGATTCTTCAAGTAGGCAGTCATATACTTCATCTTTTCTGCTCTAGTAGGTGGTTTATTCTTTCTTGCTTCAGCTTACTTTGCATTCTGACTCTTCCTAATCACCTCCAGTAGCTCTTGAAGTGCATTCTCTCTTTGTTCTTCATTGATACTTGCCCTTTCCTGTTCATAAATCCTCTGAGCTAAAAGTTCATCAGCCTTTTCTTGAGCTAGTCTTTCTGCTTCTTCATCTTCAGCTAATTCTTTTGCAAGCTTTTGTTCTTCAAGAAACTTTGCAATCTTTTGTTCTTCTTCAAATTTTGCTTGTTCTTCATCATGAACCCTCTGATCCATTTCTTCATCAAGACTCATCGGAACTTGAACTAACTTCTTGATGTTTCTTGGTTGCTCAGACTCTTGCATGATGCTTTTTCCCTTATCCTTTCCTGCACTTCTTCTGATGTAAACACTTGTAGGGCTGGCAGTACTAACTGATGCACCAGCTGTACTAACTTGTTCAGCAGTACTAACATCTTCTTGACCTGTAGGAACTTCCCTTGCATTATCTTCAAACCCCATATCTTGCTAATACCTCCCCTGAGTTTAAGCATCATCTTGTACCAATGTGATATTTGGATCTTGATCAATGTCATCAATTTTCCTCCCCTGTTTGAAAGGATCCTCCAAATCATCTTTATCATTAGATTCTTCATCATCAGATTCCACTATGTTTGCCTTTCTTTTAGCTTGTCTGGACTTGACTTTTTGCTCTAACTTCTTCACCTTATTGATCAGTTTTGTATAAGCAGCATATAACAACCGTGAATTTTCCAGGTCCTTACTCAACCTTAAGCTCGAAATGATCTGTTTATTTAGTTTATATGTTCACTTTTATGTGTGTTTGTAAGCTAGACCACACAACGCGAGTCGGCACAAATAAACCTAGTAATACAAAAAACATTGGGTTTTACTAGATAACATGAACCTAGACATATTTATAGTCAAATTTAATGGAAAAACAATTTTAAAAATATTGGCGCAACTTAGAAAAATTTTCGGTCACTTTTGGTACGATAAACGAGGTCGAGAACACTTTTATAAGAAGTTTACCAAAATTAAAACCATGGTTCTCGTGATTAAGTTCGGCCGCCCCCCCCCCCCTATAGTTTCAAAAATGGCAGATTGGCCCCTCCATGGGGATAAAACCCCTTATCATTCCCCATTTTCCATCAAACCCTAACTAGTAACTTTTCCCTCTTCCCCTTAACCCTAGCCGCCGCCGGCCACCACCTCCGACCACCCTCACCGCCCACTGCCATTACACACCACCACCACCAATCGACTCCTTGTGACTCCCTCTTCACCCGTGACCACTATACGCGCCAAGAACCACATCACGGCCACTATCCAATCACCCACGCGCCATCACAGTCACCAGAAACCACCTCCACCGTGTAGATCTAGCAGATAGAAGGTAGGTTACACCATTTCACCCATGTATGTGACTCAGTGTGGGTTAACTCGTGGTCAAACGAGTCATTTTAATTGTTTTGTTTAAGTTTCGGGTATAAAAACATGGATAACGAATTTTTATGATTAAAGACATGTAATAACAAACTATTTGGTAGTCGTGGCTGAGTCTGTGTCGTGTTTGGTTTATGTCCGTAAGTCGTGTGTCGAGTTACGCACCTAGATAAGCTTGAACGATCTTATGTCGAGCTTGTGAGTTATTGTTTTTAGCATGTGGTTATTTAGTTTAAGCTTGTGGTCGTCATTATATGTTGGTTTGTTCGTATAAATGACTAACGAGGGCTTGGTAAACCCTCGTTGTGGTTTTGGTCATATGGAACTCGAAATAATGGTTAGCCGTGACCCATTTGGTCTCAGCATATTTGTTTAAGGTTGTTGATTCATTTCCGTGACATAGAAACTCGATCCGTGGCCCTTGTGGTCTCGACCGAGTACTTGTGATTATGGATTATTTATTTTGTGGCCAATAGTGATGTTGAAAGTGATTAAATGGACTCGAGCCGTAGGCTTAGATTTGATCGAGGTTATTGTTGATATTGTGGACTTGATATTATACTTGTGATGATTTTGAGCCAAGTCAAGTGTCACCGAGACTTTTTAGTCTCGGCGTGGCCTCGACAAGCCGAAACAATGCATATTAGACTTTATTTGGACATTTGGATATTACGGTTGACCTGTTGACCCGAGAGTAATGAAAACTCGGACTCGTGACTCGAAACAGATAATAACTCGAGAAATGTTTATTTGGAAATGTATATATATAACTAGAAATGGAATATTGTTTAGATTATATTAAAAGTAACATATCGGTTTAACATTGATATACCCGACCGACACGGTTATCAGACTTATTGGACTGACGAGCCCAATAAGAGCCCGACAAGTGTGTCGAAGGACTTTATTAGTGAAAGACTTATCCTTATGACTTACCTTTTTATCACTTGGTTCTTGTTTGGTTGTTGTGAGTTTTAGTAGTAGAGTTTGTTTAGGATATTGCAACAACTTGGCGTATTCGTTATTGGGATATTGTTTCGTGAGTCATGTTCGTTTTGGTCATTTGTTTTGGCGTATGTACACTTGAGTCAACGTTATGTCACCACTTCACCCACGATGATACCAAACACTAGTAAATGGATTTAACAAAGATATTTTGGAATCGAAAGTGAAATATACTTGGTGATAGTTAACTTTCGGAAACCGTTATGCTTTTGGATATATGTTAAGATAAGTTTATTATTAATAGGTTGTGCTGAGTCCGTCGCGTTGTGATACTAGTTGCTGTTGTGTCGTACTACTCGTGTTTTTGTTGTATTGTGCTTTGCTTTTGAGGTGAGTTCTAGTAGCCCCACTTTTTTAACGTGTTTTACCTTGGGGTGGAAATGGTACTCAATGCTTTGGAATGTTTTCATGCTGTGATCTACTGTTTTCATAATTTTGGACAATGTGTGTGTTTTGATTGCAATGTGTGCCTTACTGCGTGAATTTAAATTGTGTGACTTGGCTTGAACGTGCGCAACTGTTTAGTGATGCATTGTTAGTATAATTTTGGGAAGTGGCACCAGTACATCATTTGAGAAGTAGCACCCAGACTATGAGTGGAACAATTATGCGTGTTTGCAGTCTGAGATAGTTTGTGATCTTTACTATGGCTCACATTTGTATATCTTGCTCACTGTTGTCCTACACTTCATTATTCACAGCTTCGTGGTTTAACTTCTAAACCTACGAGCTCACCAACTTTATGTTGACATTTTCGAGTATCCATTTTCAGGTACTAAGACTGAAGTTGCACTAGAAGGTTGAGTATTGGCCCGGCTTAGCAAGACTTAAGACAAGACCCCCCCCCCCCCCGCCGCACCCCCAGGTTATATCTCGTAGAGTTGCATTTTGATATTTCCTAGTGATGTTGTTTAACTTTGAGACTTATTTTTATTTTGGATCCTTGTACTTATTCCGGTTGTGGGAGTTTGCGACTATTATCTGTCTTATGTTATGCATTTAGTATTTCTCTATTGTGACACCTTGTGTTCTAGACTAATATGTCATACCCTGTAAATGCACATCCGTTGCGCCATTTTTAGGGTGTGACAGATTGGTATCAGAGCCTTTGTTATAGAGAATTAGGTGGTTTAACCTAGACTATAACCTAGGAACCTTCATATAGTTTGCATAATAGGAACTACGTGTGTATGCGGACCTTGTCAACCACTGATGACTAGTTTTACCTTGCTTGAGAATGGTATAGATTTGTATGGCGTGAATTGATGATGATAGGAAAATGCGGCATGATGCCACCTAGGTAAGGCGAACGTAGTAGCTGATGCTTTGAGTAGGAAGGAAAGACTCAAGCCTAGGAAAGTAAAAGCCATGAGTATAACCATACAGTCGAGTATCAAGGATAAGATACTAGCAGCTCAGAGAGAGGCATCTATGAATATGGATGCACCCACAGAGAATATGTGAGGCTTAGATAAGCAATTGGAGAAAAAGGACGACGGTCGACTATACTTTGTAGACCGAATTTAGGTACCGTTAACTGGTGACGTGAGAACCCTAGTCATGGATGACATTCATCCAGGAGCGGATAAGATGTACCACGACCATAGAGACTTGTACTGGTGGCCTGGGATGAAGAAGGACATAGCTGTCTGCGTTAGCAAGTGTCTGACTTGCTCTAAAGTGAAGGTTGAACAGCAGAGACCATCTGGTTTGTTACAGAAACCGGAGATTCCTGAGTGGAAGTGGGAAAGGATAACCATGGACTTCATTACAAAGTTTCCTAGGACTAGTAGTGGACACGATACGATCTGGGTTATCGTAGATAGGTTGACTAAGTCTGCACATTTCTTACCCATCCGAGAAGATTATACGATGGACAAATTGGCTAGACTTTACATCAAGGAGATAGTGGTGAGACATGGTGTGCCTATATCGATCATATATGATCGTGACAGTCGTTTCACGTCAAACTTTTAGAAGTTATTGCAAAAGTCCCTGGGAACACACTTAGAGATGAGTACGGCTTATCACCCACAGACTTTAGAGGACATGCTCAGGGCGTGTGCCGTAGACTTTGGTGGTAATTGGGATACCCATCTTCCATTAGCCGAGTTCTCCTATAACAACAACTACCATACCAGCATAGATATGGCATCATTCAAAGCACTTTATGGAAGAAAGTGCCGTTCGCCTATTGGTTGGACGAAAACTGGAGAGAGTCAAATGATAGGACCTGAAATAGTGTTAGAGACCACTGAGAAGATCATTCAAACCAAGGATAGACTCAGGGTTGCTCGAGACTGTCAGAAGAGCTATGCCGACAACCGACGGAGATCCCTAGAATTTTGCGTTGGTGATCATGTGTTACTCAAGGTGTCACCTTGGAAAGGTGTTCTACGATTTAGAAAAAAGGGCAAGTTAGCACCTAGATATGTAGGACCTTTTGAGATCACTGAGAGAATCGGTCCAGTAGCTTACCGACTAGGACTACCACAAAAGTTGAGTGGCGTTCATGATACGTTTCACGTGTCAAACCTTAAGAAGTGTCTTGCTGATCAGACCTTACACATACCCTTGGAAGAGATTTAGGTAGATCCTAAGTTACACTTTGTAGAGAAACCGGTTGAGATTTTAGAGCGTGAAATGAAGAAGTTGAAGCGTAGCAAGATACCAATAGTTAAAGTTCATTGGGACTCAAAACGTGGACCTGAGTTTACTTGGGAACAAGAGGATCGGATGAGACTTAAGTATCCACACCTATTTGACCATAGTGCTAGCTGAATTTTGAGGACAAAATTCTAATTAATGTGGGTAGACTATAACAACCGCAAATTTTCCAAGTCCCTACTCAACCTTAAGCTCGAAATGATCTGTTTATTTAGTTTATATGTTCACTTTTATGTGTGTTTGTGAGCTAGACCACACAACGCGAGTCGGCACAAATAAACCTAGTAATACGAAAAACATTGGGTTTTAATAGATAACACGAACCTAGACATATTTATAGTCAAATTTAACGGAAAAACAATTTTAAAAATATTGGCGCAATTTAGAAAAAAATTCGGTCCCTTTTGTTACGATAAACGAGGTTGGGAACACTTTTTCAAGAATTTTAAAAAAATTACAACCATGATCCTCGTGATTAAGTTCGGCCACCCCCATAATTTCGAAAAATGGCAGATTGGCCCCTCCATGGGGATAAAACCCCTTATCATTCCCCATTTTCCATCAAACCCTAACTAGTAACTTTTCCCTCTTCCCCTTAACCCTAGCCGCCGCCGGCCACCACCTCTGACCACCCTCACCACGCACTGCCATCACACACCACCACCACCACTCGACTCCTTGTAACTCCCACTTCTCCCGTGACCACCGTACGCGCCAAGAAACACATCACCGCCACTATCCCATCATCCACGCGCCACCACAGTCACCAATAACCACCTCAACCGCATGGATCTAGAAGATAGAAGTTAGGTTACACCGTTTCACCCATGTGTGTAACTCGGTGTGGGTTAACTCGGGGTCAAACGAGTCATTTTAATTTTTTTGTTTAAGTTTTGGGTATAAAAACAAGGATAACAAATTTTTATGATTAAAAACATGTAATAACAAGGTGTTTGGTAGTCGTGGATGAGTTTGTGTCGTGTTCGGTTTATGTCCGTAAGTCGTGTGTCGAGTTACGCGTCGAGATAAGCTCGAACGAGCTTATGTCGAGCTTGTGGGTTATTGTTTTTAGCTTGTGGTTATTTAGTTTAAGCTTGTGGTCGTCGTTTTATGTTGGTTTGTTCGTATAAATGACTAACGAGGGCTTGGTAAACCCTCGTTGTAGTTTTGGTCATATGGAACTCGAAATAATGGTTAGCCATGACCTTCGTGGTCTTGGCATATTTGTTTAAGGTTGTTGATTCATTGCCATGATATAGAAACTCGAGCCGTGGCCCTTGTGGTCTCGACCGAGTACTTGTGATTATGGATTATTTATTTTGTGGCCAATGGTGATGTTGAAAGTGATTAAAGGGACTCGAGCCGTAGGATTAGATTTGGCCGACGTTATTGTTGATATTGTGGACTTGATATTATACTTGTGTGGATTTTGAGCCAAGTCGAGTGTCACCGAGACTTTTTAGTCTCGACGTGGCCTCGACAAGCCGAAACAATGCATATTAGACTTTATTTGGATATTTGGATATTACGGTTGACCTGTTGACCCGAGAGTAATGAAAACTCAGACTCGTGACTCGGAACGGATAATAACTCGAGAAATGTTTATTTGGAAATGTATATATATAACTAGAAATGGAATATATATAATAACAACTAGATACGAAGAATATTAATTAACAAAAACTTATTTTGTTATTTAATATTTAACGGAAACTTTTTATTTAAAAACGAGACGTTATAAATGGAAGGTTTAAATAAATGAGATTTATTAAATGTTTCGAGGGCACGTGAATCAAGGCACACTATCTTGATATTATAATATTGAAATTTTGAATATTGTTTGGATTATATTAAAAGTTACGGATCGGTTTAACATTGATATAGTTGACCGACACGATTATCGGACTTATTGGACTGACGAGCCCAATAAGAGCCCGAAAAGTGTGTCGAAGGACTTTTTTAGTGAAATACTTATCCTTATGACTTACCTTTTTATCACTTGGTTCTTGTTTGGTTGTTGTGAGTTTTAGTAGTAGAGTTTGTTTGGGATATTGCAACAACTTGGCATATTCGTTATTGGGATATTTTTTAGTGAGTCATGTTCGTTTTGGTCATTTGTTTTGGCATATGTACACTTGAGTCAACGTTATGTCACCACTTCACCCACGATGATACCAAACACTAGTAAATGGATTTAACGAAGATATTTTGGAATCAAAAGTGGAATATACTTGGGAATAGTTAACTTTTGGAAACCGTTTTACTTTTGGATATATGTTAAGATAAGTTTATTATTAATAGGTTGTGCCGAGTCCGTCGCGTTGTGATACAAGTTGCTTTTGTGCCGTACTACTCGTTTTTGTGTTGTATTGTGCTTTGCTTTTGAGGTGAATTCTCGTAGCCCCACTTTTTTAACGTGTTTTACCTTGGGGTGGAAATGGTACTCAATGCTTTGGAATTTTTTCATGCTGTGATCTACAGTTTTCATAATTTTGGAAAATGTGTGTCTTTTGATTGCAATGTGTGCCTTACTGTGTGAATTCAAATTGTGTGACTTAGCTTGAACGTGCGCAACTAATTAGTGATGCATTGTTAGTATAATTTTGGGAAGTGGTACCCAGTATATCATTTTGGAAAGTGGCACCCAGTACATCATTTGGGAAGTGGTACCCAGACTATGAGTGGAACAATTATGCGTGTTTGCAGTCTGAGATAGTTTGAAATCTTTACTATGGCTCACATTTGTATATCTTGCTCACTGTTGTCCTACATTTCATTATTCACAGCTTCGTGGTTTAACTTCTAAACCTACGAGCTCACCAACTTTATGTTGACATTTTCGAGTATCCATTTTCAGGTACTAAGACTGAAGTTGCACTAGAAGGTTGAGTATTGGCCTGGCTTAGCAAGACTTAAGACAAGACCCCCCCTCTCCCCCGCACCCCCCCCCCGGGTTATATCTCGTGGAGTTGCATTTTGATATTTCCTAGTGATGTTGTTTAACTTTGAGACTTATGTTTATTTTGGATCCTTGTACTTATCCCGGTTGTGGGAGGTTGCGACTATTATCTGTCTTATGTTATGCATTTAGTATTTCTCTATTGTGACACCTTGTGTTCTTGACTAATATGTCATACCCCGTAAATGCCCTTCTGCTGCGCCATTTTTGGGGTGTGACACAACACCATATATCTGCTTTGTCTGCTTTAATTCCAGCTCCAAGCTAGTAACTCTGTCTGACAATTTGGTACATAAAGCCATCAACTCATTAAGTTTCACATTGCCCTCATCACTTCCAAGTGTGTTAACTCTTGAGAGAGGTGAATCATAGGGTGTGTTAGGCATAGTATCAAACCCAGTTTGAGTGTCCATATCCCCCATAGTTTCTGGTTGGCTGGGACCACTACCTGAGCTAGTTCTAGAGGAACTTGACTCATTAAGTGTTACCATGGGTTGGGTCTTACTTATGTTACCACTGGCATGTCCAGCTTCTAAGCCAGAGACAGTAGTGGCAGCCCTCACCATTCTGTTAGAGACAGCCTCATCTGCTACATTGGTGTGGGTAGGAGATCTGGGTTGAGGAACCACAAATTCCTGTCTGATTCTTCTCCTATACGTTTGTGAAATTAGAGGTTGAGAGGTAGATGGAGCACTGGTGGCTGTGTGTTGGGACTTAACTGGGATTGTTGATCCTTCACCCTGAATGTTTTGGTTTTGAACAAGCATTGCTGAAAACAATGGAACTTCTACCCTATTATAACCCTTAGAAAGCATCTTCATATTACTAAAAAGTTTTTGAGTAAGGGTAGGAGCTTTATAAAAACTTTTGTGAGGTAGAAGCAGGTTCTTGTTTTTGTTCAAAAACAGTTGAATAAATCTTGGATATATTAAAAATTTGTATTTACTATCCAAGTTTTTCACCATACCATCAAAAATCAATTTGGAAAAGTTAAACTTCCTGTTTGTGGCCAAGCAAATAATAGCAGTTGCTATATTGCTACTAAATTGTTCCCAAGAAGTTTTCTTTGGACTTAAACAATGTAAGCTGGTATGAATGAGAAATCTCCATTGAGGGGAAAAGTGTCCTTTTTGAAAAGTTAATTTATCAGAAGTTGACACATACCCCATCAAGGAAAGGTTTCAAAAATTTCAGTATTTGGCAAAGAACTAATACCCTCATCATCTGCTAATTTGAGATGTCTCCTAACAGATGACTAATTAATAGTCATGATTTTGCCATCAACTGTTGCAGTTAATTCTTGTTCTCCATTATCAAGTGTTCTGACAGTAGCAGTCTACCAAAACTTTTAGATTAGAGAAACATAGATAGTAGGATTCTCTGTAAGAGCATACCTTACGTGACTGGCATTGAGAAAATCCACTATCTGGTGAAATCCTTGACTTCCCTCTGGTTTCTGCGAGTAGGCAACCATGTTGTGTTTGTCACAAAATTCCAAATTCGCCATTAAGATTGATAAAAGTTTGATTAGAGTTCTGGGTTATGATCGTTTATGATAGTATGTGTGTTTGGCAAAAGCAATTGAGATTATATAGATAGCACTTAGGGTTTCGATTGGACCGACTTAAGAAATCATTTCTTTAGTTGAAGAAATCTTATAAATTAGAGAAAGATTATTAATTATCCAATTTAAGAAACCTATAAGCGAAGTAATTGACAAAAATATCTCAACGGCTATAATTAAAAAAATGGTTATTCCCAAACAGCACTAACGGTTACCCAGCAGTACTAATTTTAGCCTAGCAATACAAACTTTTTCCTAGCAGTACAAACTTTTATAAAAATGTTTTCTCAGCAGTATTAACAAAATTTCCTTTTAAAACAATACTGCACTCATACATTTTGAATGGATTAAGTGTAAAGGAAGACACTTAATCATTTAGGTTGCATTTAACCTCTGGTTGTGTGAGAACCAATGATTTTAGTATAAATACTGCCTGTGATCAGATAGACTCATTAAAAGAGCCTTCTTGACAGGGTTTCCAGCTCGTGGCAGGTGTTACCTCTAACACAAATGTATTAGATTCACGTTTGCTCGTTGTTCTCTAAACCAGATGTCCGTAGACTAACACACTATCCTAAGATAGAATGGTAAAGTGTGAGTTAGATCAGTTACTATCTGACTAACTAAAAACCATCAATTCGTGTTTAGTATAGCCTATGCCCAGATGCTTCATTAGGCTCACTGGCAGACATAGGTTGATTTCAAGAAAAAGATTTTAAAGAACCTCCCAACTCAGGTGTAACCCTTGTCAAGTGATTCCTAAATCCTCTCTATCATTAATCAGCAGCATTACATCAAACAAGCCACCACTTGTGCTTCTCACACAACACCAATTCCAATCATACTGCTTTGCTTATCCTGCACATGTTAGTCCAAAACCAAGAAAACACAATCCAAAGCATTTTCTTCATAAAAGTATTAAGTATGGCTAACAGTATTAACCTAACTGTCTAAAGTATAACTAATAGTACTAGTTATACTTAGCAGTACGAATTGACACAACTAACAGTACTAATCCTTTACAAAACATTACAAAGACACAAAGAGATTAAAACTTTAAGGATTTAGCATTCCAATACTTGCAACCAAGTACTGAAACCTTCCAACATCAAGAGCTTTGGTAAGTAAATCTGCAAAATTGTTATATGTGTGTATTTTAACAACTTGAATTAACTTTTTATCATTGCAGTCTCTTATAAAATTATGTCTAATCTCTATGTGTTTTGTTTTAGAGTGTAAAACTGGATTCTTAATAATACATATAGCACTGTTATTGTCAATATAAATCATGGTGTGCATAAAATTATACCCATAATCCAGCATTTGATTCTGAATCCAGAGTACTTGTCCACAACAATTAGCAGCAGTCACATATTCAGCTTCAGTTGTAGAGTTGGCAACCACAGTTTGCTTCTTACACTGCCATGATATCAACCTTCATCCTAGGAACTGACAACCTCATGTTGTTGACTTCCTATCTAAGCTTGCTCCAGCATAGTCACTATCAATATATGCCACCAGATCAAAGGGGGAATCTCTAGGATACCAAAGGCCTAATTTAGGTTGGCCTTTTAGGTACCTAAAAATCCTTTTCACAGCATGTAGGTGTGAAACCTTAGATGTAACTTGGAATCTGGCACATGCACATACTGCAAACATAATGTCTGGTCTAGACGATGTAAGATACATCAATGAACTAATCATTGACCTGTAGAGATGAACATTAACATCATTACTATCTAAGTCCTTGAGCAAAGGCTTGTCTGGATCCATTGGGGTGCTAGCTGTCTTGACATCAGTATACCAAAATTTCCTCAAAATGTCAGCTACATATTTATCTTGACTGATAAATATCCCATCTTCTTTCTGCTTTACTTGCAACCCTAAGAAGAAAGTGAGTTCTCCCATAGAACTCATCTGAAACTTGTCATGCATCAGTTTCTTAAACTCAGAACACATCTCCTTCTTTGTAGAGAATGTCATCAACGTAGACCTGGACAAGCAAAATATCTCATTTTTGCTTCTTGATAAACAATGTCTGATCTATCTTTCCTCTGTGAAACCCATTTTCCAATAAATACTTGGCCAAGGTTTCATACCAGGCTCTTGGAGCTTGATGCAAACCATAAAGTGCTTTCACCACCTTGTAGACTTTGTCTGGATAGTCAGGATCTTCAAACCCTGGAGGTTGAGTAACATATACCTCTTCTTCAATTGTACCATAAAGGAAAGCACTCTTCACATCCATTTGACACACCATGAATCCCATAAAAGAAGCATAAGCCAAGAACAGCCTTATTGCCTCAATTCTTGCTATAGGGGCAAAAACTTCATGATACTCTATGCCTTCTTCTTGAGTATAACCTTGTGCAACCAGCCTTGCTTTGTTCTTGATCACTATGCCTCTCTCATCTTTCTTGTTCCTAAAAACCCATTTTGTACCAATAAGCCATTTACCCTTAGGCAAATTGATGAGGCGAAAAGTGTACCGCTTTTAAGGGGTCATTTAAGCCCGAAATCGTATTTATTTGATCAAATATTGCCCTAAATCGTTCCTTTTGTCATTTTAGGTACTTTTGAGGAGAAATCTGGAAAAGGAGGCATTTTGGACGTTTTTGGAGCATAAAAGTGAAGAAAACGGCAAAGTCTCAAAATTGTGCTGAAAGTCACCTTTGACGGCGTCAACATTAACTCCAGACGGCGTCATGCCTTGGCAAGAAAAGTTGGATGTGAAATTTACTCATGACGGGCCAGTGAGTTTGCATGAGAATTCTGACGGCGTCACGCTTTAACTAAATCAAGGGCGTCACGGCTTAAATCATAAGGGGACGGCGTCACGTTATAGGTCCGACGGCGTCAAGCCTTGATAAGCCAGAATGGATTTTTGAAGAGCTAAAGAGGGACGGCGTCAAGAAGGTCACCCGGGAACCCTAAAAGCGGCGAGGTGACGGCGTCACAATGCATAAGGTGACGCCGTCAGATGTCAAAGTCTATATATAGTTTTCTAATTTTTTGTCATTAGAAGAGAGCTTAGTGTGTGGAATTTTGGGATAAAACCCTAAGACGATTTTAGCTACTTTTTCAGGGCTTCTTGCCTTGAGATCTTCCATGTTTCATTGAAAGATAAGTTATCAATTAATCATTCAATATGTCTATGTGTTGTTTGATTCTATCTTATGCTTGTCTTTTGTTTAACATGTTAGGCTAATTTTATCTTGTGTTTGCTTAGATCTAATGAAACCTAGCTATTGATTATTGGTTGTTAGTGTGTTGTTAGTTGTATTGGATGATTGTTTATCTATGTTAGGCTTAAGAAAACTGGCTAACTTCCTATTCGGTAACTTGCTTGAACGTCTTAAGAAACATGAACCAAACGCGTACTAAAGGTTTTTATGGTTGTATTTAATGCACAAGCGAATTCTAGTGATCCCATGTTAGGAGCTTCCTAGCCGGCTCGACATAGGAGTGAAGTAGGAGCTTGTAGAGTTTGGGGAAGTAAGTACGCCACCCCACGAATGGTATTAAGGAATACACCCGTCATCCACGCGACTAATACACACTAATTAACCGGTAAAAGATAGTTAGGGAGTAAGGAAATCTAAGTAAACACATTTCTCCACACATAAGTTTCTCACCACTTTTCATTTTTGTTATTTTATTTTATTTGCATTTGTAGTAATTTGGGTTAGTTGACTAGCAACTAATTCCGCCCACTCCTTCAAAACCCGAGATTTTACTTGCTTTCATAAAAATATAAAAACATAAAAAAGAATCTTCCTCAACCCTTAGACCTAATTAGAGTAGCCTTTCACACCTAACGAACACTATTCCCTGTGGAGAACGATCAATCCCCCGTACTTACCACTACACTATACTACATCGGTCAGGTACACTGCCTGGTGGGGTTGTAAGCCTCTTGAGATCCCTCGAGAGGTAAAACCTGTTGTAAGGTTGCAAAACCCACGCATTAAGTTTTTGGCGCCGCTGCCGGAGAATAGTTATTGTTTAGGTTAAATTTTTATTTCTATTAGGTCTACTCACTAGATTCCTTTCTAGTGAGATTTTTATTTTATTTTTCTAGGTTTTCTTTAGTCTATCTTATTTCTTTGTGTGTTTGTTCGTAATTTCCATTGACTCTTCCGTTCACCATTATGGAGAACGCGAATCCACCATACTACCAACCACGTAATTCACCCACTCCATATGACATCTTGATGTTTAAACAACATAAAGATGAACCTCTCTATGATGCATGGACTCGTTTTAAATATTTACTCCAAAAAGTCCCTCATCATAACTTCGATTTTTGGTCCCTAACTCAAATCTTTTACAATCATGTCGACCGACATGCCCAAAGGGACATTTACCATATTGCCGGCAGGGATATTAGGGAATTAAGTGCTGAGAAAGCATGGGAAGCTATTGAAGAGTGTGCCCAATATTATTATATAGTAGACAACCCAACAAACTTTAGTACAAGTCAATTGACCACAAATTTCAAGGATCATGAAACAAGTTTGTTTGAGGATGAGTATGTTAGTGTTGAGATACCTAAGTGGATGTCATGTAATGCCATAGTACAAAACAAACACATAGGTGACCTTGATATGACGGAGGATTTAGCCGAGCATGATCACATTGATCAAAAAGACCTAGGTTTTATGATCGATGATGATGAATCTCAAGAAACAGATGATGAATCTTTTGGGCAATTTGAATATAGCAGTCATAATATTGAGGATGATCCTTATGATTCGGATATAGAAGTTAAGATGCCTAGAGAAGCACGTGAGATACTTGGGAAAATGTTAGGGTTGGATTATAATGAAACACATGTTGAGGATATAGGTGATCTTGATAAGATGGATGATAAAGTAGAAAATCCAAGCCCGCCAAATACCCCACAAGTCCTACCATCATTTGAGGCATACACACCGCCCGTGACTTATTCAGAAGAAGTAGAAGAGACTTTAGGAACCCCAATTGAGGTAGAACCCTTGGACCAAGCACCACTAGAGCATATAGGTTTGAATACTCATAATGATAACCTTACTCTTAGTTCTAGGGAAGTTCCTAGTTTTGATGAACCGGAGCCTAAACCAAAACCGTTACCTAATCTTCCATCCTTAGATGTGAACTTAGGAATTGAATTAGGTCCCGATCCACCCATCAAACCATGTAGTCCGGGTAATGTTAAGATTAAGGAAGTAGACTCTAGGCCTTGTAGAGAGGAAGCTAACATAGGAGTGAACCATGACCTTACATACTTACATCACCCATTCATGATTGACCGCAAGAAACATTATGGGTTTAAACCGGGTTTATTAGGTCAAGATGGATTCCCAACTAGGAGTCTCTCGAAGTTGATAGAAGATGATCCCTTTTTAGGAGGAAACTCAAAATCACCCATTGACCAAAGTGAACTAGGCAAGGTTATGATGAAAGGAGCACACCCCTTTGAGCATATAATTCATCCACCACTCTTTCCTCACGTGGCATACTCCTACCGAGCTGGTGTGTATCGCTACTATCACCCGCACTTAATCCTAAGTGTAGGGAAAACCTCTCCTTTATCCATTAAATAAGGGTAGAGTCAGGCTCGTGACTCGAACAAAAACAAGCGCTCTTGGGAGGCAGCCCATGCTTTATTTGCTTTGTGTGTTTATTTATTTGTTTGTTTGATTCTATTTGTTTCCGTATGTGTGTTTAATTTTTATCATTATTGATTCATGTTCAAAAGTAATTTGTGAAAATGCTTTATGTTGTTTTTAACTTCGTCTTAACTACATATAAAGGTATTTTGCAAAAGATAAGTGTAAGGGAAATCTAAATCGGTTTATTAGAACACAAATTAACATGAATCGTAATAATATTAAATTAACATACATATTCGTGTTTGTTTGAGTCAAATGCTTGTATCGAGTCATAATGATGTTTTGCAGAATTTCCAGGAAGTAAGGTAAAAGTTTTTCCAGAAATTTTCCGGAAACTTAAAATGAAAATTTTTGTCAGGTCATTTCTGACGGCGTCAGGGGTTATAACCTGACGGCGTCAGATTTAATTTCCAGAAATTTTTGAAAGTTTTGTTTTCATAAAAAGTTTTTATTAAAATCTCCAACTTATAATCTCCAGGAATCTGCAAAGTTATCATTCCACAAGCATTATATCCTTATATATAGATTTTATCCCGCCGATGTTATGCAGGTTTTCGTGTTTGTTTTCTCAGGTTCAACAGGTTATTTTGGACAAGGAAATGTTTTGAATTAAGCTTATGGCGATGCATTAGTCATGGAGCTTCAACATTCTCTTTGGAGGAAGATTTAACCGTGTAATTTCATTATCCAACGAGCGAATCAGGGGAGTATTTGATTTCATTCTTTTACTTTTTCTTTTACATCTTGTTATTTGAACATTAGGGACAATGTTCATCTTAAGTGTAAGGGGAGGGTAAAAGTACGATTTTAGAGAATACAATTGCGCTTGATTTTTTGTTTGTTTAATAGTAGATGTGTAATAAAACTGAGAGAAATACTTGTTAAGGTAATTTTAGTGCCAAATTTAAAATTTTTTACAACATATAAGAGTGAAACTTTGATCTTAATGAGCGTCTCACGGATAGGAGTTATATGACTAGCACAAAAACCGTACCACTAAAAAATTTTCCACCCCCAAATATGTGAGGTTCGCCCCTAGAATTGGTAGGAAAAGCATTTATGCTATGATGTGTGTACCGGTAGCACTTAGATTCTAGAACTTGCGTTAGGACCATTCCAAGGCCACAAGTGAGACTACATTCGTGTAGTTAGATTTACTACGTGATAAGAGGCATTAGGATTAACCCATGTTTTACACCTGTGTTTTTGTTATAATTACGTTGGCTACATTGGTCAAGTAATTCTCCCACACCCTTTGCGTTGTACTCATTTTTAGTACACGATACCCCTAGTACACCCCTCAGAGCCTATCTTTTCGTTTCGACCTTTAAGCATTTTACTTAAAGGAAGAATTTGTTACACCCCACTTAAATGTACACCCAAATCGCCTTAGCCTACCTTGTATGCACTCATTTTTAGTGCATTATTGTGACAACATTTGTTTAAACCCAAGTTAATTATCTAATTGATTACATGGTTGCTAAGTCGAGTCATATCCTTGTACATATTGTTTTGGGACGATTGGGACTCATGGGTAAAGTACTAGTGTAATGGAGTAATGGGGAAGAACATCATTTATTACCCCCATATGTGCTAAATGTTTTAAAAGTACTCCAAGTTTTTTCAATTATCTTAATTCGAGTCATTAGAATAGTTATTTGTAAAGTTATGTAAAAGTTCAAGTGTAAGGGGATGCAATGCCCCTATGATGTATTATTTTGGATGGTAGGGTAAAAGTGTATGCACAAAAAAAAAAAAAAAAAAAAAAAAAAAAAAAAAAAAAAAAAATCAAGAAAAATACAAAAAAATGAGAAAAAGAAAAAATGAAAAAACATACGGACTACCATCCCGTTTTATTTTATGTTTATTTTATGTTTATGTTTTGTTATTTTCTTTCATTAGCTTAAGATCGAGTCTAGTCTTGGCTTAGCAACATTGTATAGTACATGTAATTGATCAAGATCTTTAACTCGCCACCAGTAAAATATCCCGTATCCAACAAAACCGTGTTTTCCTTTTCCCTACACCTAACGTTATAACCCATTTAAAAGCCCTCTTTGATAGTTTATCTTAGGTGCTTACGCCTAGTGGAGGAGGTTTTCGATCCTTTCCCAAGCCTATGGTAATCTATTTGCTATGACAGGTAGTGAGAGATATTATCCGTTTTCATTTATGAGATTTATTTTGATGACACTTGAGAGATGTGAGTATCTAAACACTACTTGTGAGGTGCTAGTATGTAATCTCCGTGCTTATTATGATTGAAGTGGAACGATTATTTGTTGTAATTACTTTTATGTTTGCATTAAATGACCCCTAACTTGTATTTTGATTAGAATAAAAGCGCATTTGCTTGAGGACAAGCAAATCTCAAGTGTAAGGGTATTTGATGAGGCGAAAAGTGTACCGCTTTTAAGGGGTCATTTAAGCCCGAAATCGTATTTATTTGATCAAATATTGCCCTAAATCGTTCCTTTTGTCATTTTAGGTACTTTTGAGGAGAAATCTGGAAAAGGAGGCATTTTGGACGTTTTTGGAGCATAAAAGTGAAGAAAACGGCAAAGTCTCAAAATTGTGCTGAAAGTCACCTTTGACGGCGTCAACATTAACTCCAGACGGCGTCATGCCTTGGCAAGAAAAGTTGGATGTGAAATTTACTCATGACGGGCCAGTGAGTTTGCATGAGAATTCTGACGGCGTCACGCTTTAACTAAATCAAGGGCGTCACGGCTTAAATCATAAGGGGACGGCGTCACGTTATAGGTCCGACGGCGTCAAGCCTTGATAAGCCAGAATGGATTTTTGAAGAGCTAAAGAGGGACGGCGTCAAGAAGGTCACCCGGGAACCCTAAAAGCGGCGAGGTGACGGCGTCACAATGCATAAGGTGACGCCGTCAGATGTCAAAGTCTATATATAGTTTTCTAATTTTTTGTCATTAGAAGAGAGCTTAGTGTGTGGAATTTTGGGATAAAACCCTAAGACGATTTTAGCTACTTTTTCAGGGCTTCTTGCCTTGAGATCTTCCATGTTTCATTGAAAGATAAGTTATCAATTAATCATTCAATATGTCTATGTGTTGTTTGATTCTATCTTATGCTTGTCTTTTGTTTAACATGTTAGGCTAATTTTATCTTGTGTTTGCTTAGATCTAATGAAACCTAGCTATTGATTATTGGTTGTTAGTGTGTTGTTAGTTGTATTGGATGATTGTTTATCTATGTTAGGCTTAAGAAAACTGGCTAACTTCCTATTCGGTAACTTGCTTGAACGTCTTAAGAAACATGAACCAAACGCGTACTAAAGGTTTTTATGGTTGTATTTAATGCACAAGCGAATTCTAGTGATCCCATGTTAGGAGCTTCCTAGCCGGCTCGACATAGGAGTGAAGTAGGAGCTTGTAGAGTTTGGGGAAGTAAGTACGCCACCCCACGAATGGTATTAAGGAATACACCCGTCATCCACGCGACTAATACACACTAATTAACCGGTAAAAGATAGTTAGGGAGTAAGGAAATCTAAGTAAACACATTTCTCCACACATAAGTTTCTCACCACTTTTCATTTTTGTTATTTTATTTTATTTGCATTTGTAGTAATTTGGGTTAGTTGACTAGCAACTAATTCCGCCCACTCCTTCAAAACCCGAGATTTTACTTGCTTTCATAAAAATATAAAAACATAAAAAAGAATCTTCCTCAACCCTTAGACCTAATTAGAGTAGCCTTTCACACCTAACGAACACTATTCCCTGTGGAGAACGATCAATCCCCCGTACTTACCACTACACTATACTACATCGGTCAGGTACACTGCCTGGTGGGGTTGTAAGCCTCTTGAGATCCCTCGAGAGGTAAAACCTGTTGTAAGGTTGCAAAACCCACGCATCACAAATCCACTAGAACCCAAACCTTTTGTAGTTTAAACTGTAAAAGCTCTTCCTGCATTGCTTCTAACCAGGATGGATCACTTAGAACTTTGGCAATTCTTTTGGGTTCTTCCTGAGATAGGAAACAAGCAAACAAACAAGTATGAAGGTCTTCATGAGTTTTCCCTTTATAAACAGCACTAAGAAAACCTTGTTCATTTGTAGCCTTTGTCATTCTCCTTGTCTTTACACCAGACTACACATCACCAATCACATTATCAAGTGAATGATCTTTATGGATTCTTGTATTTGGAGTTGAAGAAGCTAGATATGTGGTAGGAATGTTGTTCATATCCACTTCATCACCAAAGAAATCAACATGTGTGGCTTCAAGTTGAGCAGTATTAACTGTTGCACTAGCAATATTAACATTTTGCCCAGTAGTATTAACATTTGGCCCAGCAGTATTAACATCATGAGTACTGCTTTCAGGCTTCTCCTGATCATCAATTCCACTTTCTTTAATGACACCTTCATCATCCTCTTTTCAAGCATCACTAGAAGATTGTGGTTCATTATTGCTAACATTCTTTGAAGATAAATTAAACAGTGAACCATCTTTCCACAGTGGCATCAAAAGGTAGTCTTGGCTAGACCCTGTCTCCATGCTAGATTGACCTGCACCAATACCATCTACTGAACCTGCAAAACCATTAGAGTTTGTACATGCAACAACTGGTACATAATTCATTGATTCTGTTAGAGCGTTAATATCAAACAGCCACTTAGGTCCATCTCCTGCAACACTAGGCTTATTCTCCAAGAACTCAACATGCAAGTTTTCTTCTACTTTCCTAGTTCTAATGTTGTATACCTTAAAAGCCTTACTATTCATAGAGTACCCAACAAAGAATCCTTCATCAGACTTTCCATCAAACTTGCCCAAATGATCTAAGGTATTAAGGATGGTAACATGACATCCAAATGGTCTCATGAAACTTAGAGCAGGTTTTCTCCCTCTAAATAGTTCATAAGGAGTCTTGTTATGAGGCTTCACTACTAAAACCCTGTTCTTCACATAGCAAGCAGTATTAACTACTTCAGCCCAAAATGTAGTAGGTAACTTAGTGTGACAACCCGTAATTTCAGGTCATTTTCCAAACCTCGACAAGTTACTATTCATAGATTACTATTCACCAATCACTATTCATCATTTCACTATTCATCATTTTTAAAGTCAGTTTGAGACTTTGAGGAGTTTTCAAAAGTTTCACTATTCATGGAATACTATTCATTCCCGGAGGGAAATCACTATTCATGGTTATCGTTCACCCTTTCGTAAACTAGGTTTACGGGTATCCAAAATGCACGTAACCAGTATGGTTTAGCTGCGTATTCATGCATCATCCGTAAGGACACATCATATAGACTAGAATAGTCTATAAATCATCAGTAACATCATCTGCATACTAGTTCATGCACGGGTTTGTGTGATTTTCATTTGCGTATGTTTAATTATTTCATAAACGTTACCACTCAGTCATTACTACTAACAATACACCCGATACTCCCGTCAGTGATCATAATATATTTTCATACTAATTATAATGATATAAAGATTACATTATTACTTTACACGGTGTTTTTAAATCAATTGCTACATTTTCCGTTAAGGGCTTATAACTCCGTCGGTTTGCGATATTTCAACCCAATAATTATTCTAACACCCGATTCTTACAAGGAATATAATTTTTACAATTTTTACAACTTCGTCATATTTTATTTTATCTCGTCAAGATTTATTTCTAGTTAACTCAGTACACGATAACACCTAATGTATACACAAACAAACTAATACTTGTTAAATGGGAGGGACAAGAACATTAATTAGCAAATATTTCCTTTTCTTTTCTTCCATGTGCCCCCCCCCCCCCCCCCATGTCCCTAACCACTTGATTGCTTGACTATAATTAATACATTAGGACTATATGTTTTTGGATTCAATTTCACTAACACAATACATAACAAATCAACTAGCAATAAAGATCAAAACACTCTCTCTTTTTCCTCTCTATGGATCGGCCATCATCAAGAACAAAGCAAGGATCCATCATTTTTTTCAAGATCAAGTGTTAATTAAGTCTCATTTATACTCCTTGTTAGGATTTTGAAATAAAAATCCCAAGGTTTCTTACATAATCATCTCCAAAACTCTTCAAATCATCAAGTAAGTTACAAGTAAAGTTTTCAATCATTTCATACTCTCATTTGATATATTTTGTTGTGCTATCAACTAATTATGCAAGTATATACATGTTAATCATACCACTTGTTACTCATTTTCAACATAAACATAGATCTATGGATATTTAGTGTAATCTCATGAAACCCACCAAAGTTGGTGATGATTAGGACCCCATGACACCTTAAGAAGGTGTATGGTAGGATTAGAGTAGTTGTGGTGTTGATTGATTGTGTTTTGAACAAGCCTTGAACCATAAAAGTGATTATTTCAAACAATAGAAAAAGGGTCTGTCCAAAAATGTGAAATCTGGAAAACTCAGTAACTCAGGGGACATTTTGGCCTCCATATTAAGAAAATAATTTCAAAAACGAAACCGTGGCCGCTTGAATGAGTAAAAACCGACTTACGACGAGAAAGTTATGATTTTTCTAAGTTTGGCGACGAAAAACTAATTTCTGAAAATATTGCGTGCTATTTGCCGAGGTTCGACGGACAAAACGAGGCGTTAGACGTGATCTAGATGACCCGACCTACTGAAATTATGTTAGTTCATGTTAATACGAAGCCGTGGATATAAAGAACGTAGAAAACGAGCTCATAACGACAAAGATATACGCGTTTAAAGTCCGACAACTTCACTAAAATTCACTTTCACTCATTAACCATTTTTTAAATATAGCCGCTGAGATTTTTTTGGCACTTACTTCGCTTATAGGTTTCTGAAAAGTGGATAATAGTTATCTTTTCTTTAATTAAAAGATTTATTCACAATAAGGAAAAGATTTATTAAGTCGGTCAAATCGAAACCCTAAGCATTATCTTTTAAATCTCAATTGGCTTTACCAAACTCACTTTCACTCATTAACGACCATAACCCGGCACTCTAATCAACTTTTCTTGCTCATTATGGCTAATTTGGAATTTTGCGACAAGAACAACATGGTTGCTTTCTTGGAGAAAACAGAGGGAAGTTATGGTTTTCATCAGATAGTAGATTTCCTTAATTCTAGCCACATCAGGTATGCTCTTACTGTGAATTCTACTATTTTTGTCTCTCAAATCAAAAAGTTTTGGCAGACTGCTATTGCCTATACACTTGATAATGGAGACAAAAAGTTAATTGCAATAGTGGATGGCAAAACAATAACTCTTACTGAGTCATCTGTTAGGAGACATCTCAAACTAACAAATGATGATGGTATTAGTTACTTGCCAAACACTGAAATTTTTAAAACTCTATCCAGGATGGGGTATGTGTCCAATTCTGATAAACTCACTTTTCAAAAAGGACACTTTGCCCATCAATGGAGATTTTTCATACATACCAACTTACACTATTTGAGTTCTAAGAAAACCTCTTAGGAGCAATTCAGTAGCAATATTGCAACTGCTCTCATTTGCTTAGCCACAAACGGGACTTTTAATTTTTCAAAACTGATTTTTGATGGCATGGTAAAAAATGTAGATAGCAAATACAAGTTTTTAATCTATCCAAGGTTTATTCAAATATTTTTGAACAAGAACAAAAATTTGCTTCTGTCCCACACAACTGTTTACAAAACTCCTAGTCTTACTCCAAAACTTTTTAGTAATATGAGAATGGCTTCTAGGAGGTATAATGGGATAGAAGTACCACTATTTGATACTATGTTTGTTCAAAATCAAAATATTCAGGGTGAAGGATCAACAATCCCAGTTGAGTCCCAACACACACCCATAAGTGCTCCATCTTCTTTACAACTACCAATCACAAAAACCTATAGGAGAAGAAACAGACAGGAATCTGTGGTACCTCAGCCCAGATCTCCTCCTCAAATCAACGTAGCAGATGAGGCTGTCCTAGACATAATGGTGCGAGCTACTACTACTGTTTTTGGCTTAGAAGTTGGGCAGGTCAGTGGTAACATCAGTAAGACCCAACCTATGGAAACATCTACTGTATCAGGTTCTCTTGAACTTGGTTCAAGTGATAGACTCCCCAGCCACATGGATACTCTGGGGAAATGCCCCATGATTCACCTCTCCCAAGGTGATAGGATATGGAAGTTTCAGACTGGTAATCAAGGGCTAACGTGGACTCTGTATAACTCATGTGCAGTTCACCATGTGTCAACAAAGGTTGGAACTGATAACTACATGCTGGTAGAAAAGGACTATCCCTTATCAGTTGGAACACTCACTTTGATGCTAAGTGCAAAACTCTTGGTAGATGAAGATACTGAAATGGCAAAGGAACTGCTGAGAAAGATATTTATGCAGGCTGAAGGTTTCAAAAGGTGAAGTGTTTGGAAGAATCCTTTCAAGGTAAATGGTTTAAAATTAAGAAACTTGATGATTTGAAGGTAAATCACAAGTTTAGGGGAGGATTGTTGGGAATTAAATGATCAAGCACTTTGTACTGCAAAGACTAAACAGTTGGAACTGCTGAAGAATATAACTAACAGTACTAACTGAGTTAGTACTGCTAGTTATAATATTGGTACTGCTGGTAGAAAGTTAGTACTGCTGAAGACTGCTGATGAAGAAGGTACTGCCAGAGATGAAGACGCGTAATGTGATATGTATAGAAGATATTTAGTGTATATCTTATATGTTTAGAAAGATACGAATATTGTATATTGATAGTTATCTTGTAAAGGACTCCTTGTGCCTATAAAGAGGTCCTAGGTTAACATCTTTCATACATCTCTAGAATACGTTTTTGTAAAACTTCAAGGTTGTAAACACTAGTACTAAGCAAGAGTACTCGTATTAATGAGCTAATAATATTGAAGTATTTTGGTGAATTGTTCTTGTTAATATAACACAGTTTACTATTTCATTGTTTACTGTTATATTATAATTCTTCTAAGTATTAAAGAGTAGATTCTGCATACTCTTTGATATCATTCAAAGTTTCTAATACAAGCTCAAGTGTTTGGGATCAACAATTGATTCATCCAATGGGGCCTTTGCAACAAGACAAGTTAAACTCTCTTTAGGAACAATATTCCTCATATCAACACTGTACATGTTGTTCTTTCTAGGAACTTTAAGTAAAACCTGACTCTCATCAGGTAACTTAAAGTCAGGAGACAGAACAAAACATTCAGTGTCAGTAAAAAAAAACACTGTTCTTTTTGTCACACATCTGTGAGACACTAAAAAGGTTAAACTTTAACTCTTTGACAAAGTACACATCTTCAAAATCAAGCTTACCAGTCTTACTTTTTCCTTTACCAATAATTCTTCCTCCTCTGGCTCCTCCCCCAAAGGCAACATATCCTCTATCAAATTTCTTGAAATCTGAGAGATAGGACATGTTCCCTGTCATGTGCCTGGAACATCCACTGTCAACATATCCCTGATCTTCTTGTTGTGAATGACCCTGCACATAAAAATAAGGAAATTAGTTTCCTTTGGGGACCCAAGCCATTACTGACTTGGATCTAACTCGTGCATCAATATAATTATGTCTCTTCAATGTGATTGATGAACTATCAAGTTTGGTAGGTATCCAAACCCAACATGCTGAGGCCTTAACAGCATTATTCCCATTTTCCCTAACAGCATTTACTACTGCTGAATTTGGCCTAGCTGTATTAACTACTAGCCTAGCAGTATTAACTTTTTGACTCAAAATTTTTGTTAGTTAATGTTGTTTTTTTGAAAGGGTCTCTTTATAGTTGATTGTGCTGATTTATTAAAATGTGACATTGGTCTAGCACTATAAACTGTATTTTTGGGATGAGCAGTATTAACAGTCCTAACAGTGTTAAATGGTCTTAGGCTAGTTTTCATTAAAACTTCTCTTGGAGCGATGTGTCTTTGAGCACTAGGGTGAGTCTTTTTATCAAAGTAATTGGAATTCACCCTTGTATAAGTATTTCCAGATACCCTTGTATTCCCAGATAGCATCCTTTCCCTTTGATGGTAATTCCAGCCAGCCTACACATGGTCAAAACTTCCGTAGACAAAACAAGCTTTATTGTACATCACAAAATCACTTTCTAGCTGTTGGGATTTCTGATTATTCCAGTTTCTTTGGTTTCCCCTAGGGCCTTGTGACCTGTACACTTCAGAATACTTAACTGGTTTCCTAACTGGTTTTTCTTGTTGAATTGGTCTAACAACATCTATCTTAGCAATATTAGGAAAAGCAGTTTTCTTCTCTAACTTATCATCTGACACCATCTCCTTAACCAATGGGGTATTAGAAGATTCCCTAACCTTATTAGAATTATCTTCACTAACACTCTGACTAGTCTTAGGTCCATAGCTTTCAATCTCAGGCTCATACAAATCTAGCTTTGGGGGTGCAAATAACCCTGTATAGGGAGGTGGAACAGCATTATATCCTACACCTTTCTTGAGTTTGTTAATAACCTGACATTGTATGATCCTATCTACACTTTTAGAAGAATGTTCAAATCTCTCTATATCAACTTGTAGGCTTTCTTTTTCTAGCTTAAGCTTTTGTAACTCATTTTTAAGCACACTAATTTCTGAGTCATTATATGAGATATCTCTTTTTAGAACAACAATATCCTCACTAAAATAGTCTCATTCTTTTTGAAAAAGACAAGTTGCTCTTCTACAACTGCTAACCCTCTTTTATAATTAGCTAAATTGAACTCAGATTGGTTAAACTCTATTCTTAAATCATCATACTGAGTTTTAAGAGTTTCAAAGCTTTTTAAACAAGTTTTTGAACAAGTTTTGTTAGTGTATACCTCAGAGTCTGACAAAGCCATAAGAGCCATGTTTGTAGGGGCTTCATCTTCTGCCATATAGCTCCAGTCAAATCCAAGCCCATCAATAGCCACCATAGCTTGGGAAGAAGTTTCTTCCATATTCACATTCTTTCTGGTGCTTTCTTGGTTCCTAGGTCCTTTGCTTTCTTGATTCCTGTTTCTGCTATCATGGTTCCTAGGCCCTCTACACTCACTTGCAAAGTGTCCCAACTTTTTGTAACACTCTACCTTGGACTTGTCATATCCAGCTGTGTCACTCCCATTGATAGTGATCTTTTTACCAATTTTTTGGAAAAACCTTTTTGCCCTCATACCCAACAACGCTAACTGCCACTTCAAATCCATTTCTTCTAATTCATCTTCATGGATTTGTTCAAGGTCCTCATGTACAAGCTGAGACCCATTTGATTGATTAGCCAAAAACGCATAAACAGTAGCATAACTTAAGTTAGCAGTACTAATTTGAGTACTAGCAGTACTAACTTGAGTGCTAGCAGTACTAACTCCATGAACAATATTAACTTCATCAGTACTGCTAGTGCCATGAGATGACACAAAAGCCATGTTTTGAGAACATGAGATTAAGCTTGAGCTTGCAGGCCTTTTCACCTCTTGTTCAACAATCATGAAATTGTTGTAAAGATCATCAAAGCTCATTGTGTCTAGATCAGGCTTATTCCTCCAGACCACAACATGAGTATTCCACTCAGAAGGCAGACTTCTCAAAAATTTCAAATTGAGATTGGTGAAATAATTTCACCTAAGATAGCCAGTTGACTTACAGTCTTCTGAAGTCTTCCTTACATTTGCTTGGAGCACTAAAGTTTTCATACATTTGCTTCAGAACAGTCTTCTGATTCTTCTTTGCCTCCAAATCTTGCTGCTATAGTAGCAAACAAGGTCTTAGCATCCTTGTACTGATTAAAGGTCATCAGATGTTCATTGGGAAGTGCCATCAGCAGCATACTTCTTACCTTCACATCATTCTTCTTCTGGGTCTTTTCATCAGTCGTTACAGGACCTGGTATTATTGTAGTTGTGACACCATCGACTATTGTTGATTTAGCAACTAGTTTGAATGAGTTACCATTCTCTATGACATCCCATAGAGCATAGTCTTGTATCTGAAAGTATTGCTCAATCCTTAGCCTCCACATATCATAATCACCCTGTTTAAGAATGGGCAATTTTACAGTAGTAGAGGTTTTAGTAGTTTCTGGATCCATCTCTTCCTGGTTCTTCTTGTTAGTTTCTTCTAGATCAAAGTTTCAGAACCTAAGCTTTGATACCACTTGTTGATCCCAAACACACGAGCTTGTATTAGAAACTTTGTGAATACTAAAGAGTATGCGGAATCTACTCTTTAATACTTAGAAGAATGTAAACAATATCAATGAAACAGTAAACTTTGTATGAAAAATGATATCACCAAAACGCTCTAATATTATTATATCAATAATACGAGTACTCTGTGTAGTACTAGGGTTTACAACCTTGAAGCTATATCAAAAAGACGTATCAAACATCGTAACCTAGGACCTCCTTTTATACACTAAGGAGTCCTTTACAAGATAGCTACAAATCTTCTAAAATATTAAACTTATACGTATCTTTCTAACTAAATAGAATATACACAGAATAACTCAATACATATCTCTTCACACTTCTTTATCACTTTATCAGTACAATCTTCCTTCAGCAGTCTTATGTTCTTCAGCAGTCTTAAGTTAATACTCTGGCAGTACTAACTTTCCTTCTAGCAGTACTAACTAGTTAGTACTGGCGGTGTTAATCTTGAACAGTCTTAAGTCTTGGCTTGGCAGTACTAAGTATGAATACATTAATTCCCAACATTTATATATGGTGTATTTCCTAATTTTTGCCTCTTATCACATAAAAATACTTATATCACACGAATTTGATCTCACTGTGGTCTCATAATGATTTCATGCACAAGTTATAGAATCAAATAAATTATCGGCACACTCATAAACAAAGAAATCAAGCATAAAAGGTATATGCCGATATAGGCTCGAAATCCTCACATTTTCAGTGGTAATGGGTATAAAATGTGCAAATAATGTTATCAATCCCAATTCAGATTGCTTTAAGATTGTTTTGGATATGTTTTATAAACTTAGTTTTAAAATAATAGTCATTCTCAAGATTATCTTTACCCTGTAAGCGGCGTACATCACTAGAATGTCCGTTGGTTTTTATTCAAAAGAGCGGCGTTCTTGATAAAAGAACGGCGGTTTTACAGTAACAGTTTAACAAAAATTTCAAAATTTTTACATACTAATGCCGGTACTAACTTTATTTTTCCAGTTTATCTCCCCCCTCCCCATACTTAAACTTAGCATTGTCCCTAATGCTATAAATTTGAAAACAAAGTATAACGGGCAAAATAATGGATAACGGTACTTCCCGAGTATGCTTTGATATGTCATAAAGATTCAATGTTGTACTTGTCCATCTTTTGGACCATTTTCTTATCCCTACACGTATACACATTATGCAACACAATATATAACAAAATGGTGATGTGCACCATTGCACATCACATATTGGTTAATATTAATTATTGATAATAATTTGTTCTTGTTTTGATGCTACGTGGTTGTGGTGGTGGTGCAAGTGTTCAAATTTTTTTGTGGTACCAACAGAGGTACCAATATTACAACCCAAATGAAATTTTGTTTTGAAATTGTCTGAAACATGACCACAGATTGGTCATACCAAATGAACATAAAACACGCCGTACTTTCCAGCTAAGTACTGCGGTCATCACTCCTGACTTTCACCATTCATTTAGGGGTTCAATCTCCAACACCTCTGGCATCTCCTTAAGCTTCCCTGTCTGTTCATCTCTTAAGTACCAAAAGCTCCTCATGTCCACTAGCTTTGTAATCACAGGCTCCCCAAACAACTCCATCTCTTCATCATTAAACAACCCCATACTTTTGGCAATCCTGGTGATAATGTGACCACAACACATGAATGTACTACCAGTAGCTGCAGCTTCATTCCCAAGGTGTTGAGCAATGATCCAAATCACATTGAGCTGCCTCAAAGGATTTTTCTTATCAAAAGCATGCAAGATCCATATGTCATCATCTAGCACATATTGCTCATAATATGACCTGTGTAAAATTGACTGAACCAGAAGTTTGTGTAATACCTGCAACATTGGGTTCCTAATCTTCCAAACCCTTTTATTTCCATATAATCTGACATCTTCTCCACTGATCTCTTCCCAATAGGCTGCTGCATCAAAATCTCCCTTTGTTCTTTCTCCTTGTTTGATCAAATGAATCAGCTTATCATTGCAAGCTTCCTCCTAAGAGATCAACCCTAACATCCTTCCAAACTGAATCAATGAAACTCTCATGTTCTCTCCTCCTAACCTGAAACGGATAAAGGGATCAATTTCCATTCCTTCATCTCTGATTTTGTTTTTCAACCTTTACACTGCTGAGAAACTCTAGACACCACTCCTTTTTTAATTCCCCCCGAGTAGTTTGGTGTCCAGTCAGTGTTTTTGATTGACAATGGCAAAGAACCAAGTAGAGTAGTTACTTTCTTCCAAACACAAACATTACGGAAAGGGTTAAGATATTTTTGTTCTACCAAAGCCCTTTCCATTGGGTCTTTATAGTCATAATGCTTAGGACGGATAGGACCATAAATTGGTTTGCCACTCTCATCCCTTTTTGGAGAGTACTCCTCTTCATCCTCACTATCACTATCTTCCTTGGTTTTCTTAATTTTGGCAACTTCAAAATGGTGGTGAACATCACCATCAAAGGTTGAAATTCTCTTTCTTTTTGTATCAAGCACGGATCCTAAAGTGTAGATGAAACTTCTTCCTACCACTAAAGGAACATTTTTGTCAATAGGAACATCTAGCAACAGAAAATTGGCTAATATGGTGTGAGTGCTAACTTGACAAAGAACATCCAACAATCTTCCCATGGTTTCAGCATTGGAGCTATCAAGCATCCAAATTTTATCAATCTTTGGTTTCACTTTTCCTCTTTCAAGTAACTCATAAATTTTATAAGGCATCATGTTGATATTGGAACCCATATCCGCTAGAGCAAAGTAAGTAAGATTTCCTTCTAAACGAATAGGTAGAATAAAACAACCAGGATCCTCCTTCTCCCTTAGAACTTTGTGTCCTCTCACTACATGTGCAGCCACTGCTTCTTCACCCTGTTAGGAATATAAATATTCATATGAAGACTCGGTCACCCCGAGTATCTGTTAGCAGTAACAAGCTCGTAGGATTATTAGTAATATTAGTAATAGTTTAGTTATATTAGTATTTGTGGAGTGGGTCGGGTCTTTACCCATTGTCAGCTCGCTCCACAGCCCACACGGGGCAAGTATTAATGTACCTATATATCCCCCTCTCCACTAATGGAGAAGGTTGGAACTTCTCAACCATTCAATAAAATTCTCTTCACTTTCTCTCACTAAGTTCCCAACTCACTTTCTCTCTCTAAATCTCTCCTAAACCACCGGCCAAATCCACCATATTTGTGTGTTTGAATGTTATGAATATGCTACAATTGGTATCAAGAGCCATGGTTAGGTTCGTGTAAGAGCATATTCAGATTCGTGGGTGGATTTTTGGTTCTTTTTAGGTCGTATAAAATAGTGAACTAAAATCCTTGTTTAATCTTTGTTTGTGGTTAAATCTGTTGAATACTTGTACTTTTGTGTTCATTGAACTATCTTACATCTTCCTTGATAACATACAACTTGGTTAGTGTCTGTTTGTGGAAGATTTGAAGGGTTTCTTGGCAGCGGTTTCGTGTTCGGAAGAGTTTTCTTCGCAGCGGTTTGACTCTCGGTGAAGGATTCTTAGCAGCGGTTTGTGTTATTTGAGTAATTCTAAGTAGCGGTTGGGTAATCAGCGGTTTGGAACTTATCTATAACGGGAAACAAGACAAAACGTACGGAAAGTGACATTTTTGTCCTATTACGGCATCGGTTTGAGTTTCTGTCGCTAACCTTCAGCGGTTTGACTAGTCCTTGTGGTTTAGCATTCAGCGGTTTAACCTTCAGCGGTTTGGGTCTTAGCGGTTCAGACTTTTAGCGGTTTGAATAGTGTTCCGGCGATTTGAATCCTGCGGTTTGACACTCTGGTTCAGCGGTTTAATACTAGCGGTTTGGTCTTCAGATCAGCGGTTTGACTTTTTAAGTCAAAACTTCAAACGGCTATAACTTTTGAACCGTAACTCCGTTTTCAGCCCACGACCTGTCAAAACGACCATGAGACCAAGGAGAAGGACACGTTGAATCAATTTATTCATTCAACCCAAATTTCGAAGCCTGAAATCGCTCCGAAATGAAGTTATTGAGGTTTTAAGTTTTCAGACCATAATTTCACCGTAACAACTTGCGTCAACCAAACTAAATCAACTTTCATCATAACACATTCAAGTAATCAAATCACAGTTTATTCTTGATTTTTGTAAAATCCCGCGAAAGTATCTATTTCTCGGTTTAAATCATAGAATTGTAAAATCTCGTGCACATTCATATCATGTCAAAAACTATGGATTCAGTCATTTCTGAGGTACTCAAATTGTATGACATGATTGACAAACAAAAGATTCCTAAAGATGTACAACAGATAAACGTGTTTGAGTATGTTAGTGCCGATAGGAACTCTGTGTGCCAGAATTCTCAAGAGAAAGAGCTCCATCAGCCACAGACAAACGTTGTTGAGTCAGATACTGCTATGAATAACGTGCAACATGGGAAACACAATGAAGCATCGGCTGAACCTAGTGGGGTATCTTCTGTTATTAATGATGATAATGTGTTGCATGAACAAAAGATTCCCGAAAAAGTACAACAGACAAACGTTGTTGAGACAGATATTGCTAATATGGGAAATAGTGATGTTATCCCACATGAACAATATGTGAAACACAACGAAGCGTCTGTTGTACCTAGTTGTGCATCTTCTGTTCTAAATGATGATTATGTGCTGCATGAGAACACTGAATTTGTTCCTGATGACCCATTAACCACCCAACTTAACATCTATAAAGAACAAGTGGCCATATATGAACAACGTGCTAAGTTTGAGTTAAATAAACGTGAGCAAGAAATGGATGGTCAGATGCGTACACTTATTTCTGAACGTAATCTAAGGGAAGAAAAATTGAAAATGGAGTTACATTCTTTACAAGTGAAACTTAAGCAAACTGTTCAGCTTAAACAAGTAATGCAAGAAAGTGTGAAAACACTAAAGCAAGATTTCAAAGAAAAAGAATCTAAACTCCTAAATGATTTTTCCAGACTTAAAACCTTAAAGAATAAGCTTGAAAATAAGTTGTACACGCAAGACCAATCTAGACAAACGGTTCAAATGCTTCAAAAGCACAAAAAGTTGTGTGATAAGGATAGTAAGAGTAATGTAGGTAAACCTAAGTTAGCTATTCTTAAGAATGCTAAAGTAACCCAACCTTCCTTATATGATGCCAATGTGATGATTATGCCTGGTCATGCCCTACCTGATGTTTCATCTTTAGAAGAGAGTAATGAGATAGATGTGAAAATAGAGAAAGAATGAATGAGAAAATGAATGATCCCAAATGCATAGCCAATCGAATAATAGTCAAACCCCATGATTATTATGAGGAGAATCGATTGACTGTGTTTGCACCTCAAAAGAAGTTAACGCCTGAACAAGTATTTTGGTCTTTAGATATGGAAAAGAGAAAGGTCGATGAGCTTGAAGCTAAAACTCCATCCCTTAGGAAAATTGCAGCTGCGACGGTGTATCCTCCTAATACACCTAGACATTTGGTTCCTTTGACTCTTCCTACTAAATGTAAAACCTTAATTAACATATGTGAAAACTTATTTTAAAAGGTTACTAACAATAACTTTTGTGACCGTTTATGGGCTCAAGGCTGTTTAGACCTTGATCTAGGGTTAGCTATGATTAGCATGATGATAATATTGACGGAATATTCTAATAAAGAAACAATACTATCACAACAAGGTTTTGCCAAACTTCTTGTTTGTTATTAAAATCAGCCCCAATGCTATGTGATCAAATATAGCACGGTTACTCTACAACAATAACATGGATCAAGGAAAACCTTGATTACCTTGAGGCTTAACAAACCTAAAAACATCAGACCCCTTGTCTGATGTTCCCATAAACACACTTTGATGGAGTTACATATTAACTCTCATGGCTGTAATAACATCCCTTATCCTCTTTATATATTAGAGGATTAGGGTTGCACAAATAGATAAGATATTTGTTTTTCCCACTTGTGCCACATGCTAGTTGAGTGTGTCAGTATCTCACATACAACTTGTTCTTACAACTTTGTTTATGTATCTAGACATGTTACTGTCTTTCTACATATCTATCCTTGCTATAAGATAAGTATCTACCCACAATATTTGACTAAGATACAAAAGATCTTTGTCAGGTTACAAAGTAAAACACGCCTGTTATCCACTAAGCAGTACAAACTTTGAACTAGCAGTACTAACTGCTAAGTCAGTACCTTCTTGGTTGCACTAGCAGTACTAACTACTAAGGCAGTACCTTCTTGTTTGAACTAGCAGTACTAACTTCAGTTAGTACTGTTAGTTATTCTTGAACAGACTTGGTGTATTTTCCTTATCTTCTCAGCAATCTTCATGTTTCATTCTTCTTGTTTTGTATCATCAAATCAATGAAAATATAAATCCCAACAGCATATATGTACTTTGTCAACTATTTGCTGATTTTGATAAAACATGTAAGAGAATTACACCAACCGGAATTACTGAGGGGGAAAGGGGTTTTGAACAGACAAAAAGGTGTTACTTAACTGAGGTCATTCAATTCTTTAAATTACTCAAGGAACAGTTTGAAGGATTGCAAAACGCCCTTGAAACTGAAGTAAATGAAATGAAAGTAATGTTTAAAGATATGGAAAATGAGGTAGCTCAAAATGCGATAGAACTTAAGAGCCGTGAGATCGAGAGAAAGAACATTCTCATCACCAATGAGAATTTGATTGCTAGATGTATTGCACAGGATATATTTTATACTGTCACTGATTCTGCTTTAACTGCCTGTCAATTTCATGAGTATTCTATTGCTTTGAATGTTACCCAGAATCGTGTTGTTGAGCTTGAGGGGGAGAATTTGAAACTGCAAGAGAAAATTCAAATTGATGACCATGATAACATGGTCAAACTTTTTTCAAAACTAGAGGTTGATCATCTTAATTTACAATTAAAATATCAACACTTAGAAGAAAAATGTAAAATATCAAATGCCAAGACATCTTTGGATGCTCCTGAATTTGATACATATTTTGAATTGGGCAAACTTGATGAAAAAATTCAAGCTCACACTAACACGATTCGACAGTTGAGGGCTCAGATTGCCCAACTTAAGTCAAATAAGAGTGATGCAATTGGCACCAATAAACCATCGTCTTTAGATTCTCAGAATTTTCAAATTCAAGACACCATCAATAAGTTACACTATGAAAATGAGTGTTTTCGAGCTGAAAATTCAAAAGTCAAACAGCATTACAAAGAATTATATGACTCAATTAAGGTCACACGAAACAGTCATAATGAAAAGATAACTTCTTTGTTAAATGAAATCGAGAATCTTAAGACTCGGGTGAAAGGGAAAATGCCAACCACCACTAGTGTTAATGTTGTTCCAAAGGTTTCTGCTTGTAGAAAGAATGCAATTGATGTTGTGCCTATTCCGCTTCCCCTTATGAACAATAGGTTTTTTCACCAAGTATATCTCAATCACCTTAAGGATAGCCTTGATACCTTGCGTGAGATCGTAGAAGAGGATAGGAGAGGGAAACCACTTGATTGTGCAGTTGTAGATGCCTGCTTCCTCACTAAACGATCTCAAGAACTTTTAGAGTACGTTATTGGCACATGTCCTAAGATTGATAGCAAGCGAGATAGGTTTATTGCATCATCCTCAATGACTAAGAACAAGCATGTAACCTTTGAGGCACCCTTGGAAACTTCAGATCCCAACACATCAAAACATGTTCAACAACTGGAAGTGAAAAAGACTAAGATTCCCATCAGTCATTCTACAAGAGTTAACAGTGACACAAAAGCTAGCGAGTCAAAACCTAGAAGATATATAAAGAATTATAGGACTTCACCAGCTAAAAGTGTTCCTAAGAAGAAAGTAGAAGACCACATGAGGAACAATAAGTCAGATTTGAACAAAAGGAATCATAATTCAAATCCTAATTCACTCTGCAAAACATGTAATGATTTCTTAATTTCGGGTAATCATGATAAATGTGTTGACGAATTTTTGAAGTCGTCCAACAAACCCCCAGTTAAGAAAGTTTGGAGAGCTAGACAAATTATGCAATCTTGGAAACCTACAGGGAAAATATTTACCAATGTGGGCTTTCAGTGGTAGCCCACGGGCCGAATATTCACACTAGGCGAACATTGCCCTTTAACGAGGATTACCGTGCCTAGAGTAGTACCTGTTAAGGAATGGAAGCCAACTGGTAAAGTTATCCCTTTAGATACTCAATGCCCTTTAACTAGGTCCATTGCATCTACCAGTGTTGCCCCTATTGTTAAAACCAAGGCACCTATGGTTTCAGCAGCTCCAAAGATTGTTTGCACTAACCATCTGGAACCCAACTTAAATTGGGGATCTGGCACTCTAAACTCTCTTCTTTTTTTTGTTTTCAAATGCAGGTCGTACAGATCATCCTTTGACATTTGGACTCAGGCTGCTCACAACATATGAGGGGAAACGACCATGACGTCTGTTCACATCAGTTCAGGCCTCGGTCTTCATCGTCAATGACGTCTGTTCACATCAGTTCAGGCCTCGTTCCTCAACGACAATGATGTTTGAACACTACAGTTCAAGCCTCGGGCCTCATTGTCAACATAATGATGTCTGTTCACATCAGTTCAGGCCTCGCTCTTCAACGACAATGGCGTCTACAGATAACACTTCAGGCCCCGTTCCTCAAAGAAAAGAAATGTGTACGTATAAGTGCGCTTTATCTTCGGAAGAAGAGAAATCTTCTTATTTATGACAATTCTCATCAACAAGTTTCATGCTCTTCCCATGCTCACTCAGTCATCAAGTGGATCAACGTACATTGGAGTATATTCTTATTCACTTGTTCTATCAAAAATTGCAGTCATATGCAATTTTTGAGGGGGGGGGGGGGAAAGGGTGAATAAACAAAATGTCAGTTATCAAGTGGATCTACTTACCATTGATGGTATTCTTATTCACTCGTTCAATCAAAAATGGCAGTCACATGCAATTTTTGAGGGGGAGAAGGGTGAATAAACTACATGTTGATTGATGTTTGAGAATTGGCCATACGACTAATCGACATCTTCTCACGGGCTGATATAATCAGTAATAAAGGGCTTCTAGTTAATGCTTCATTTACACATCATTATGATGATTCCGATTAATCGTAACCATCAGGGGAGAGAAATGTGTACACCAAGGACGCACAACAAGTTCACATGATCGGGTTTAACATCTTATGAAACAAATTAAAGATGATCAGTGTTTCAACTTGTTACTTTGGTATCTTCATTTCATGTGTACGTCACGGGCGTCACGGGCTGATTAATCGTAACCATCAGGGGAGAGAAATGTGTACATCAAGGACGCACAACAAGTTCACGTGATCGGGCTTAACATCTATGATTCAAATTAAAGATGATCAGTGTTTCAACTTGTTACTTTGGTGTTATCATTTCATGTGTACGTTACGGGCTGATGGGTTATATGTAAGATTACTGGAATGCATTTGGTGAGATGAAGATGTTGATATTCTGTTCCCCAAATGGACAATCTTGAAGAAGGTCGAGTCTACAGTCTGTTCTACATTTTCCATTGTGTGTTAGAAGACTAAAGACGGCATGAATTGAGTTATCAAAAGACTTCTTCATATTCTAGGCATTCATCAGAAAGGCTTTCAGTTTGGGGGAGAGCACTAATTAGGGGAGAGTGAAAAGCCAGATTTAAACCCTAATTAGATCTGCTCACATTGTTCTTCTGCAAGTAAAGAGATGGCAGCTGAGAAGATTTAGGAAGCTAAAAGAAGTAATGTAGTTTGAAGACCACTCTCAGAGCTGTTGCATCAAGTTCTTCAAGGTGGTGAAGAACAAATCTATCAAAGAAGAATTAAGGTGGTAATTCTTCATGTATTCTTTGTAAATACATAAAATCATAAAAACTCAAAAATATTTTTTCCAATTTCATAAAACTTTTATAAAACCAAATTGTAAATAGAAAAATATAAAACCAAGAGAAACCATAAAAATCAGAAAAACAAAAAATACCAAAAATAGTTCTTCTAGGCATGTCTTCTGTTTATCGATAACATTTACGGTCCTAGAAATGTCATTCAATAATGACACGGGTCTTTAAATGAAGTTCGAGCAGAAGTTCAAAAAGTTTTCAAAACATGCCGAAATGGCTTGCTATTACTTCAGATAGCAACCCGCTTTTCAAAATGGGGAAAGCACGTCGCCAAAAAGACGGTTGTTCCTCCCACTGGGTGATGTTCACCCGGGCATGGATTACTTTATATCCATGTTTCTTCGATTTGATATACGTTTCAGTGCATCATTTCTTGTATAAGAAGAGAAGTCTTCTTTGCACCACAAACTCTTTATATTCTATGATTCTTCTGGAGAGTTTTGGTGTTTCATAAGGTGGTAACTGGACTTAAATTTTCACAAATACTTAACGCTCAATTGAATGACAACAGATCTTTAAATAGAAAACGGGTCATTAATTGAGGGGGAGAGTATTTGTTCAAATTTTTGACACCTTTTTAATCATTGTGCAACATCAGCAGTGACACTCTCTCGTGGTTTAAGGGGGAGCATAGTATGCTCCATAATCAGAATACATTGAAAACCTGACCACATTTTCTCTCAAATTTTCTAAACATATTTAAATCAATTGGGATCACAAATCTCAAATGGTTTGAAATTTTTGATCGGGGGAGAGAATGTGATTTAAATATGAAATTCGGATAAAAATGTGATCTTTTGGAACTCAAGTGTAGGCTCTCCCATATGTGCTAAACCTTTCGTATATCGATGCGCATATTGAGGGGGAGCGAATGATTTATGATGGCAATTGTGAAAGAACACCAAAGACCGACCATTTTATTTAAACGCACTGGAGTTATAAGGATGGTAAGGTTAGGTATAAGTTCCCACGATCCCGCCAGAGCCGGAGGGATCTACCCAGGGACAATCCACTAGTTAGTGTAGAAGTCCTTAGGTATGATTAAAAAGGAGAAAAGTGTGAATAAAGGAAGACTGCCGACTGAGATGGAGCTAGTACTGGAACAAACCCAACAAGGTGCTAGTGATGAAGTCTCGGTACGCACTGAAGGGGTTGAAGAATGAAAAAGAATTGTAAAGATAAAGGGTGAAAAGAAAGAAGCCCTCCTTACACTTTAGGCAGAAACCGGGTCAGTACATATGCTGTTAGAATCACTTAGTTGATTGCTGGCATTGAAGACAAAGTATCATGGACCCAGTGATATGCTGCACAACCCTCCCTAGCCACTCAAGGTCCCTCAAAGGATTCTTGTTTCATTTGTCATGGAGATCAATACTTGGCTATCGTCTATCTCACTTCGAGTTAGATGATATTGAAAAGGTGGCAGTCCTCTCCAGCCTCCGATCACTAAATCAAAACGCACAATTGAGTCTAGAGCCAAGAGATCATCCACTAATCTCATAAGGACACATTTCCAATATACTTGCTATTTCATACACCGTGAAAAGCAAGAAAATATATATGAAGAGTCCTACGCATTATCTTCGTGGTATTGCCAGAACATCCGAGTGATACGTAAAGTATTCACAATGAAGATGGAAATCCTTCTAGAGCCAACATCAAACAAGCTCTTGGTGGGTGACATGTGAGATCCTTCATGGATCAAGCTTGTGACAACTGGAAAGAAACGATGGGGCGATTCAAATTTGAATCAAACTTGTTCCAGGAAATTGATTGACGGATACTTTTGGAAAACCTTTCAATGTGCTCACCAACAAAGTTTCGAGCACATTGATTGTGAAAATTTTGAAACAAAAGTATTTTTGACAGAAATGTGATTCAATTTATAAAACCCTTGTCGTGTTGCACAAAATGTTTATCCAGTGACACGCAAGTGATTTTTCTAATCAATTTCTCGTCAATCAGTTGGTATTTAATTCACTGATTTACTCTACCGTGCTGTCTGCTTTAAGACGTTCCGGTATGAGAACATGCTTAGTATGATGATTCTGACATTAATTTGCTGGAAGACTCATTACTATAAGCTGGAAATTCCTGTCAAGGAGAATCTTCTTTAAAGGGGATTCTACCTGATCACAGGTCGGTCTTCACAAAACCAAAGGTTAAATCCAACCACCACATCGAACGAATGAAAAAGCCATATTCGTTCTCCAACTTTATTGCTAACTGTTTTATTTTATATTCATATAAAGATGGCGATGGTGGTTCCTGATTCTAGCAGAAACGTGTCAATCCACACTCCATGCTCACACTTCCAATTCATTATTAAAGACATCATGATAGATGAAAGACCTACAACACAGCTTCTGCAACTCTGATGATAGCTATCATGATCCAAAAAAGTGTGTGCATGCGAGTCCAATGGTTACAACATATCACATGAAGGCAATACTACAATGGATGAGCTCAAAGATTTACGGTGGCTGATGATCTCAAAGAAGGCTCCAAGATCACAACTTCACATGGAGACGATGCTGCAAGATGACTTGAAGACATATGTTGGATGATAACCTCAAAGAATACTCTAAGATAATCCAAGACAAAAGATCAGTCATCAAAGGTTCACTGCTGAAGACACAAAGTATAATGACGTTGAAGAATCAATGTCTACGAGCTAGAAATTTACAATCATGTAATATAATGCTAGAATTTAAAATATTATTTCCGGGGTGACCTCCCTTAGGGGGAGATTGTTAGGACTATAAATATTCATATGAAGACTCGGTCACCCCGAGTATCTGATAGCAGTAACTAGCTCGTAGGATTATTAGTAATATTAGTATTAGTTTAGTTATATTAGTATTTGTGGAGTGGGTCGGGTCTTTACCCACTGTCAGCTCGCTCCACAGCCTACTAGGGGCACATATGTATGTAACTATAAATACCCCTCTCCACCTAGGGAGAGGGTTGGAACTCCTTCTCATTCTCACATAATACAAGTTCATTTTCTCTCTCTAAGTTCCCACTTTCTTTCTCTCTCTAAAACCGCCACTTTAATTCGACCAAATCTCCATTGTTTGTGTGTTATATGATTATGAATATGCTACACATCCTCATCCTCAACTTCTCCATCCATCTTAAGTCTATCCATGAGAATGCTATCTAGGATCTTTTTGTCAGCATTTTTTATAGTCTCAATTATGGGCCTCTTCTCATATAACAACATAATCCTAGCATAAACATCTGCCTCCATTTCTTCTTTAGTAAGTTCATCACGGGTTATAAGATGATTTATGGTTAATGAAGGTCCTTCATCTCCACACTTCATTTGGTAAATGGTTTGTGGTTTGTTTTTGAGGCGTTTGCTTTTTCCCATTTTGCACACAAACTGAGGTGTATCTATGGTGTTTTTATTTTCAAGGTTTATGAGTAGTGGTAAGTCTCCTTCATTGATTTCAGAAAGTAAAGCATCCAAGTTTCCAAAATCCTTATCTATTACAGTTGCATCCGGCCAATTGGTTAGCAAACCATTAGCAAAGTCCACAATCCTCCTAGCAAGTGCAAGGAAAGGCCTCCCAAGAATTACATTAGGCTCTCATTCATTTTCATTAGGGTTGACATAAAATTCGACCAAAAACAACTCTCCATTCAAATGCACTAACAGTTTCTTTGTAACAACCTTACATCCATCTTCCTTCTCTTTACTGCTTACTCCTAACCTTTTGAAGAACTCATGAGATAACAAATTCTTACTATAATCTAGGTCAGCAACAGCATCGTAAGCATACAATTCCTCCACAAAACAAGGGGTAATGAATTTCAAGTAACAATCCTTTGTTTCCATTTTACTAAAGGTGTGAACCCTTTATTCAATTTTAAGCCCACTGTCTGCAATATCAGATTCAGAAACATCATTACTTTCTCCTACACTTTCCAGTGACTCATCCAGCCAACCACAATTGTTCTCCTTGGCAAACTTCTTTCCTAGCCTATTGTTTTGATTCATGGCTAAAATAGCTAAAATGTGCAAAAACATCAAGTGAAACATTAATAGGTTAGTCAAATAAGTTATAAGCTCATAAGTTAACTCGGGCAATCTCATATAACTTGTGTAAGTTAATACACGGATTTGTTTTATCATATCAAAAGAGATTTTAGTCCTCTTTGAAGATTTTTGCAGAAAATTTTGACGTACTTTAAGAAAAGTACGGCGGTTACGTGATTTTATAGCCTTTTGTTTAAATTTTTCCAGATGTGCGACGGTCTTAAGATTAACACCGGTGTCATTTTGGGTTTTGACAGATGATCATAAGTTATATAGCAGCTTATAAGTTCTGATAATAGTTGAAAACATATTGCAATTATCATTTCATCTATCAGAGCAATCCAATATAGTAATTCCAAGAAAATAGATAACAAACGCAAGCAAAATATTTTTGTATTTTTTGTTTTAATGTGCAATTTATACATATGCAATAATTCAGGTAATAAAACAAAAAAAAAACATCAATCTCATGTTCTCAAGACCTGGAAATAGCATTTTACAAGTTTGTTTGGGTTTTTGAAATTAAATCCAACTGATCCTTTTAACTGAACTGATAAGTACGGCGGTTTTAGGTTGTAAAACCGGCGTGCTTTTGAAGTCAGAAACAAAATTTTTCCAAATTGTGACAAGAAAACTTAGTAACGAATGACCGTCTTTACCAAAACTGATAAAATAAACTAAAATAACCTCCCTGGCAGCGGTGCCAAAAACTTTGATGTGTTTCGAAAGATTTAAATTTATAATACTAGTTCTACCGATTCCTTAATACACAAAGCAAACGGGTAAAGTATAACCCCCGTTTATAGTAAAGGTTTAGGTAAGACCAGGTCGTCCCAAGGGAGGAAATTGTTTCTCATACCAGTGTTGGTTAACAAAATTAGATTCCAATGATTGTCACTTATCACTAAAACCGTTTTTGTTGGATTTAAGATTTTTATAAGGTTTACCATGTTAATTAAAGATATGTTTGTTCAAGGCTAAGCAACATGAGATAAACAAGAGAATGTAATATAATGAGTACGCAGACAAAGCATAAGAGTAATACATGACGGGTAATCATGAGAACTATTATATCTACTCGACATAAGAAGGAATCCTTTCGGCTTTAATCCTTAATACATAAAGTGCATAAAGTATGGTTTTTGTATGAATTATAAATAATGTATTTCCTCTAATCAAGTCGTTAGACGTGAGATTAGTCCTTTAAACATGTCATAATCCGGGCTGTCAAATGTTCTACCATCTAATTCTCACAAGTATAGCAATGACTCGTTATAGACAAACGATTCATAATATAATCAACACAATTGCATCTTTCGACCTTTTGACAATTGTAATGACCAATCCAAACAATAGATAGTAAACCGGATAAGGACATATCAAATACACGATTTATAGATTCAGAACATATATTACAAACTCAGGTTCATATCATATGGCTATAATGCCTCAAACAAACATAATTCGACTACTCCATGTTCAAAGTAAAGTAACAAGTATCACATGAATAAACGATTATCAAACTCATAGTGAAATAAAGATTATACCGAGATTACAATTGTTGAACCACGTTCACAACTTCTTCTCTCCAAAGTACTGCTGCTTCCAGGCTCCTTAGCAAGTGGTTTTGGTATAAACCACTTCTAAACTTCTTATGATTAGTTTATGATGATTGGTGAGTGAGTTGCCCCTTATGCTCTGAATTAGGCCACTATTTATAGGTGTAGGAGCAACCCTAAGACGTGCCTGGTGAGTAATGATAGGCAAGTGATCGACCTTGTCATTGATGTATCTCATTAATGAAGAAGTATATCTGACAGGGGAAGTACGCAAAACCGGATGGCTTCAGTTCACGTATCCGACACTCTTTAAGTATAAAACCGGCGTACTTCAGTGTTGACACGTAAGTACATAGTTGACCAGTGGTGCCCGTAAGTGGCGCTCTTTCTCCATAAGGTCGGCGTGCTTTTGCCAAACCATGTGTTATTTCTCTTAAGTATTTTGATTCATTAGTTTCTCGTCTTTATCGTATCTTTCCTTAGATCATTAGCCCTGCATGTTTATTCATATATTAAGTACCAAAAGTTATATAAATAAGAGTATTTAGCTATATAATTTACATAATATCGAGGGTATAAACATGTATAATACGAGACTCATCAGTAACCTGAAAGAGGTGATAGTAAAGATGTGGAAATGGTTAGCGCATGTTAAAGAATGTGAGTTGTAGTGAGAAGTGTAAACACATAGTAAATGTGTAAGTACGATAAGCAAGTTTCGTATATCCTATGACGCTTGCTTTAGCTAAATAGTATGAATGAGATAATGTGTGCGTTAAAATATTATGGCTTGGATCCAATGTTAAAATGTGAAAGGTTAAAGATAGTTATCATATAACCAATGAGTTAATGATGACTAATAATGGCATTCTTCGGGATGATCGAGTTAATGATAGTAAATGGTGGCATCCAGATGGCCAATCTAATGATGTTAATGGTGGTATCCTTCGGGATGACCAATCTAATGATGTTAATAATGGCATCTTTTGAGATGACCATGTTAATGGTGGTGTCCTTCAGGATGACCAAGCTAATGATGTTAATAAAGGTATGGATCCAAGTCTGAAAAGTTAAAAGTTAATGTAAAGTATAATAAGAATGAAGAGAAAGAAAGTAAAGTGAAAATGAGTAATGAGTACAAGTGTTATTTCGAAAGTGTATAAGTAGGACGATTTATAATCTCCTTAGTTAAATGGATTGGGACGCCATTTCATTTAATTAAAGAAATTGTGAATCGCCGAACCATGAGTTTATGTTTCTTGACTTACATCGATTGGGACGCCTTTCCATGTAAATGAGGAAGCGTAAATGAGTGCGCTTATGTATTCCCGACATTGCATGAGTAAAATAAGAAGAGTAGAAAATGGGGGCCTAGTATTAGTTAGAAGTCATAAGAACTAATATAAGTGGAATAAAATTAGAATGCGACTTTGATTGAGATATTATGAAAACCTTCTATTAAGATGTCTATAGTACAACTCGAAAGGATTAAGAATTTGAAATGACATTATAATGCGCCTTGAGGAGTGGTACAAAAGGTGAGTAATGATAGTAACATATGCTAATCTTTATTGGCACCCTTATGTGTAAATGTGACGATGTAAGTCAAAGTGTTGAAATTCTTATAAGACTTATAGTCTTTGACGAGGAATTTATAGAAAGAAGTAGATGAAACGAGACGCTATAGTGAAACGTTAATGGGATAATGCGATGGTCATGGTAGAATGCGTAAGTGTTAGACAATGTTGACTTGTGAAAGTCAAATGCAACCAAAGATTTTCTAAGTGACTTATAATACTTAACGGAAATCTATAAAATGAGATAGAAAAAAAAAGTGATATAGAAAAATGTTAAGAGAATGATAAGACGACTACGGTAAAAATAGGAATGTTAAGTTGTTTTAGCCACTATTTGACTTATGTAAAGTCAAAATAGTGCAAATTTACTCAAGTGACACTTAGTCCTTGATTAAAAAAATTAAAATAAAGCAAGTAAGAATATAGTTTATTTGTAATGTAGTTGACCAAATGATACGTTGGTCATAGTATATGTGTCCCGATTGACATAATGACCTTAGTAAGAGCCGTATGGTTATGAAAAATTAAACGAGAAGTAGAGCGGATCAAGAATTTTAGAATATGTTGCTTAGTGTTGCAAGATCACTTAGAACTTTGCAATGGAATGTATGAATGAAAATGTGCTTAGTGCTAAGAATGGGCGTAAGATGTGACCAAGTCAAGGTTAGTTTAAACGAGAGATTTCGAGGACAAAATATAAAATAAGGGGGGTAGAATTATAATACCCTAAAATCGAGCCTAAGTATTTTATTACAAGAATGTCATTGAAACAGTTGACTATGACTTTTATAAGTTTTAAGGACTTACGGGATTGGTTAGTCAACCCGATAGTACAACTGTAAGTATTAAATGTTATATAAATGGTTATAGAAAATATGATGTGTCACATTTATGAGGAAAATAGACTTAAAGGACTTATATCGTCGTGTAGTAAATATGTTATAATGTGTAATGTGGCCAAGGTAGAAGGAATGAGACTTGAGGGACCTATTGTGTCAATTGGACAAAGTACCAACTAACATATACTAGAGAGTTTCCTAGATATTCCAGAAACTCATAGATTGTGTGTGTGTGTGTGTGGTTGGTGATGTCGGCTCAAGAAAGAAGAGGAGGGAAAAGGATGAAGCTTGGTGATCAATTGATGATGTTTTAGTGTTTCAATCCAAGAGTATTATACCTAGCAATCATCCTTACAAGTAAGTGAATCCCAATTAGTGTTTAATTGGTAAATTGAGAATTCGGGTTCATGTACCTAATTTGGGGAAAATTGGGTAAAAGATGTTTGTGAACTAATTAAAGGTCATAGTAACTTATGAGATGATTTTATTGGGATAAAGTTAGTAATTTATGGATTGATCATCATATAATCAAGATATGATTATATGATGATTAGAGGTGTGTAAGAGATGGGTTATGGTTATATAAACCATTGGCATAGTTAGTTAATTATGATTATTAAGTGTTTATGATTATGATAATTGACCTAGGATGTGAAGAAGAAGCTAATGATGGTGTTGATGATGATGATTCTAGTTACTAGCTTGGAATCAAGGTAAGTAAACCGGTTATAAGTTGATGTTATATGGATTTCATTACATTATGTGTTATGTAATGTTTATGTTAAGATTATATAATGATGCGTTATGTATTTGCTTATGTGAAAGTAGATTGTAAGGCTAGTTTGGCATAACAAGCAAAAGTATGATAGAGTAGGATGGAATTGGTTAGAGTATGAATGGTGACGTTTAATGATGGCTTAAGGTATGTGTTATGGTTAATGTTATGATGGAATGATGGTTATGATGTGTAATGTATGTTTGATGTATGATGTTAAGTTATACCCGTTTTATTTACTAAGCCTTGTGCTTACGATTTAGATGTTTACCATGTTTTAGGTACTTATGCTAATCGGTAAGCTTGAACTAAGGCTTAAGGATTGCTAGTGCGGAAGATAAAAGGTTTGGTAATATGTATAGGAGCTTAGGTAGATACCGAGCTCAAGTTAAGGTTGTTGAAGTAATTTAGTCATCAAATGGAATGTCATAACATGGGTTAAGCATTTATGGTCATGTTTAAAGGAGTGTTTGGATTAATGTATGTTTGTACCCATTTTGGGATTTGAACGGGTCAATGGTCATGGATCAAGGTTGTCAGGGTCGTTAATGTCAAATGTGTGTTTTGGTTCAGGTTTAAGCGTTTGTTTTATGGTTAATGGTGTCATGATTAAGTTGTGTATGCAAATGGGTCAAAATGGGTATTTTGGCATAATACCCGTCACTTTGTAAAACACGTTTTCGCGGGTCATTGTGACCAAGTTTATGCATATATTTGATGTTTATAACGTCCTAATAATTTCTGGAAGTATTGGTGTTATGTCATGTTATAGAAGTCGTTTTTCGAAAAATGGGTCAAAAGTGCACAAAAAGAATATGCAGAAACAGGGGTGTTTGGGACAAGGTCCATTTTAACCCATTTAGGTCAAACGGGTAAAGAATTTTGGGAAACAATGTATATGGTATATTTTTAGTTTGAATGGTAATTACATGTGTTTAAATATTAGTCTAAAGTGTTGATTTTATGTTTAAAGGTGTTACGGGTCATTTTGAGAAAATAAGTGCCTAGGAAGGGTATAAGTGCCCTAAAAAGGGTATAAGTGCCCAAGAGGGCTCCAAGTGCACAAGAAGGCTTTTGCAATTTTTGTCCGTTTTGTTTATTTTGTATAAAATCAACCGTAAGTCGTCACGGGTTGTGCCACCCGTCGTTTCGAAGGTAATTGAGTCTAGTTTCATTTAAAAATAGTTTGAACGTCTAGATATTTATAGATTTTTGTCAGTTTGTAAAAGAGTAACAGTGGGTCTGTTTCGGGTCATGTTGTTTCCACGCAAAAGTTTCAAGTTTTGAGTATTCTAAGTCGTGTTGTTCATGGGGTGTAACATTGGAGACAAAGGAATATCCTAAGAAATATCAATCATCAGATTTTGCATCAAATTTGCCTAAGTAGTCCTTGTGATTATGAATAAACACCAGGCACCCAAATACATGAAAATATCTGATGTCAGGGAGTCTTTCTTTGAATATTTCATAGTGTTGGGAATTAAATATTCAAGAAGGTTAATATCGGGTTCTATTCAAAGAAATACTCTAAGTGGAATTCTGCTGCTAGTGCATTTGGTTCCTGCTGCTAGGCTTAGCATTCTGCTGCTGTTGATCCTGCTGCTAGTGTACTTGATCCTGCTGTTAGGGATGACTCATTGCTGCTGCTAATGAACATTCTGCTGCTAAGTGGATAAGTATGAAAAGATATTATTTGTATTTTGGTCAACAATATACGGTAGATAATATCTTACCCCATGTGCTTAGTTAACAAGTTGTGTACACAGATACATGTTGTATCTTATGTACTGACACACTCAAGATAAGTTAACAAGTAGTTCGACTAGACTTTAAGCAATATGTAAAGATCTTCTTGGACTATAAAAGAAGATCTTAGACTCGATATTATGGGTCGATGTTAATGTTATTATTAGAACATATAACTGTTAAGACATAGAACAAAACACAAGAATATCACAAGTTGTAAGAACTTAAGATTCAAGGTTGTAACCCTAGTGATATTTCAAGATCACTCGTATTATTATCATTAATAATATTGAATCGTTTGGTGTTAATCTTTCATTGTTCATTGTCATAGAACTAACACAACCATTCCATTTCCATAACAAATAACCTTCTAAGTGTGGTTAAGTAGATTCCGCATACTTAATCATATTCACTCAATATATCATACACACAAAGTACGTAAGGTTTAACCACCTTAACCGTGTGCAAACAATCCTAGCAAGTGGTATCAGAGCATCAGGCTGATATTATTGATTTAGAAGAAGAAGCTAAAGAAATGGATGTTGAATCTATTCAGACAAATGTTACTGCAAAGATTCCCATGCTCAAACAGAATGAGTTTGAGATGTGGAGGCTCAGGATAGAGCAATATTTCCAAGTGCAAGATTATGCACTTTGGGAAATCATTGAAGATGGAAACTCTTACCAGCCTACCACCACTACATCAACAGTGGACGGCAAAGTTGTGTCAACTCTGCAGACAAAGCCATCATCTGCAGAAGATAGAATAAAGAAGAAAAATGACTTGAAGGCAAGAAGCATGCTGATGATGACCATTCCCAATGATCAACTTCTAAACTTCAGCAAGTTCAAGGATGCCAAGTCATTATTTGAAGCTATTATTGCCAGGTATGGTGGAACTGAAGCCACCAAGAAAACCCACAAGACACTGCTCAAGCAGCAGTTTGAAAACTTCTCCTCTACATACAATGAATCTCTTGACCACATGTTTAATAGGCTTCAGAATATTGTGAGCCAACTTGCTGTTCTTGGGATTGAAATGCCTCAAGAAGATTTGAACTCAAAATTTCTGAGAAGCTTACCAGAAGAGTGGGCTATGCATGTTGTTGTCTGGAAGAACAAGCCAGACTTAGACACCATGGAACTGATGGACTTGTATAGCAACTTCAAGATTGTGGAGCAAGATTTAAAGAAGAATGGAGGTACTAGTTCTAATACTGGGAATAAGGCACTTATGTCAACTCCTAGTACCTCAAAATTAAGTGAAGAGTTGAAAGTTGTTGATGATGTTGGTGCTGCTAGTTCATCAAGTAGTACCATAAGTATTCTGGATGAAAAGACTTGTTGTGCCTTTCTTACAAGTCAAAACAATGGGTCCATGCTCTCCTATGAAGACCTCCAAGAGATCCATGAAGATGATCTGGAGGAAATGGATCTAAAATGGCAAATTTCACTTCTTAGCATGAGAGCCAAGAAGTTCTATCATAAGACGGGGAAGAAGCTCATAATCAGCAACACTGATGTTGCTGGTTTTGATAAGTCAAAGATAGAGTGCTATAACTGCCACATGATGGGTCATTTCTCAAGAGAGTGCATAAGACCAAGGCAGCAAGATAGCAAGAATAGAGGTTTTGGAAGCAAATCCAAAACAGAGGAGGTTATTGAGCCAAAAGCTATGGTAGCTATTGATGGCTTAGGTTTTGATTGGAGCTTCATGGAAGATGAAGAAGAAACTCCTGCTCAAATGGCACTTATGGCTTTTTCTGCTACTGAGGTACCAAATCATAAAGCTTGTTCTAATTCTTGCACTGCTCTTAATGCTCTACAGGTTTTAATGAAACAATATGATGATCAAAAGATAGAGCTAAGTAAGACTTTTCAAAACTTTATAAACTATAAGTGTGGATTAGAAAAGCTAGAGAAACAAATCACATACTATAAGGAAAATGAATTAGCTTTTTCTGATGACAAAGCTCTCCTAAGACAGGACATATTCTTTAGAGATGCTGAAATTAAGCTTTTGAGAGAAGCTTTTGATAGGGTCAAAAAGGAAAATGAAAACATTCACTTGACTACTGAGGCACTAGAACATGCTTCTAGAGGTATGCACAACATAGTAGAATGTCAGGTGATTAATAGAGCTAAGTCAGGAGTAGGATATAAGAGTGTCCCACCTCCTTATAGAGGCATCCATAAACCCCCAGGGATTGACCTAGGAAATTCAGGTTTACCTGAGTTTCAAGAACCAATCATGGAATATGGTTCTAAGGCTAGCAAGAGCCTTAAGGTAGAAAAAGTAAGTAAAAGTTTAGATAAAACTTTACTTTATCAGGACAAGGTGTCCTTTGTTAAGAACTTAGATGCTATAGTTGTTGAAGATTGTACAACTGATAGTGATGATGAAGAAGAACATGTTATGTCTAAACCTGAAGTGGTTAAGAAAGTAGGAAAAAGTGTTCCTAAGATAGTCAAACACAATACTGATAGGCCTAAATCAAACATTAAGCATGTTAGGCAACCAGTTAGATATTGTGAGCAATATAGAACCACCAACAAGCCCAGAGGTAACCAAAGGAATTGGAACAACCTCAAGTCTAACCAATTAGGTGATGACTTTGCTTTTTATAACAAAGCTTGTTACACATGTGGTAGTTTTGACCATCTTGCAGCTTTTTGCAACCAATGGGTAACTGGGTATGAAAACCATAGAGTGAACCACAAAAGGCAAACACCTAAAACTCACTTTCACTCTAGTTCTAGTGTTAAGAGAACAAATCCCAGAGTAGTCAAAAACAAGTCTGGCTCAAACTCAGATCCTGCTGCTAGACTAATGGTTCCTGCTGCTAGACAAAATTCTTCCTGCTGCTCGACCATTTATGACTATTAACCCAAAATCAACAGCTAAGGGTGCAAAAAGAACTTTCAAACATGCACCAACAACTGTTCTAAGGCCCATTCAAACAAAAGCAGTGGTCCAAAAACAAGTTTGGAGACCAAAGGGTACAACTACAAAGTTAGCAGACTCTGCTGCTAAGCGTGTGGTTCATTCTGCTGCTAAGGGAAACAGGGCAAATGCTGTTAAGGCCTCAGCATGTTGGATTCTAAAATCCAATGTTGCATCAACTATCCTTAAAAGATTAAATTACATTGATGCAAGAGGCAGATCCAAGTCAGTAATGGCTTGGGTCCCCAAAAGAAACTAACACTCTTATTTATGTGCAGGAACATTCCAATGATCAGGTAGAGGATCAAGGATACTCAGATAGTGGATGTTCAAGGCACATGACAGGCAACAACTCTTATCTCTTAGATTTTCAATCAATAGATGGAGGCTATGTTACCTTTGGAAGAGGTGTTGGTGGAAAAATTTCCGGTAAAGGTACCATTAAAACTGGAAATTTAGATTTTGAAGATGTGTTATATGTAAAAGAGCTAAATTATAATCTTTTTAGTGTCTCACAAATGTGTGACTAAAAGAACAATGTTCTTTTCTGTGAGACTAAATGTCTTGTACTTTCTCCTGATTTTAAGATGCCTGATGAAAATCAAGTACTTCTTAGAATTCCTAGAAAGGGCAATATGTACAGTGTAGACATGAAGAACATTGTTCCTAAAAAGAATTTAACTTGTCTTGTCGCAAATGCCACATTGGATGAATCAATGAAATGGCATAGAAGGCTTGGTCATATTAACTTCAAAACCATAAATAAAATTGTTAAGAATGGTTTGGTAAGAGGTTTACCTCACAAAAGATTTGAAAATGATCAAACATGCATTGCTTGTCTAAAAGGCAAACAACACAAAGCCACTTGTAAGCCCAAGATTTTTAACTCTATCAATCAATCATTGTTTATGCTGCATATGGACTTATTTGGACCTGTTTCAATAAGTAGTATAATGCATAAGAGATATTGTCTTGTTATAATTGATGACTATACTAGATTTACATGGGTTTTCTTTCTATCTACTAAGGATGAGACTACAAGCATCCTTAAGACATTCATTACACAGATAGAAAACCAAGTAGACAAGAAAGTGAAGGTCATTAGATGTGATAATGGGACTGAGTTTAAGAATAGAGTTATGGATGATTTCTGCAAACAAAAAGGTATTAAGAGAGAATTTAGTGTTGCTAGAACACCACAACAGAATGGTGTGGTTGAAAGAAAGAATAGAACACTAATTGAAGCTGCTAGAACAATGTTAGCTGATTCCAAGCTACCTATAAGTTTTTGGGCAGAGGCAGTCAATACTGCTTGCTATGTTCAAAATAGAGTTTTAGTTGTGCAGCCTCACAATAAGACATCATATGAACTTTTTAGAGGTAGAACTCTTGCAATAGGATTTCTTAGACCTTTTGGATGTCATGTGACAATTCTCAATACCTTAGACCATTTAGGAAAATTCGATGGTAAAGCAGATGAAGGATTCTTTGTTGGATATTCTCTTAATAGCAAAGCATTTAGAGTATACAACACCAGAACTTTGATTGTAGAAGAAAACCTACATGTGGAGTTTTTAGCGGAAAAATCCAATGTAGAAGGTCAAGGACCAAAAAGGCTATTTGATCTTGAATTTCTAACCAAATCAATGAATTATGTGCCTGTTGTTGTTGAAACTAATGAATTTTCAGGTTCACAAGCAACAGATGAGGCAAGGTTAGAAAATGAGACAAACCAAGATCATGTTTGGATGCCAATATGGTCAAGTACAATTGTGGAATCAACTTCAACAACTGATGAATCTTCTTCTAGCAAAGCTAAAGAAGGTGTTGAAGATGAAAGGAAAGAAGGTGGAACTCAGGAACAACAAATTTTTTCTGATGGTGACTCTGCTGCTAAGCTTATTGATTCTGCTGTTCGGTCAACTGATTCTGCTGCTGGCCCTTCAGAAACAAAAGAAGCAGAATTCTCAGATAATGAGGTGGATTTCAACAATCTTCCATCAAATTATCAAGTTCCTTCTACTCCACAAACAAGAATTCACAAAGTCCACTCCCTAGATAATGTGATTGGAGATGTACAGTCAGGTGTGAAGACAAGACAACAACTGATGTCTTCAGACCAACAAGGGCTTCTTGATGCCCTTTATGCTTCAAAGCAGCATGAGTTTTCAAACTCTTGATTATTTGTATGTTTTCTCTCACAAGATGAACCAAAGAATATTCTAAAAGCCTTAGATAATTAAAGCTTGGTAGAGGCTATGCAAGAGGAGCTTCTTCAGTTCAAGATTCAGAAAGTGTGGGTGTTAGTTGATTTACCTAGGAATGCAAAGGTAATTGGCACTAGATGGGTTTTCAAGAATAAAAGGGATGAAAGGGGAATAGTGATTCGTAATAAGGCTAGATTAGTAGCTCAAGGGTACACACAAGAAGAAGGAATAGACTATGATGAGGTTTATGCTCCAGTAGCAAGGATTGAGGCAATTAGGCTTTTCTTAGCTTATGCTTCATTTTTAGGCTTCACAGTCTACCAAATGGATGTTAAGAGTGCATTTTTATATGGAACAATTGAAGAAGAGGTGTATGTTTCATAACCTCCAGGCTTCATTGACCCATTACATCCAAACAAAGTGTACAGAGTAGTGAAAGCTCTATAGGGCCTTCATCAGGCACCAAGAGCTTGGTATGCAACACTAGCTTCCTACTTATTAGAAAATGGATTTCAAAGAGGAAAGATTGATCAGACACTTTTCATCAAACAGTACAAGAAGGATCTTCTGTTAGTGCAGGTGTATGTGGATGACATTATCTTTGGATCTACTAGGAAAGAGATGTGTTTAGAGTTTGAGAAACTTATGCATGATAAGTTTCAGATGAGTTCTATGTGAGAACTTACATTCTTTTTGGGTTCGCAAGTTAAGCAATCATCTGAAGGCATATTTATTAGTCAAGACAAATATGTTGCAGAGATACTTAGAAAATTTCAATTTGCTGATTCAAAAATAGCAAGCACACTAATGGACTCTGAGAAGCACCTTCTGAAAGATGAAGATGGAGAGAGTGTAGATGTACACACTTACAGATCTATGATAGGCTCTTTGATGTACCTTACATCATCTAGACCTGATATCATGTTCCCTGTTTGTGTATGTGCAAGATTTCAAGTAACTCCAAAGGTTTCTCATTTAACTGCAGTCAAGAGAATTTTTAGATATCTCAAAGGTCAACCAAGGTTGGATATATGGTATTCTAGGGAATCTCCTTTTGACTTGGTAGCATTTTCGAATAGTGATTATGCTGGTGCTAGCTTGGACAGAAAGTCAACAACTGGAGGATGTCAATTCCTTGGGTGTAGACTTGTCTTATGGCAGTGTAAGAAGCAAACAAGTGTGGCAAATTCAACAACTGAATATGAATATATAGCTGCTGCAAGTTGCTGTGGTCAGGTTCTATGGCTTCAAAACCAACTCCTTGACTATGGGTACAATTTCTTAAACACTGTTATTCATATTGATAATAGTAGTACAATTTGTATTATTAAAAATCCAGTGCAACATTCTAAAACAAAACACATTGAAATTAGACATCACTTTATAAGAGACTGCAATGAGAAAAGATTAATTCAAGTACTTAAAATTGCTTCAGAATTCAACTTTGCAGATCTGCTAACAAAAGCTTTTGATGTTTCAAGATTTCAGTACTTGGTAGCAAGTATTGGAATGCTTAATCCTTAATGATTTTAAACTTTGTGTTTTTGTCAATAAATTTTTGTTTCTGCTGCTGGCTTTACAAGATACTACTGCTATTACAAAAGTTTGTGCTGCTAGTACAAATTTAATTTGTGTTATTCATACAGTTAGTCCTATGATTATTCTAATACAAGACAAGTACTTTGTACATTGTTCTTTTGGTTTTAGACTAACAATTTCAGGTATGATCATGTGAACACAAAAGGATGTTTCAAGTGAAATGGAAGCAGCTGAATGATTATTTTAGTTGCTACATATTAGGTTTATGATGGACTGAGTTTGGGAATTTATAACTCCTTAAAACTACTTTCTTGAAACCTAGTTATGATATTTCACATTGAATTGATGACTTAGTTGGTCAGATAGTAACTGACTCAACTCACTTTCTATCATTTTATACTTTCAAGTATAATGAGCAAGTCTAAGGACATCTGATAGATAGAACAGCTAGTAAAAGTGAATCTAACACTTGTGTTAGAGGCAACACTTACTATGAGCTGGAAACCCTGTCAAGAAAGCCTTTTGAATAGGTTTATCTTTACACAGGCAGTTATTTATAACTGAAAACATTGGTTCTCACACAACCAGAGGTTGCTTTAAACCGAAATTTTGATCAAGTGTCTGTTATACACTTAATCCCTTCAAAATGGTTGAAAGTAGTATGATTTTTCAATTCTAAAATCATGAACATACTGCTAAGTCAAACAATTTCTTAAAAGGATTTTCAAGGATTCACAAAAACCATCCATTGATGGACCATGAATCAAATGTCCACTGATTCACCTCTCATAGGAGTTCACACACCTAGAAGTGATGAGGGCTGCAAACTTAAACTCTTAAGGAATTGATGGCTTCATGTACAACATTGTCTGATAACAAGTTCTAAATGATGGATCAGATAATAAGGAAAGATATATTCTGGTACATAGTGGGATCTTCCAAACAATGGGAGGAAACAAAAGTTATTTGTATCTCAGGGGAGGTAACAATCTCAGGGGAGGAAATAATATCCCAGAAAAGGAAGATAATCCAATGAAAGGAAGGAGAAGACAAGAGCATACAAGATGATGACACGGAGGTTGAAAATGACAAGAACATTCCAAAGGAGAAAGTTCTATCTAGGTCAAACGAAGAAAAGTTTCAATTTCAGTTTACCATGTTTGTTCATCACTTGCAAAGGCATGCTGATAGATGATTTCACTTGTTGAAACAAGCATCCAAGATACACAGCATCATTGCCTCTTATAATTCCTCCATCCAAGGAAATTGCACCATCTTTTAGTCCAAGATTGGAGCAATTTGTTGATATTGTTAAAGTCAAAGAAGAACAAAGAAGATGAATTACTGAGAAGATATTCAATCTTGAAGAATAGAAGTGTTTGAAAGATCTTCACAATCCATAATTTAATTCAGAAACATGTTGAAATGGATTCACATGTTTAGGGGAGGATTGTTGGGAATTAAATATTCAAGAAGGTTAATATCGGGTTCTATTCAAAGAAATACTCTAAGTGTAATTCTGCTGCTAGTGCATTTGGTTCCAGCTGTTAATGTTGTTCCTGCTGCTAGGCTTAGCATTCTGCTGCTGTTGATCCTGCTGCTAGTGTATTTGATCCTGCTGCTAGCGATGACTCATTGCTACTGCTAATGAACATTCTGCTGCTAAGTGGATAAGTATGAAAAGATATTATTTGTATTTTGGTCAACAATATACGGTAGATAATATCTTACCCCATGTGCTTAGTTAACAAGTTCTGTACACAGATACATGTTGTATCTTATGTACTGACACACTCAAGATAAGTTAACAAGTAGTTCGGCTAGACTTTAAGCAATATGTAAAGATCTTCTTGGACTATAAAAGAAGATCTTAGACTCGATATTATGGGTCGATGTTAATGTTATTATTAGAACATATAACTGTTAAGACATAGAACAAAACACAAGAATATCACAAGTTGTAAGAACTTAAGATTCAAGGTTGTAACCCTAGTGATATTTCAAGATCACTCGTATTATTATCATTAATAATATTGAATCGTTTGGTGTTAATCTTTCATTGTTCATTGTCATAGAACTAACACAACCATTCCATTTCCATAACAAATAACCTTCTAAGTGTGATTAAGTAGATTCCGCATACTTAATCATATTCACTCAATATATCATACACACAAAGTACGTAAGGTTTAACCACCTTAACCGTGTGCAAACAATCCTAGCAAGTGGTATCAGAGCATCAGGCTGATATTATTGATTTAGAAGAAGAAGCTAAAGAAATGGATGTTGAATCTATTCAGACAAATGTTGCTGCAAAGATTCCCATGCTCAAACAGAATGAGTTTGAGATGTGGAGGCTCAGGATAGAGCAATATTTCCAAGTGCAAGATTATGCACTTTGGGAAATCATTGAAGATGGAAACTCTTACCAGCCTACCACCACTACATCAACAGTGGACGGCAAAGTTGTGTCAACTCTGCAGACAAAGCCATCATCTGCAGAAGATAGAATAAAGAAGAAAAATGACTTGAAGGCAAGAAGCATGCTGATGATGACCATTCCCAATGATCAACTTCTAAACTTTAGCAAGTTCAAGGATGCCAAGTCATTATTTGAAGCTATTATTGCCAGGTATGGCGGAAATGAAGCCACCAAGAAAACCCACAAGACACTGCTCAAGCAGCAGTTTGAAAACTTCTCCTCTACATACAATGAATCTCTTGACCACATGTTTAATAGGCTTCAGAATATTGTGAGCCAACTTGCTGTTCTTGGGATTGAAATGCCTCAAGAAGATTTGAACTCAAAATTTCTGAGAAGCTTACCAGAAGAGTGGGCTATGCATGTTGTTATCTGGAAGAACAAGCCAGACTTAGACACCATGGAACTGGTGGACTTGTATAGCAACTTCAAGATTGTGGAGCAAGATTTAAAGAAGAATGGAAGTACTAGTTCTAATACTGGGAACAAGGCATTTATGTCAACTCCTAGTACCTCAAAATCAAGTGAAGAGTTGAAAGTTGTTGATGATGTTGGTGCTGCTAGTTCATCAAGTTGTACCATAAGTATTTTGGATGAAAAGACTTGTTGTGCCTTTCTTACAAGTCAAAACAATGGGTCCATGCTCTCCTATGAAGACCTCCAAGAGATCCATGAAGATGATCTGGAGGAAATGGATCTAAAATGGAAAATTTCTCTTCTTAGCATGAGAGCCAAGAAGTTCTATCACAAGACGGGGAAGAAGCTCATAATCAGCAACACTGATGTTGCTGGTTTTGATAAGTCAAAGATAGAGTGCTATAACTGCCACATGATGGGTCATTTCTCAAGAGAGTGCATAAGACCAAGGCAGCAAGATAGCAAGAATAGAGGTTTTAGAAGCAAATCCAAAACAGAGGAGGTTATTGAGCCAAAAGCTATGGTAGCTATTGATGGCTTAGGTTTTGATTGGAGCTTTATGGAAGATGAAGAAGAAACTCCTGCTCAAATGGCACTTATGGCTTTTTCTGCTACTGAGGTACCAAATCATAAAGCTTGTTCCAATTCTTGCACTGCTCTTAATGCTCTACAGGTTTTAATGAAACAATATGATGATCAAAAGATAGAGCTAAGTAAGACTTTTTAAAACTTTATAAACTATAAGTGTGGATTAGAAAAGCTAGAGAAACAAATCACATACTATAAGGAAAATGAATTAGCTTTTTCTGATGACAAAGCTCTCCTAAGACAGGACATATTCTTTAGAGATGCTGAAATTAAGCTTTTGAGAGAAGCTTTTGATAGGGTCAAAAAGGAAAATGAAAATATTCACTTGACTACTGAGGCACTAGAACATGCTTCTAGAGGTATGCACAACATAGTAGAATGTCAGGTGATTAATAGAGCTAAGTCAGGAGTAGGATATAAGAGTGTCCCACCTCCTTATAGAGGCATCCATAAACCCCCAGGGATTGACCTAGGAAATTCAGGTTTACCTGAGTTTCAAGAACCAATCATGGAATATGGTTCTAAGGCTAGCAAGAGCCTTAAGGTAGAAAAAGTAAGTAAAAGTTTAGATAAAACTTTACTTTATCAGGACATGGTGTCCTTTGTTAAGAACTTAGATGCTATAGTTGTTGAAGATTGTACAACTGATAGTGATGATGAAGAAGAACATGTTATGTCTAAACCTGAAGTGGTTAAGAAAGTAGGAAAAAGTGTTCCTAAGATAGTCAAACACAATACTAATAGGCCTAAATCAAACATTAAGCATGTTATGCAACCAGTTAGATATTGTGAGCAATATAGAACCACCAACAAGCCCAGAGGTAACCAAAGGAATTGGAACAACCTCAAGTCTAACCAATTAGGTGATGACTTTGCTTTTTATAACAAAGCTTGTTACACATGTGGTAGTTTTGACCATCTTGCAGCTTTTTGCAACCAATGGGTAACTGGGTATGAAAACCATAGAGTGAACCACAAAAGGCAAACACCTAAAACTCACTTTCACTCTAGTTCTAGTATTAAGAGAACAAATCCCAGAGTAGTAAAAAACAAGTCTGGCTCAAACTCAGATCCTGCTGCTAGACTAATGGTTCCTGCTGCTAGACAAAATTCTTCCTGCTGCTCGACCATTTATGACTATTAACCCAAAATCAACAGCTAAGGGTGCAAAAAGAACTTTCAAACATGCACCAACAACTGTTCTAAGGCCCATTCAAACAAAAGCAGTGGTCCAAAAACAAGTTTGGAGACCAAAGGGTACAACTACAAAGTTAGCAGACTCTGCTGCTAAGCGTGTGGTTCATTCTGCTGCTAAGGGAAACAGGGCAAATGCTGTTAAGGCCTCAGCATGTTGGATTCTAAAATCCAATGTTGCATCAACTATCCTTAAAAGATTAAATTACATTGATGCAAGAGGCAGATCCAAGTCAGTAATGGCTTGGGTCCCCAAAAGAAGCTAACACTCTTATTTATGTGCAGGAACATTCAAAGGATCAGGAAGTGGATCAAGGATACTCAGATAGTGGATGTTCAAGGCACATGACAGGCAACAAGTCTTATCTCTTAGATTTTCAATCAATAGATGGAGGCTATGTTACCTTTGGAGGAGGTGTTAGTGGAAAAATTTCCGGTAAAGGTACCATTAAAACTGGAAATTTAGATTTTGAAGATGTGTTCTATGTAAAAGAGGTAAATTATAATCTTATTAGTGTCTCATAAATGTGTGACAAAAAGAACAATGTTCTTTTCTGTGAGACTAAATGTCTTGCACTTTCTCCTGATTTTAAGATGCCTGATGAAAATCAAGTACTTCTTAGAATTCCTAGAAAGGGCAATATGTACAGTGTAGACATGAAGAACATTGTTCCTAAAAAGAATTTAACTTGTCTTGTTGCAAATGCCACATTGGATGAATCAATGAAATGGCATAGAAGGCTTGGTCATATTAACTTCAAAACCATAAATAAAATTGTTAAGAATGGTTTGGTAAGAGGTTTACCTCACAAAAGATTTGAAAATGATCAAACATGCATTGCTTGTCTAAAAGGCAAACAACACAAAGCCACTTGTAAGCCCAAGATTTTTAACTCTATCAATCAATCATTGTTTATGCTGCATATGGACTTATTTGGACCTGTTTCAGTAAGTAGTATAATGTATAAGAGATATTGTCTTGTTATAATTGATGACTATACTAGATTTACATGGGTTTTCTTTCTATCTTCTAAGGATGAGACTACAAGCATCCTTAAGACATTCATTACACAGATAGAAAACCAAGTAGACAAGAAAGTGAAGGTCATTAGATGTGATAATGGGACTGAGTTTAAGAATAGAGTTATGGATGATTTCTGCAAACAAAAAGGTATTAAGAGAGAATTTAGTGTTGCTAGAACACCACAACAGAATGGTGTGGTTGAAAGAAAGAATAGAACACTAATTGAAGCTGCTAGAACAATGTTAGCTGATTCCAAGCTACCTATAACTTTTTGGGCAGAGGCAGTCAATACTGCTTGCTATGTTCAAAATAGAGTTTTAGTTGTGCAGCCTCACAATAAGACATCATATGAACTTTTTAGAGGTAGAACTCCTGCAATAGGATTTCTTATACCTTTTGGATGTCATGTGACAATTCTCAATACCTTAGACCATTTAGGAAAGTTCGATGGTAAAGCAGATGAAGGATTCTTTGTTGGATATTCTCTTAATAGCAAAGCATTTAAAGTATACAACACCAGAACTTTGATTGTAGAAGAAAACCTACATGTGGAGTTTTTAGCAGAAAAATCCAATGTAGAAGGTCAAGGACCAAAAAGGCTATTTGATCTTGAATTTCTAACCAAATCAATGAATTATGTGCCTGTTGTTGTTGAAACTAATGAATTTTCAGGTTCACAAGCAACAGATGAGGCAAGGTTAGAAAATGAGACAAAACAAGATCATGTTTGGATGCCAATATGGTCAAGTACAATTGTGGAATCAACTTCAACAACTGATGAATCTTCTTCTAGCAAAGCTAAAGAAGGTGTTGAAGATGAAAGGAAAGAAGGTGGAACTCAGGAACAACAAATTGTTTCTGATGGTGACTCTGCTGCTAAGCTTATTGATTCTGCTGTTCGGTCAACTGATTCTGCTACTGGCCCTTCAGAAACAAAAGAAGCAGAATTCTCAGATAATGAGGTGGATTTCAACAATCTTCCATCAAATTATCAAGTTCCTTCTACTCCACAAACAAGAATTCACAAAGTCCACTCCCTAGATAATGTGATTGGAGATGTACAGTCAGGTGTGAAGACAAGACAACAACTGATGTCTTCAGACCAACAAGGGCTTCTTGATGCCCTTTATGCTTCAAAGCAGCATGAGTTTTCAAACCCTTGCTTATTTGTATGTTTTCTCTCACAAGATGAACCAAAGAATATTCTGAAAGCCTTAGATAATTCAAGCTGGGTAGAGGCTATGCAAGAGGAGCTTCTTCAGTTCAAGATTCAGAAAGTATGGGTGTTAGTTGATTTACCTAGGAATGCAAAGGTAATTGGCACTAGATGGGTTTTCAAGAATAAAAGGGATGAAAGGGGAATAGTGATTCGTAATAAGGCTAGATTAGTAGCTCAAGGGTACACACAAGAAGAAGGAATAGACTATGATGAGGTGACAAGTCCAAATAGATCCATGTGATGGAGATGAAGATAACTTTTAATAGAGAAGTTTTGCTTGGTTTTGAAAGATGCCCTATTATGTTTTCCTTTTTCACAAGCTGAACAAGGTTTATCTTTGGAAAACAAAAGGGAAGGTAAGCCAAGAACTTTGTTTTGTTTGGCAAGATTGTTGATGTTTTTGAAGTTAAGGTGGGACAGTCTTTTATGCCATAACCAATTGATTGTTTCATTTGCCTTTGTGAAGAGACAAGTCCCATTTTGAGTGAGTGTTGACATGTCCAGGACATATACATCATCTCTTCTAGGGGCAATCAAAACAACTTCTTTATTGGCATTAAAGATTGTTCCTCTCTTATTATCAAACTGAACTATGTATTTGGCATCACATAGTTGACTGACACTGATTAGATTGCATTTTAGACCATTAACATAAGCTATTCTTGTAAAAAAAATATACCATTGCTGTTTACTGAACCATAACCTTCAGTGAGACATGATGAATTATCAACAAACACCACCTTAGGTCCTGGTTCTTCCACATATTTATGCAGATATTCCTTCACGCTAGTCATACTCCTTGAGCATCCACTGTCTAGATGCCAAACAGGTTTCCTCGCATGTCTCTTCAAAAATAGTGAACTGGGTTAGTTTTTCTTGTGAACCCACTTCCTGGTGGGTTTGGCTTTGATGGCCTTTTTGAATTGAATAATTGATTCATGGCCAGTGGTTGAATGGACATTGCTTCTACATACTTTGCATTTAAGTATGGATGTTGACTCATTAGACTGAGAGGATTCAGTGGAGAGTCCTCTCCTAGCATGAATAATTGAGTCATGTCCTGAGGTATCATAGGCAGGGTTACGACAAATATCACAACATGGATACATTAGACAGTCATCAGTGTGATGATCATTCAATCCACAGTGAGAGCAAGGTGGGAAGGGCTTTGCCCTTGTCCTGAGAGTCTGCTTGGATGTTGAAGCATACTTAAAAGCTTGAGCTTTGTAGTTAGCTTCAAGAGAAGCTGAGTGAGCTTTGTGATCAGAGGTTCTGTGATCTTCTTGTTTGCATATCATATAAAACAAGATTCTATAGCAATCATCAGTGGAGTGATTTGAATAATTGCAGAGCACAAATCTCAGTGTGGGTTTTTTTGTTTTTGGTTTAGAGTTACTTGAGGAAGCAGTTTGGATTCCTTAGTTTTAGACTGAGGAAGTTTCTCAGAGGATTCTAACTTATCACTTAGCTTCCTGACAAGTTCAGCTAACTGATCATATTTTGAGTCAGTGTTGTTTGTCTTTTCTTTAGTAAGAACTGAAGGTGTGGAAGTTTCAGCAGGGACTGAGACTTCATTGTCTTGAGTTGTGATGGGTCTTTTCAGGATTGTTCTTCCCAATCCTGATTTCTCCTTAGGAGAATGTTGAGAGTAGACCAAAGGTGTGAGGTCTGAGCTGGGTGATGCTCCCTAAAGTATTTTCAGAGGAGGCAAAGGTGTTTGGCTATTTGATTCAGACTCATAGATAGACTCAGAATTACTGGGTTCATTAGTGAGTCCAAGCATCTCTTTAATAGCATGACTTTCAGGTTTCAACACCTTTCCAGTATCAAAGTTGGGTAATTTACAGTCAGGGTTAACTCTTTTAATCCAGTTAGTGGGTTTTGGTTTTAGCTCTTGCTTCAAAGGTAATGCCAGCTGGTGAGAAAGAATTTTTACTTAGATTTTCATTTGAGGAATCACTGAGTTGGTCTTCTCCTAGTATCCTCTTTTTGGTACTAGGAATGTGATATTGAACATCATCAAAGACTTTAGGATTTTTTGAGGTCCATTTTTCAATGATGAGTTTTTCTCATGGTGATGTTGACCCATTCACCATTTCTGGCATGACTTTTTCCAACTGATAGCTTTTCTCCCTCTGCAAGTGCCATCAGTGCACTGACTTTAACTTCCTCATCATCACCAGTGGAGACAGCTTCCTCATCCAAATCATATGTTTCAGCTACAAGACACTTGCTTTTGGGCTGAAAGGGCTTAGTGGTTTGAGTTGGTTGAGATGTTGAGGGGGCTGCTTTAAGAAGTGCAAGTTTAGCTTTAGCTTTTCTGTACTTAGCTTGAAAATCTTTTTGAACATTTTGCTCAGTCTTATTTTGAAAGTGTTGAGTAGACTGAAGCATTTTGGGTTGAAACTTGCTACTTCCCGAGGAAGAACTATTTCTAGAAAATTTATATGAGGGTTTTGAGGTTGTTTTAGAGAAACAATCTTTTGCAAAATGACATCTTTTACCAGACTTAAAACATTCAGTGTTTTCGTTAGCTTTTGCACTAGAAAAGTTTGATTTGCTTATTTTGATAAAACGTTTAGAACTTGCAAGGAGTGCCCTTTCTTGAAATTTAGTTTGTAAATCATTTAGGTACTCCTCACTGGTTCTTTCTTCAACCTCATTGTAACACCCCCGTTTTCGATATTCGCAGCGGAAATATAAGTTGGGGTGCTACTTCACAGTTCACAGTCATAATAATAGAAAACGACTCGAGAAGAGACGTTTTAAATAAATTGTTATCATTCATTTATCAAAATCAGAGTTTAATATAGAGGTCCCAGTGGGAGGTTTCGAAATATGTTACATTATTCGTTTGAATGATAACAAAACGGACGCTCGTTTTTTTTATAAAAGAAAGTCCACCGCCACTCCATGCCAAATCGTACTTCTAGTTACCTGAGATAAACATGCTAAAAAGTCAACACAAAGGTTGAGTGAATCCATAGCGTTTAACGTTAAATAAGTTTGAACATAAGCTAAATAGAAAGTAATTCAGAAATATTCATATTGCCCTAAGTCTCATGAACTCAAACGTTAACGGGGTGTGTGTGTGTGTGTGTGTGTGATATCATAAAATGATATAAATATGGGTGTATTTGGCTATCAATCCGGCTAGCACAAGGTCTATCCATCCGGCTAGCACAAATAAGGTGCATTTGGTTATCAATCCGACTAGAACAAAGACTATCCATCCGGCTAACACAAATGGGGTGTATTTGGTTATCAATCCGGCTAGTACAAAGACTATCCATCCGGCTAACACAAATAAGGTGCATTTGGTTACTTAACCAGCAACACAAATGGGATATCTTAGGCAATATTAATCATGAAATCATACAGAAAATACTTATGTTCGGTTTGGTAGCATGTATCTCCCCACATATTTAGAAAACGTAATAAAAAGTGGGACTATGAACTCACCTGAGCAGTCTGGATGGAAAACAAAATGAAAGAAAGTTGATAAACGTCTCCGGACAAGAAACCTGGGTTGTTATGCCAATATTTAGTAATCATATTCTGATGATTATGGTTTATTTGTTTGTTTGTTCATTTCGTTGTTTATATCTTTCGTTTGTTCAGTTCATTCGTTGGTTCGTCGTTGAAATAAACGTAGTTCGTTAATATTCGTTCGGCATATAAAAATAGAAATGATAAAAATAATGGTTAGGAAAAGTTACGCTTTAATCCCTAAGGTTTGGTCAAATGACAGTTCATACCCTGAACTTTTGGAAAATGACAGTTTTTACCCTTAAGTTTCAAAAATTACATTTTCTACCTTGTTCATTTGTTATTGCCAAAAATAACCCTTGATTATAAATATTTACAAAATCAGCCCTAAAAAAAATATCTCATATGAAATTCATGACTTGGCTAGAGTTTTGGTATCGAAATTCTAAGTGAATACTAGATGATTTTTCGTGTTCTCAGTTCCTATGTAAAACTAGCCAGGTCGACTCTAGTTATGCCAAGTTTCTTATTTTATGGAAATCAGTTGATGGTCGAAAAATATTGCTAAAGTCGGGCTAGTAAAATGAAAGTGAGACAAAGTTTTGAAATCTGGAAAATATGGTTTAAGGACTAGCGATAGGCACATCTTTGGATGCGAATATCTTTTAAACCACTCGATGGTTTTTCAAACTTTTTCATTCTAAATTAAGTTCACTATATGAACTTTAGTATGCCAAAGATTTAGAATTTTTAAAGGTCTTATGGGGTTCGAAAACTGGTTTGAAAGTTGATGAGTTGGTCGACAGTTATTGGAAAATAAATATCTAGAAATATAAGTTTTATGTTAGCGATATTGGACAGAATTCAAGACTCGATATCTTCTAGCTCGTTTAACATTTTTCGATGATTCTTTTTCCTAATTAAAGTTTGCTAGGTGAACTTTAAAAGTGCCAAAGATTAGATTTTATCATGGTTCCTAGGGGTCTATCTATAGGTTGAAAGTTGGGTACTTGGTCGAGCAAAACAGAAAACAAGTAACTGATGATTTAACTTTCCATTTTCAGCGATTAGAGTAGATTTTAAAACTTGATAACTTTACGATAACTTAATCATTTTTAATGAGTCTTTTTCCAAATTAAGGTTTGCTGGGTGATCTTAATATTCTCCAAAAACCAGAATTTATGGGGATCGTTTAGGAGTTGGTTTTGAGATCAAAAGTTGGCGTCTGGAGCAGTTTTCTGCTTGACTTAAACTCTGACGAATAACCCGATTGGGTTTTTAAAGTTTTTAAACGTTTTTAACTAATTTTTCATGCATGGTATGATATTGTTTGATATGTTTTATCATGTTTTAGTAATTATTGATTTATGTTAACAAAAATTCGAATACCTTAAGTGGGTTTGTTCTACTGTTCGATCAGACATCAAAGAAAAAAAAAAAACTTATGTTTTTGAATATGTTTCTTCTTAGAGAGTATTATATGATGTTTTTAAATGATATGTAAAGTAAATAAACTAGAATAAAATAGAGTTAAGGTAACTTGCTTAGTGTTGGGTTCGAGTAGGGTTTATGGATCGACTTGGTTTGTATCCTGATCACTGGTGATTCCTCCTTCTTCCGTGCTTCCTAAGGTTTATGGTATTGGGCTATGATCAGTATGGGAGTGAGATTGAGGCTGGTATTGTTTTGAGTTGTGTGGGAATAAGGTAAGAATATTTGGGTCGAATGATGTGTGAGATAAAGGGAGATATATTGGCTGCTATTTGTGGGAAAAGAATTAGGGTTTTCAGGTTGTGATAAGGAGACAAGGTGAGGGAGCAAAGGCTGACAGAAATGGAGAATGATGCTACTTGGAGGAGGAGGGAAAAGGTGTTGATGTGTTCAATTCACAGCCATGTTATCTAATACTTAAGGAGAAGGGTTTTGGGCTGTTAGAGGGGACATGTGGACTGATTTTCAGAGGAGAAGGAAGGAGAAACATGGCTAGGGAAGATGTATTTGGAGAAGGTTATATTTAGTAGTTAACTTAGTTACATTTTAGAGTTAGGATTCGACTAGTAATTTGTATGGAACCGAATAGGGCTTGAAGTGGTTGTACACTAGGTTTAGATAAGTAGTACTTAGGGTTTAGTGATATTAGTTAGTTTAGTTTAAGTATTTAGTTATTTAGGAAAATATTTATAATTATTATATATATATACATTTCGAATTTTTGAGAAATAATGAAGGAAATGGTTTGAAGGTTGTACTATATGCTTAAATGAGTTGTACAAAAGTTTAGAATATGAGAAAAATATAGTTTTAATAATTTGTTGGTTATAAAAAATTATTGGTTAATTTTTATTATGTTTAAAGGTAAATAATAGGATTTTTAGTTCTTGTGCATTAGGCACTTGTACCTTGGGTTAAAGGACTTGTAAAAATGATTAAGGAGTTTAGAAAAAATAATTTATAAAAGTTATGCATAAATGGTTTGTAACTTGTGCTTTTAAAATAACTATAAATGGGATTTTAATAAAGATTTTGTAAATAAATGATTTCATGCATAAATGACTTGTACTCTAGCTTAAATAACTTGTAAACTTAATATTTTATAAAAATATTGTATAAATAAATTAGGGTTTGTGAAATGAATACATAAAATCATGATTTCATGAAATTAGGGTTTTACCGGGAACTAAATTAGAATTTGGGTTTTTGGTGTTTTGGTAACTTGTACATTAGCACAGATAAGTTGTACTTTTATGTTCCAGGGTTTGTTGTTCATATTTGGTGTTGTGATAAATTTAGGGTTTCCTAGGAACTTTATTTAGATAATGAATGTTTTGTTGATATGTTTGTTAAGGATTTATTGTAAAGTGGTAAATGGTATCTTGTAATGTTTTCATATCAATATGTTTATGAAATAAACATTAGGTTTGTTAGGCAGGTCTTTGTGGGAGCACGTTTATCAAGGATGTGAGTTACGTCACATAAGATAGGAGATACAATCAAATAAAAAAAAATACACATAGAAAAGGGTAAATATTCTGAGTGCTAGCTTATCTTAAAGTGGGATTTTCACAGTGGTTACACTCATCATCTGAATTTCCTTGAAAATCCTGCACAACACCATTAGAATAAAAGGCAGTGGATATGGGTGAAATTGTCAGGGCCTTTTTTGACTCTTGAGCTTTCTTAGAGTCAGGGTATCTCATAGAGATTAAGTTCTCTTCATAGACAAACTTCCCATAGATTTGAGGGAGCTCAAGATTTTGAATGTGATTAGCATTCCTAAGACCCTGAGAGATGTTTAACCACTTCTCAGGGAGACTGTTGACAAACCCAACATTGATATCATGCTTAGACATAATAACACCATCATTGGACAGCTCATTGAGCAGGGTTTTGTAAAGGGTATAAGTCTGAGAGAGACTTTCAGAGTCTTTGGCCCTGAAAGTGTTATACTCAAGTTTCAGGTCCATTATCCTGTTTTCCTTGGTATCTGAGGGACCTTCAAAGCTATGAACCAAGTCAAGCCAAGTTTGTTTGGCTATTGGACAGTTAATGACTGATTCCATTGTATCGTCAGGGAGACAAGATATAATGATGCTTTTAAGGCGTTGGTCCTGATTGACCACCTTTCTCTTATCAATTGTCCACTAAGTTTCAAACTATGGTAGACCTTCAGCAGTTTTTGGGACAAAAGGACCTTCATTGATGCATTTTATGTAGTATGGTTCCATACCAGTCAAGTAGCAAAGCATGCGCTTTTTCCACTTATTGAATTTTCCAGCTTGTAGTAGGAGCGACAGCTGAGTAGCTTCCTCCTTTTTTATCGACTAGCTGGGGTACATCACTATCAGCCATGGTAGGATCTTGATTTTAAAAACTTTTGAGCACTCTTTTTGAAAGTTTTATAAAACAGAGGCTCTGATATAACTTGTTGTTCCCATTTACACAGTTAGAGTTAACTACAAAGTTAATCTAACCATGCACCATGGTTGAGTAATGTAATCAAATTCTTTAACAGTTATAAGAAAAACGAAAAAGTAAATAGACAAGATTTTTCAACGTTTAATTCTTATTAGAAATCAATCAAAGAATTATACCTAAGTGTTTGAAGAATAACACTTGGGATTGAATGACAAGTATAGTAATCTCCTCTCTAAACTTAAGCTAAGCTTAAGTACAACTATGCTAACCAACTAAGCTATCTCAGGGACTTAGTTGTATTTGGAGGAGTAGAAAGGGTTTGTGAATGCTACGCATTAATTACACAAACTTGTCAACCTTTCTACTCCAACTTATGATGCTATTTATACACAACTGTAATACAACCGTTATCGAAGAAGACAAATATGACTGAAGCTACTTTGGACAAAATGCTTACGCATTTTGTCACTGTTACAATTCTTCATTTGGTATAAGACAATGGTGCTTTCTAATGGGCAGTGATGACACTGCTTTGGTTTTACTCCATTCAGGGTAAGTTTGAATTTAGTGATAAGGACTCCCCCTTATGCGTTTCAAACTTGTCCCGCATTATCCCGCCTTTACTTCAGGCTCTTCAGGCTTCAGTCTTCTTGAGTCTTCAGTCTTTTTAAGTACTCAGTCTTCATAGTCGTTGAGGAGATTTGGGGTTCAGTGAGTTATTGTCATCACTCACTGAACCCATCACCTTCTTCTTTAACTCAGGTATCATTCACTGAGTTCCGCCTTAGTGAGTGGAAAGCCTTTTCATCTTCAGTCTTGTCCTAAGTATCCTGAAGGAGACTCACTGAGTGACTATTCACTCAGTGACTTGAATGTCGTTTAAGGTTATCAATCACTTAGGTTATTTTCTATTCAAATCCTTGTTTAAGAGAACTTGGGTACTGAGTGGACCCAACAGTTATCTGCCACACCGGCAACTCATTATTATTTAGACCCGGACATTCCAGAAGCTGAGCATTCTTAGGCTGAGTAAGTGACTTTTATTAGAATTGAATTTATCCTAAAAAAATTTCAGCAGTAGTTTTTGACATGTAAGTTAGCTATTTACATATGGCTATGGAACAGATACAGGAAAAAGTAAAACATGAATCCGTCACTTGACATATGCAAATAGCCTCTCGAAAATCATGAAAAAGATAGGCTAAGGAACCGATATTCTCTAGCCTTGATGCTTCATTAAAACCCAGAGAGTTATAAGGTAAGCTATCATGAAATGAAGAGCCTTTAAACTTGCATCCTATGTTTTTTTTGTGTTTGTCAGTTTAGTCCGCATGCATTAAGTAGTGTTTGGCATTGTATTTTAGAAAATGCTTATTGTTACTTATGGTTACATGGAGTCAGGTTTACCTGTGAAGCATTAATACTTAATGTCAATAAATCTAGGGATTGGTATTACACATCATGCACTTAGTGTAACAGCAAGTTGAGGATCGATAATGGAGTTTGGGAGTGTGTAAATCATGGACCTCTGCGAGAGCCCACCTACAGGTAATATCCTAATAAACTGAACACCATAGTGACCCTAAAAAATTGATGCTCACGTTTTGAATATGTCTGTTGAGATACTGGCGATAGAAAAGGAAAGACACATATTCCAGTTTCATTTCAATACCTCGACCAAAATTGGAGTTGTTGATTTCACTCTAGATGATGTGCTGGATAGTACAGTTGAGAAAAATGGAACGACTGGAACGCCAAAGGATATCAGAGGTTAGAATCTTTAGGTTCATGTATCTATTTTGTACGAAATTTTTGTGTTTGCTGATTGTTAACACATGTTAGTTTTTCTACAGTATCATGTACATCATCATCATCTGATTCAACTAAGGTAGAAGATGTGGGAAAAGCATCGTTTAGAAGTGAATCTGGGACTAGATTCGCTAAAAGGCCAACCTTTTCGAGCTCACCAAGGGAAGCACGCACAAAGGTAGTTGGTGTACTGGAAATGTGATCGCTTTTGTTGTGTTTCAGCATTATGGCGTTTTCGTGGGAAAGTGTGTTGTTTGGGTTTTGGGTGATGCATGTCATGCTGATTATTCGATAAGCTGTGTAGTCTAACAATTTTTATATTTAGGTTAGTGTATGATCGGATCGTTAAAAAAGTTGTTGTACAATCTTTGTTGTTGAAAATTTTGCAATGTCATTCGTATGTTTTAGCTATCGTTTGTGTGGTGTACTTATTGAAGAGTAATGACTTTAGTAGTCTAACGACATTGTGACTCTTATAGTTCTGGGGTGTGGAAATGTGTGAGACTGCCAATGGGTGAAAATGGGCGATTCTTGCTCTATTATAGACACTCATTTTGTGAAAAATATTGATTCTACCATGTCATTTCAGTGTTCTCTTAATAATACGTTTTACGATTTAAGTGTTGGCGTTGTAGTATTCCCTTGTATACGTGTTTTAAAAGCTCTTTACTGTTGCTTATCCTACTTTAAAACTTCGGTTTAATGGTTTCGTATCACTTGCGATGTTGCAAAAGTGCAGTTTTAGTTTATCTTCTACTAAACGTCGTTTTAAGGCATATTAAGTTTTGCTAAAACTAACGTCTATGTAGCTTTCTCAGGTGCAAATGATATTGACTTTTAATTATTGGATAAACAAAACAAGACATCATTTTACCAATGTAAGTTAACTCAAAATCAAAGTTTTGAAAAATCAAGTATGCTATAGACTTCGACATATTAACAGTAACTGTTACATTTATAATAAAAATCCTTCTAGAAATCCCAAAAAAACTACTATTCTGATGTGTGCAACAAATCGTAAACAGACGCTTCACGACAACGCACGAATAGAAGTCCTTGTTATACTATAATTAAATCAAATTACACTAGATTACAAAACAACGTTAAAGTTTGAACTTAGTTGGTGGATGAGGGGTTGGATTCCATGGAACAGCAGCACAGGGTAAGGTATGGGTCACACTCGAGTGGTGAGCTGTAGTGTGTGTATGTGCGAGTGAGGGACGGTGGTCCATTTGCAATTAGACTCGTTTACAGCTAAGCTCAATGACAAATTAGAATTATACCTCCCTTCTTCCACAAGACTTTTTAGTAATAAATAATTACTTTTTAGCATTTTATCCATTGTCTCTTTTTATTTAACTATTACAGTACTATATATCATGAAGAATTAGTCGCTTTATATTAATGTGGGCAACAAAAATAACAAAATTGACCACGAATATTGTAACATCCAAACTGCAACCAGCTAGGTGTAGAGCATGTAAGCCGATTAAAATTTGATGAAATAATCAATTAGGTATTTAGGATATGGAAGTAAATAACAAGTATAAGAATCAGACAAAAATAATAATTAATAAAACAAGAAAAATACATATTTAATATTATAAAAACCTGATTAATAAAAACAATTTGGAGCTAAAGGTGTAAAACATCAATTTAACAAGAAGCCTTTTTTTAGGTTAATAGTCAAATAATTATTGTAGAACAAACCAATTAAACAACTTTGAGTAATTTGCAAGTTTTCTTACCTAAAGAATCATATATTATATGTACACACCCTCGTATTTGTGATCGTGTATATATGCATGTACAAAACAAATGTATTTATTTAATTCACATATTTTTAAATACAATGAATATTATGACATTCATGAATATTATGACATCTTTAAAATGATTAAAATTATATAAAAATGCAAATCTACCGCAACGATAAAAATAAAAATGCAATTCTCTCTTGAATTATCCCATAAAAATTCATTTATGTTTTGGAAATAGTTTAGGTGTTTGTATTCAAAACTTTGTGCATAATTCATAGGTGTCTATCTTTTAAATAAACACCTTAAAGTATTATTCCAATAATAGTACAAACTTTAAACCAAATAAGTTATTTTGCGTAATTTATGTGTAAAAGCTTCAACCTTTATTTGCAAACTAAAGGGTAAACACATGGTTCATTATTATTTAGTTACGATGCATGAACCATCGTGGACTTTTATTGTTTTTTTTGTAGGTTATAAACTTATGGTTTATTCATTTTCTTATTATTATTAAGTTTAAGAAACCAATTATATAAACCAAGCTTCCTTCGTATCATGCATGCTGCATGTACAACTGCATGACTTCATTCTGTTTTAAAACTTAGGGAATATTACTTAAATAACACTTTTAAACTTAAAAAAATAATAATAATAAAAAAAATACAGTAGTAGTTGTAATTCTAAATTTTTTCATGGAGGTATTTTGGGTTCAATTTTGTATTAAAAAAAAAACGACTATTCGCGCATAACATCGACGGCGTATAGTAGCGTTAATTTGTTGTTTATGTGCAATTTTGTATGTAATATATGAGTGGTGAGTATTAACTATTAAGAGTGAAGAAAATCAGTGATTTAAATTGTAATTAATTATTTAAATATTTAATAAATTATGTTGATTTTTATAAATAAAAATTAAAATATAAAATAAATTCATTTTTAAAATGTTTAAGCTTTAATCAAATATGTTTTTTTTCATAAAATCATTCATGATTATTCCCTCCGAGCGTCTTTTTAACTGTTTTGAACATTTCATTGTACACCTTCGTCAGCTAAAAATTTTCAATTATCACTCTAAGGTTTAAAACTCCACTTTAATGCACTTACAAATGACTAATATGCACATTGCTTCCCTCATGATATAATAAACGAATATATAATGACTATAACTAGCAATGACTATAACTAGCAATGTACATTTTATCCTCCTGTATAATACATTAATAAGCTTTGTCGGATTTTTATGATATTTTTGCATATAAAAAAGTATATCTATGAAATTTAACAAAGTATTAAAAAAGAGTATATTTATGATGTTGAACAAAGTTGCAACCAATGGAATGAATAAAAAAAGAAGACACTTCAAGCTCTATTATCATCCCAATCGCGTTTTTAAATTTGTTATATTGTTTTTAAAACTCATTGAGGTGCATATGAAGATGGTAATACCATTATTAAGAAAGATTGCCATTTTATTTTTCACATATGAGGTTGTGACACATTTATGTGAGTATGTATACTAGTTTTATAACATGTGTAAGGCAAGAAAAAATGTTATTATTGTTGGGATTTCATATTGATTAAATCATCAATATCACGAGTACGCAGCGGATGGATATATGTTTAATGTTATGAATTAAAACACATAATAAATACTAACCTCGAATCTATTGAAAAATAGATAACCACCAAGTCTTGATCTTGATCACGAACACTCCAATGGATCTTGTATCACCACGAAACCCTAATCAACTATAGTGAGTTGATCTCTATCGAAAACTCACACTACACATCTAACAAGAGCGTTAGGATGCTAGTGTTTAACCCACGAGCTTACGAACTACACACGAATGCTAGTCGTAAAGAAGAAACAAAGCCAACTCCCTTACAATGGGGTGTTGGACGATTTGTAGAGGCAAGAAGAGAAGATCAAAGAAAGCTTTGATTTAAGGTGTGAATAAATGAAGACCTAGAGGCCTCCTTTTATACTAATAGGGTAGCTTAGGGAAAAAGCTACCCCTCTCTTGCCCTAGCCAAATATGGCCGGCCACCCAAGGGTTCCCATGGGCCTCCATATTGCCTTTTGGTCCTTGTGAAATAAACATGTACAATACAAGCCAATTTCGGACTTAACGACCGTTAAACGTTACATTAACGGACTAACGACCGTTATGTATATTTCGTGGATTATATTAATTATAATTAATAGTATACATTAAACATATTAATTATATTTAATAAACGCTCTCTAAATGTATACGTGTGTGCCCCGATAGGCTCACGTAATTTCTAGCCGTATAACTTATTGATTTACGAACGCACAACCAACAGCTCCCACTTGTGATCGTAACTATCAATAATGTATACTAACAATGCTAAGTGTCTAGCAACACCGCATTGCTCCCAGAAATACCTGAGTGTGGTTTCATAAAACAACTAGGTAAATGGTTTACAATTTTAAATTATCCTTTTGTTTCAGATACTTGTTGAACTATGGATATGGATCAAAGTCATTCCATATTGTTCAACTATTCTGTTTCTCGTTTTAGAAATTAATCAAGATTACCAAACGTAAAACAAGCATCATCTTGATTTACACTTTGGGCACGGCCATGCAAACATCTGATTAATTCAGCGAGGGGCCCAGTAGTATCATGCTCCAGAAGACAAGTGGAGGAACAAATTCTATTTTGACTACACGTGTCATTCATGTGCTTCAACCAACTTCTGAGAATAGCCTTTATAACCACCTTGTTCAGGATAGCGTTTGACTATAGTCAAGAAGAAAGATCCACACATGCAAGACCTGCTTGCATCTCAAGTCAGAGGACAAATAAAATAACCATTTGCGAGATATCACTTAATGACGCCGATCCATAAAGTGATGACTCGTGGGTTTGGGGAAATCCAATATCCATAACACGTGGATAACATGTGAGTTTGGCGGACACATCCTTAGTATTCAACGAATATAACCAATCTCTCACATTTGCCTTAATTCAACAATACTCCCATATCATTGACCGACAATGGACAATTTAAAGTAATAAATTACTTATGGATTAAACATGCAAATATAGGACACAATTAATATATGAATGAATAACTCAAGTACCACGTATATTAATCATCAAAATAATAAATGTTTTACATATCCCATTATCCAAATACCAAAATCAAAACAGATTTACATGAGACTACTAACTGAACGAAGTCCAATACCACTAACATGCTCAACATGCTTGTTCAAAGGCAACGCCTTAGTAAACGGATCAGCTAAGTTGTCATCTGTGTGAACTTTGTTAAGTACTACTTCATTATCTGCGATAACCTCACGGAGATAGTGAACCTTCCTTTTGTAATGCTTGGCGCCGTTCTGAGCTCCAGGCTCGTTGGCGATAGTTAATGCTCCAGTGTTGTCACATAGCATTTCCATAGGTTCTTTATTGGTGGGGACTACTCCAAGCTCATCAATAAACTTCCTTATCCAAATAGATTCCATTGCAGCTTCTGAAGCAGCAGTGTATTCAGCTTCTGTAGAAGACATCGCTGTAATGCTTTGCTTGGCACTCTTCCAGACTACAGCGCCTCCGTTTAGAACGAAAACGTATCCGGTTTGCGACTTGGTATCATCCTTGTCGGTCTGCCACCCAGCATCAGTATAACAGGTAACTCTGAGTTCTCTGTCTGGGTCTCCACCGTAAACAAGAAACATATCTTTAGTATATCTGAGATACTTCAGTATGTTCTTCACAGCAGACCAGTGAATCTCCCCTTGATCTACTTGAAATCGACTTGTTAAGTTCTGAGCGAACGCAACATCAGGTCTAGTGCACCTCACCGCATACATGATGGATCCTACAGCCGAGGCATAAGGAATCCTCTTCATGCGTTCCACCTCTGCAGGTGTTGAGGGTCCTTGAGATTTTCTCAACTCAAGTTTTACTTGCATTGGGGTAGTTCCACGCTTGGAATTCGCCATATTAAATCTTTTCAAGATTTTCTCAATGTATGCACTTTGACAAAGTCCAATCAACCGCTTAGATCTATCTCTGTAGATCTTGATTCCTAGAATATATGCAGCTTCACCCAAATCCTTCATAGAAAAACAATTTCCAAGATAGGCTTTAATAGCTTGTAACATTGGAATGTTGTTTCCCATGATCAATATGTCATCAACATATAAGATTAGGAATGCTACATTACTCCCACTAGCCTTACGATATACACATGGCTCATCAAGGTTTTGAGTGAAACCATACTTCTTGATTTCCTCATCAAACCTTTTATTCCATTGCCTAGATGCTTGCTTTAATCCATAAATGGATCGTTGTAGCTTGCATACACGGTTAGGATATTGTGGATTGACAAATCCTTCAGGTTGGTCCATGTAAACCTCTTCAGTTAAGTGACCATTCAAGAAGACAATTTTGACATCCATCTGCCAAATCTCATAGTCATAGTACGCTGCTATGGCTAAAAGAATCCTAATAGCTTTTATGTCTGCGACAGACGAGAAGGTTTCCTCATAGTCTACGCCGTAGGTTTGAGTATAGCCTTTTGCCACAAGACGAGCTTTATAGATGTGTACTTTTCCATCCATGTCAGTCTTCTTTTTGAAGAGCCACTTGCTACCAATGGTTTTAGCGTTAGGAGGGAGGTCAACTTCAATCCAGACTTCATTGTCTTTCATGGATTTCATTTCCTCATTCATAGCATTAAGCCACTTTTCAGATTCAGAATCTGCCAATGCAGCTTTATAGTTAGCGGGCTCATTGAGATCCCCTAACTCATGCTCTTCTGAATCGATGTACAAACACATACGTTCAGGTGCACATATTGTCCTTGAGGACCTACGAACAGGAATAACTTCACTTTCTGGTTCAACATTTTCATGTTCAACCATCTCAGGAAGTTGGCTAGTATTTTCAGAAGGGTGAGTATCTTCTTGAATTTCATCAAGTTCTACGATCCTCCCACTTGCTTCTTGTGAGATGAGACGATTCTCAAAGAAATCAGCAAACCGAGCAACAAATACTTTGTGCTCAGATGGGTAGTAGAAGTAGTAACCCATTGTTTCCTTTGGGTATCCTACAAAGATACACTTAATAGATCTTGGCTCAAGTTTGTCAGGCGTATCACGTTTCACGAATGCCTCACAACCTCAGACCTTTAAGTAAGACAGATTAGGGACTTTCCCATGCCATAATTCATATGGTGTCTTTTCAACCTTCTTTGATGGAACCATATTGAGAATGCGTGCAGCAGACTCAAGAGCATAATCCCAAAAGGACATTGGTAGAGTTGTTTGATTCATCATAGATCTTACCATGTCAAGCAGGGTTCGATTTCTTCTCTCAGATACACCATTATGTTGTGGTGTACGTGGAGAAGAGAGTTGTGAGACAATCCCACACTTCTTAAGATGATCTATAAACTCTTGACTCATATATTCGCCTCCACGGTCAGACCGTAAAGCCTTTATGGTCTTACCAAGTTGATTCTCAACTTCACTTTGAAATACTTTGAAAGTTTCAAAGACTTCATGTTTATGTTTAAGCAAGTAAACATAACCATATCGACTAAATTCGTCAGTGAAAGTTAAGAAATAGCTGTATCCTTGTTTTGACACAGTTCTAAAAGGGCCACATACATCAGAATGTATAAGTCCAAGCAGATCTGTAGCTTTCTCCGTTTTATGCGGAAAAGGCTTTCTTACCATCTTCCCAGACACACAAGATTCACACTTATCAAAAGACTCAAGGTCAGTTGATTTAAGAAGCCCATCACGTTGCAGCTTCTCAATGCGTTTCTTGTTAATGTGCCCAAGTCGGCAATGCCACAAGAATGTAGAGTCCAAGTTACGCTTGGATCTTTTACTATTAACAGAATACATAGAACAGTCATTCAAAACAAAATCATGCATATCAATTTCAAAAATACCATTCCTAGAAACAGCATTAAAATAAAACACGTTATTCATTGAAACTGAAATACCAATATCTGTAAAACAATGAGTAAAACCCTTGTCTTTCAAAAGAGAAACTGAAACAATACCCCTAGTAATACTAGGAGCATAATGACAATTGTCTAACACAATAATTAAACCACTAGGAAGGTATAAATCAAAACTTCCGATAGCTTCAACGGCTGCACGGTTTCCATTTCCCACGTACAGACTCAAAGCTCCTAGCTTCAGTTTCTTACTTCCCCTGAGACCCTGAGTAGTATTACAGATGTGAGTACCACAACCAGTGTCATATACCCAAGACTTATGAGGAAGATTATAAAGTTCTATGACGAAGATACCTGATGTGCTAGCATTGCCAGCCACATTGCACTTCTTCTGCATCAACTCGGCTAAATAGGCAGGACAATTCATCCTCCAGTGTCCAGTCTGATGACAATGCTGACACTCAGTGTCCTTAGCAGGATGCTCCTTTTTAGGTGGAGGGGGAATCTTGGCCTTGGGGGCATAAGCAAGCTTAGCCTTGCCTTTACCACGATTCTTACCCTGAGCACCATTCAGCGGCTTCTTGTTCTTATTATTCTTCTGGATCCTTCCTGCTCTTATAGCAAGTAAAGCCGGGGTAGCATCTTTTTTAGGAAGCCCTTGTTCGTGCAGCTTAAGCATTGCATGCACTTCATTCACTGTCTTCCCCATGCGTTGCATATTATAATTCTGTCTGAATCCAGCAAAGTCCTTGTTCAAAGAGGTAAGAATCAAGCTCACTGCAAGGCCAGATGACATGGGGTGACCAAGGCGTTCCAGTCTGTCCATCTAGCCCTTCATTTTCAGAACATAGGTGCTAACAGATTGACCTTCCTCATGCTTACATGCATGAAAGGCCTGCACAGTCTCAAGGAGTTCCTGTTCTGCTTGCTGAGCAAACATGGTCTTCAATTCCTTAAGCATGTTATATGCATCAAAGTGCTCCAGATTCTTTTGAAGTTCTGGAGTCATGCTTATGAGCATAAGACATTTTATGTCCTTAGATGATTTAACCCATTGGGCGTGAGCAGCAAGGACATCAGCAGGAACCTGCTGATCAGGAGTTGGAGGAACATGAGTAGCAGGTATGGGATGCTCCACATAGGTTAACTTATCCTCGGCTGTGAGGACGATCCTCAAATTCCGATACCAGTCGAGGAAGTTGGATCCAGTAAGTTTTTCCTTTTCGAGGAAAGACCTGAAGATCGAATTGTTGACGGATTGATTAGCTGCCATCTACAATAAAACAAAGTTCAAAATTTTAGTACTTTTGATAATTAATTCTTTTACAAATTAACTACCCATGTTTTAATAGATAAAACAATTAATTTACTAAAAGACTAAGACCCTCTTGAACTCCCAGTCATCACGGTAGTGCTTACTACTCTGGTAAGTCTTGTGGGTACAAGAGGTAGGCGGCGTGCGACAATTGCATTACGAGTGCAACTCTTAGATTTATGAGACTTATGGCACTAGAGTACAAGCTACCAGTGTCATGCATGTTTTGTCTCATCCTATGCCTCGGGCTCAAGGATCTCACCGCTTGACTCGATTAAGTCGTCCAATTAGAGAACATGTGTAAATAACTCTAGGTCTCACGCCAGAGAATAAACACCTTGGGTTGCAATTCACTCACGTCCCACGAAGAGCAAAAGGCAAGTGCAAGTGTCCTCAACTTTGGATGGCATAAACTTAAATTTCAAATAGGGTATCACATAATTTTTGACAAAAGCATGTATCAAAAATTGTGTACAAAGAGGCATGCATACATCTTTGTAACACAAGTTTGCAAAAAACAATTTTGTCAACTTCTTAGGTGCACTTTATCACGGGCAAAGAATGGTCAAAAACCCTATATTGTACTCTGCATGAGTCAAAAGACCCAAGTTCTTCCAATAATTCCCTCAGATGCCGAAGCATGTAGTGGGGCGGGAAAAGACCACACAAAACCCTAGATCTCGATTTGATCAAAGATCATTAATAAAAGCACAAAACTTTAGGTATCTTATAGTTAAAGTTTATTAAATCACACGATTTCCAGCAAGCTATATCCTGGTAGCTTCGAGTAATGATCCACATCCTCAATAGCTTGATGGAACCCGCGATTTAATTAAATCATATTTCAATAGTTTATAGTCCGTTTAAGTGTAAAAAAAAATTTCACACATAACACATAACTGGTCACAAGGAATTAAGTGTGTATATTAACAGACAATAATTAAATCTCACGATATCCAGCAAGCTATATCCTGGTAGCTTCGAGTAATGATCCACACCCTCAATAGCTTGATGGAACCCACGATTTAATTAAAAGCAAGTTTCGATATAAGTAATTAGTCTGTTTTTATTTTCAAAATCAACAGCATATATGTAAAACAAGTCACAAGGAATAAAACATATAAGCAATTAAAACAGACAGAAGAGAAGATAGACTCTAATGGAAAGCAGTAAAACAAGTAATGCTCCAAAACTCAAGAACGAGTCTTCCCCAATTGGAGAATCTAAGGCTCCCACAAGTTTTCGAGCTAGGTACCTTGTGGACCACAGACGTCATTACTAATGACCGCGTAAGCCTTAAGATTGGAAAAGAAAAAGAAGAAGTACATGTTACAATAATCTTTTTAATTTTCCTAACCCCTTTTAAGTCTTATTAACCATTAATAATTAAACAAGATCAAGATTTAATTAAATGACAATAATGCATGTTATTGTCATAACAATTAATATATGTGTTTAATTAGCGTAGCAAGCGACTCTATGTGTAACCCATAACACCAAACGAGATGGCTCGTGATGCCACTGTTGGGATTTCATATTGATTAAACCATCAATACCACGAGTACGCAGCGGATGGATCTATGTTTAATGTTATGAATTAAAACACATAATAAATACTAACCTCGAATCTATTGAAAAATAGATAACCACCAAGTCTTGATCTTGATCACGAACACTCCAATGGATCTCGTATCACCACGAAACCCTAATCAACTATAGTGAGTTGATCTCTATCGAAAACTCACACTACATGTCTAACAAGAGCGTTAGGATGCTAGTGCTTAACCCACGGGCTTACGAACTACACACGAATGCTAGTCGTAAAGAAGAAACAAAGCCAACTCCCTTACAATGGGGTGTTGGACGATTTGTAGAGGCAAGAAGAGAAGATCAAAGAAAGCTTTGATTTAAGGTGTGAATAAATGAAGACCTAGAGACCTCCTTTTATACTAATAGGGTAGCTTAGGGAAAAAGCTACCCCTCTCTTGCCCTAGCCCAATATGGCCGGCCACCCAAGGGTTCCCATGGGCCTCCATATTGCCTTTTGGTCCTTGTGAAATAAACATGTACAATACAAGCCAATTTCGGACTTAACGACCGTTAAACGTTACATTAACGGACTAACGACCGTTATGTATATTTCGTGGATTATATTAATTATAATTAATAGTATATATTAAACATATTAATTATATTTAATAAACGCTCTCTAAATGTATGCGTGTGTGCCCCGATAGGCTCACGTAATTTATAGCCGTATAACTTATTTACGAACGCACAACCAACAATTATCTCGTCCCTGAAATCATTGTGTGAATTTAGCAAGAGTGATGCGGTCCAGGTCTCTCGTTTTCAGGTAAAATATTTTTTTTTCACTACATCATGACGCAACAATATTACTTGAAAAAATATACTTAAATTTGCAAGTTTGCTTGGTACTAATATAATCACAAAATAGATTATTAACAAGGTAAGGGAAACACTAACTAAGGGTGCGTTTGGTTCGCTCTTTTGGGTGGGTATCACCAAAAGAAGAAACAAAAACTTTGTTTGGTTGGTTTTGGGCCCACAACTTTGGGAATCAAAGAATGAGATTTCATTCCACCCAAATTTGGTGGGTTTCTCCCAATCCATCTAATCAATTTTTTTTTTATTTGATAAAATTTTTTCAACCACACATTATTTATTCTTTTTTTTATTTTATAATTTTTTCAACCACAAATTATATATAATAATATATTTTCTCTCTCCTACTTTTTTCTCAAATCTTTCCCACATCTTTCAAACCTTTCCCAAATCCAAATTCAATTCCATTCCCACTTGCGAACCAAACGCACCCTAAAAGTCACCCTACATTCAAAGAAGACAAGGTCCACTGGAAATAATTGGTTTAGGTAACTAAGTTGGCGCATGTGAAAGAAGTGAAATAGAATGATGGATGTACTTTTGAAATTAATAAAGAAGTTCTATAATTAAATTTCCAAACTTATACAAGAGTTAATGAATGGGTTAAAGTGACATTTCCAAATACATGCCAAAAATAAATGGAGGAGGTTAAAGTGACGTTTCCAGTGCTTCTTTGGCACACTTTCAGATATTTGGACGTGCAAATTGTCATTTTATTTAGTCATAAATGTACATTTGATGTAAATGTATTGTCATTTCTAAAAATTACATCCAAGTTCTATTTTTATGTTTAACGAGAAATATGTAATCTTTCAAGCTTATCTCTTCTCTCTTTCTTAATTCTTATGCAAAGAAAGGAAGTAAATTCAGGTAACCGTTTGGTCACACGGTTAACATGCATTCACTTAATTACTACACGATGGTATTATCAAGCGTGCAAAAGAGAAAAGACTAACATGAACGCCTAAGTTGATTAACATTTTCTATGTATGTATAACAGTAAATCCAAAGTTTCGTCTAAAAACATGGTTGAGACAAATAAATTTATTTATAAAAAAACAAAAAGATAAAAGAGATGTAGTACATGAAAATTTCCCCATAACACACTTTTATAATTAAAACCGAAAACTTTATTATAACACCGTGGGAAAAATGTTTGTAATATCACATTAAAATGTGTAAGGTTTCAAGTTCATTTTTTACTAGATACAAACAACTTTGAAGTAAACTTTACCTAATTTGAGTTTGTATGATGCTAGGTTCAAATCTTGTGAATTAGTCCATCAAAATGTCAGAAATCATAGTTAACAAAAAAGAAGAAAACATTAAAAACTCAACAATTTTTTTTATTTATTTTTTTGAAAAAGAAAAGAAAAGAAAAAAGCTCAAGAATTACCACAATCGAAATGAACACATACAATAAAAACAAGGACAGAAATTGTAACCTTTAAAACATCCATAAACCACAACACACAAAGCACATAACACACACAAACACATTCATCAAAAACTATTTTAAAAAGCTTCTCAAACCACACTGTCTTTCTTTTTAACAAAACACCACCACTCAACCACTACACCATCACCATCACCATCACCACCACCACCACCAACACAGATCTTCCTCACTTACCTCAAACATCTTCAACAACCTTATAACAACAAATTCGTTAAATCATATATTTGTTTAACTACATTGTTACTGGTAAGCTTATTTTCATTTCTCATATATTTATTAATTTATTAATTTTTGAATTTGTGGATTGATCTAATGGAGTTACTTTTTATAAAGTTTAACTAATAGTACTATCTAATCTATCTAACCTTTTTACTATTTGTCGGTGATTTTTTTTTTTTTTTTTAAAATTAATTTAAGCTTTAACTTTACTAAATTTTTCATATCAATTTGAATATATTTGTGATAATATATGAATCTATTAAATTACATTGTTGAGATTTAATTATTAATTACTATTAAATATAGGTTAATGTTGTGGTGTACTAATTGCCAAATTATATTACATTTTTCATATTTTTGTCCTAAATTGATGTCGGTGTTAATGTTTTATTTGATTTTTTTTTTATTATTATTTATTTTTTTATATTTGTGTTTAATTAATTATCTGTCAATTTCATTATGTCCAGAATTGGTGATGCATGCTAATAATTGCTGGATTTGATATTTAAATTTTTTGAGGTTGTCAATTCAGAGCTATTGGTGTTAGGTCTTAATCTATTTTTTTTCTCACCAAAAATAAAGTTATATACTGTACTATATTTTTGTAAAAAAAAATAAAAAAAAATTAAATAAAAATGTTTGCATAATAAGATGAAAGGTCCCCATTTTATGAGTCAAGTCTGAAGCAATAGGTGTTATTATCTTTCTGGTGCTGGCAGCAGGTTCAGAAATTGTTTTTATTTTGTTTTATAAATATAGAAATTGATTTTATTTTGTTTTATAAATATAGAAATTTTAATTTGATTATTTTTGGTTATGGGAGTTAGTGGACACATGCCAACAATGTGTGATGCAATGATTCATAATGTGTTATTATCATCATACTGTCACTTGAGAGAAAAGCAATCTATATACTGTACCTTTTTTATATTGGCAATTTGCTATTGGAAAAACTTTATACATGATAATTAGATCTTTGACTCACCGATTCACCGTGTCCATTTCCGAACCCTTTCCCTGAGGTGAGACCTCTTGTGAGGACAACATGTTGCTTGCACTAGGCCACGTTGGTGGTGGTATATCATGTAGTAAAAAATGTTACATGGAAAACGATGATGTTTGATGATTTTTGGGTGAATTTATTTTACATAGTATTTATGTGTTAATTGAATGTAAAAAAACATGGAGGAATGTTGACTATGGACATCTAGTTTATGAAAGTGAAATGCTTTTATGAAACCTAGTAAATAAATACCTTCTCAAGTCTATAAGTTTGTTTTTAGTAGTATTGACGATTAATTCAACACTTTTGAACAGACATGTTACCTACTATTAATTTCCAAGCCACTTATATTTTGGTTGGTATATCATGTGTTAGTAACAGAATGTTTATTTATTTGGTACATTAGTACGGTAGATCATGGATCGCCGGAGTTGGCCCTGGAAGAAGAAATCATCCGATAAGGACAAGTCAGGTGCCGGCAAAGCAATTGTTGTATCGGAATCTGTTAGTGTCCCTGCTTCAGCTGGTTCTCAGGGTGACAAGGTTTGTTCGGTCTCAATTTGATTATTCTTTCTTAAACCTGTAATACTCTCGTCGGGTTTTTATGTGTGACTCTCAACTTTCAGGTGAAACAAGATAGCTACAAAAAGCCTAATTATGTGCAAATTTCTGTCGAGTCATATTCACATTTAACGGGATTGGAGGATCAAGTTAAGTCGTATGAGGATCAGTTGAAATCATACGAAGATCAAGTGAAATCATATGATGAACAAGTGAAAAAATACGAGGATCAGCAGTTGGTATATGAGGATCAGATAAAGAATTTAGAAGATGAAGTTAAGGATTTGAATGAGCAGCTGTCTGCAGCCCATGACGAGATAACGACCAAGGAGAATGTTGTGAAGCAGCACGCTAAAGTTGCAGAGGATGCCGTCTCAGGTATGTTGACGAGTTATTCTTATTACACGAGAAAAATGCTATCTGAAAAATCATGAAATATCTTTATTATACATGTTTTTATATTTCACAGGTTGGGAAAAGGCAGAGGCTGAAGCTGCAACCCTGAAAAATCATCTAGAATCTGTCACTCTGTTAAAACTTACAGCTGAAGATAAAGCGTCACATTTGGATGGTGCTCTGAAGGAGTGCATGCGGCAAATAAGAAACTTAAAGGAAGAACATACACAGAATGTATATGATGTCGTTCTTGCAAAAACGAAGCAATGGGATAAGCTGAAGCTCGAGTTCGATGCAAAGATAGCAAACCTAGATCAAGAACTCATGCGGTCTGCTGCTGAAAATGCTGCAGTTTCAAGGTCTTTACAGGAGCGTTCTAATATGCTGATCAAAATGAGTGAAGAGAAATCACAAGCAGAAGCAGAGATCGAGCATTTAAAAGCCAATATTGATTCATGTGAGAGGGAAATAAATTCTCTTAAATATGAACTACATATAGTTGCTAAGGAGTTAGAAATTCGTAATGAAGAAAAGAATATGAGTGTACGATCTGCTGAAGTCGCAAACAAGCAGCATTTGGAAGGCGTAAAGAAAATAGCTAAACTGGAAGCAGAGTGCCAAAGACTCCGTGGTCTTGTCAGGAAGAAGTTACCTGGGCCCGCAGCACTGGCTCAAATGAAACTAGAAGTTGATAGTTTGGGTCGGGATTATGGTGAAACCCGAGTCAAACGGTCTCCGGTTAAACCCCCGATTTCAAGTCCACAAAGTCCACATTTCTCTTCATTACCCGACTTCTCACTTGACAACATACAAAAATATCAAAAAGAGAATGAGTTGCTGACTGAGCGTCTATTGGGAATGGAAGAAGAAACAAAGATGCTGAAAGAAGCTTTGGCGAAACGCAACACTGAACTTCAGGCTTCAAGGAACATTTGTGCTAAAACAGTTAGCAAACTTCAGAGTCTGGAAGCTCAATTGCAGTCGTCCAATTCTCAACTAAAAACCACGATGAGTCAAAATGCAAGCAGCCCTCCAAGCGTGGCCTCGTTTTCAGAAGAAAGAAATGATGATGAAGTGAGTGTTGCTGGTTCTTGGGCTACGACTATGATCTCTGAGCTATCACATAACAAAAAGGATAAGAGCACTGAAAGTCCTCAAAGAACTGAAAATGCAAACCGTCTTGAGCTTATGGACGATTTCTTGGAGATGGAGAAGTTGGCTTATTCATCAAATGATTCACCCGGAACCAAATCCTGTTCAGATACTTCTGGTATTGCGAATAATGACCGAGTTGCAGTTGCCACTGATGTAGAAAAGCCCGAGTCAGATTCTTCAAAGAAACCTAATGGTGATGAAGATTTACTACCCTTAGCCAATCTTAAATCTAAAATTTCTGATTTATTGAATTCATTACCTAAAGATACAGATTCAGAAAAACTTTATGA